>JALJEV010000287.1:1162500-1635927 GCA_026586105.1 Hylodesmum podocarpum | reverse complement strand
AAGTGCACAAATTGAGCAATCTTTCATTCTAAGTGTTCTTCCGTCGTGAGATCTTTCGTCTGTGAGATCTTTCGTCGACGAGACTTACGTACCGTTTGTCTTGGCTTCGTGTCTTTGTCTTGGTATCGTCTCGTAGTGAACTTTGTATCGTCTGTCTTGGCTTCGTCTATATGAACTCGGATGAAGTAATCATAGAACGAAACACTCTTAGAAACGAATTAAGCACAGACGAAGTAACTCGGATAATACGAGTACGGTGAAGTAACTTGGAAACTACTAGTACAGACGAAGTAACTCCCTAAGAAGCACGCATAGACGGAGTAGTTCTTCAAATGAAATCAGCATAGATGAACAACTCAGATGAATCAAGTACAGACGGAACAACCCATCAGACGGAACAAGAGTTCTTGCGTCTTGATCCCTCCATTTGAGCTTCCATAAGGCACGAGACGCGCCCTGCATTGAGTGAAATCGCGCCCTGGCGCGTTTTCGCCGTAAGCAGAGTGCGAAGGCGCTTCATGAGTGCGCCTTGGCGCGTTTCTTCAGACGATACCATTCTAGCAGCCTTGGATGCTCAACTTGAGGTTTGGTTTGCTCTACTCTCTTGTTCTGATGCAGTTGCGTCCGAGGCTTGATGCTTGTTCCGTCTGTTGTCGCATCCACAGACGATACAGAGTTGCCACTTGCACTTCATATTTTGCACGAATTGGATGGACTTTCTTGCTTCAATGGGATTTGTTCGTCTCATGTTCGTGGGCTTTCCTTCCCAGCTTCTATCTTCTCTTCAATCAATCTACAATTAACAAGAAAATGGATAAAATGACTTAAAATTACACGAAAATCCTATAAAATTACCAAAACGCTAAATCAAAGACTAACATTAGACAAATATGATATTTTTACTGTTTTCTTGTCTAAACTATGACTAAACATACTGAAATTAGATGGAAATGGACTGAAAACACCTTGGAAAACATGTATAATTTAGCACTTATCAATGCTCCTTTGACTTGAATCTATGAGTGTCATAGTCTTGAATTTCAGGAGTGGCATTGACTTTCTTGGTGGCCTTCTTCTTCTCTTGGCTTCGTCCCTTGGTAGCTCTTTGTTTGGATCTTGGTGACATTGAAGAAGAACCAGTCGCTTGATTGCTTGAAGATATTGTTATCTCTCAACAATTGAATCTGCATAATCAACAATGTATATGAGAAAACATGCATGCCTTTAACTAACAATTATCATCAATCAAGAGCATGTATCCTCATCAACTCATAGTGTGGTACAAAGAGAAATTATATGAGATTTGTCAAGGGAATACATAAGCAATTACAATGTAGTCATGCTTACTAGTGCTGTGCACATAGAGCATACTCAAGACTTCATTGAAGCATTTTAACAAACATTAAGTATACATGAATGAGCATATCATAATTCTTCCCAATTGATTCATGCAATGCATTCCCAAAATCATTAGCACCATACATAATCAAGCAATCAATTATATCCATCAATAATCATCAAACACAGTCATGCAACACATTTAATTAAGCCAATTCTAATTCGCCAAAAAAAAGGGTAGGGTTCGAACCAAAGAATCTTGAACCCACATCTCAATTAATCAAATGAATCATGCAATGGAAGCTTAGTCAATGAAAGAAACAAGTGAAATTCAATAGATTGGACCACATACCTTGCTTGAACCGAAGTGAATGGAGGATACCAAATGAGGGTTTCCGAAAATTATCAACAGAAAATGGGAATCTAAGTTGAAAGAGATGAGGAAATCAACCTAAATTTACTTGGCAAAGTGAAGTGATGATATTAAAAACTGGTTGGGATTGGTCGTGCCAAGAGGAGAAAGGTGAAGAAATGTGAAACGCGCTTTGTGTTTCGCTCAGGCGCGGCCCCTTGTATTTGTGCCAAGTGAAACGCGCCCCCCCTGCATAAGTGATTCGCGCCGCGGCGCGTCTCTGCCGCAAGGAAACTTAAACGCGCTCCTCTTCCTCCTTCAACCGCGCCGCGGCGCGTTTAGGTTGCATGGGTTGTCAACTGCGCCTCTCAATTTCAGCAAGTGGCGCTGCGGCGTGTTTAGGCCGCAAGGGACCTTAAACGCGCCCTCCTCCTTTCCTGTAATGCGCCCAGGCGCGCTCTATCCAGGGAAGCTTGTGCTTTTCATTTCATCCATGAATTGGTACAAGTTTGCTAGTCCGAGAGGTCACACATGAGGTTGCCTCGCACATTCTCAATGCAAATTGCTCTCATTTGTGCACGAATTCTAAGTCATTTCGTGTTGGTGTTATGTGTCTTATGCACCAGGACAATAGTTAGGATGAACATGCAGAGAATTCTAAAAGCTTCCCAATACTGTGATCACACCTCACACCTCTCTTATTTCTATCACTCAATCACATTGTGGTTTCAAGTGTTCCTTCCTATGTCTACTTGTTTATTTTGTTTTTGCATTTTCCAACTTCTAAGCAACTAACAAGTATATCACAATGAAAAGTTTTAAAAATAACAGCAAAGTCTTCACAGAAAAGTATTCACAGAATCCCCCCCCCCACACTTAAAATTCGCATTGTCCTCAATATAGCATAAAGTGCATTAATGAGGTCAATCTGTAATTCACGACAGAAGGGGAATAGAACTCCCTCAAGGACCAAATATTTGCACGTCCGGCCGCTAGGTTCACCAAGGACAACTCTGCCTCGCCTTCTTCCTCGCTTTAGGACTCTCATGGAATTCCTTGAGTTGATGGCCATTTACCTTCAAATTCTTACCAGTAACTTCATCTTGTATCTCAACTGCACCATGGGAAAAGACATTAGTAATAACAAAAGGGCCATCCCATCGAGAGCGAAGTTTACCAGCTATGAGCTTCAACCGAGAATTGAATAACAACACTTTTTGTCCCACTTTGAACTCTTTCCTCAGAATCATCCTATCGTGGTACTTCTTAACTTTCTCTTTGTAGATTTTTGAGTTCTCATAAGCCTCCAATCGCAGCTCCTCAAGTTCTTGCAATTGAAGCTTCCTCTGCGCGCCAACTTGGTCAATCTCTAGGTTGCACTTCTTCACACCCAATATGAACGATGCTCAATCTCCACGAGGCGGATGACGACCTTTACCAAAGACCATTACGTAGGGAGACATGCCGGTTGGTGTCTTATAGGCAGTTCTATGGGCCCAAAGAGCATCCTCAAGTTGCTTACTCCAATCTTTTCTGTTTGGATGGACCATCTTCTGTAATATGAGCTTAATGTCTCTGTTGAACACTTCAGCCTGACCATTAGTCTGGGGATGATAAGCTGTGGAAACTCTATGCACCACCCCATACTTATGGAGTACGGACTTCATCTTTGAAGTTACGAGAAGTGGCTCCCTGTCATCCTTGATAATGGCTTTAGGCACACCAAACCTGCAAAAAATATTGGATCTAACAAAATCCACAACTACTTTAGAATCATTAGTCCTGGTGGCCTTAGCCTCAACCCACTTTGACACATAATCAACTGCTAACAGGATATATGAATAACCAGGAGAGACGAGGGAAAGGCCCATGAAGTCAATACCCCAAACATCAAATACCTCCACGAGAAAATAATAGGTGTTGGGGCATCTCATGCCTTTGAGCGATAGCCATTCCGGCTCTCTGACATTGCTCACAAGTGCTGAAAAGCTTATATGCATCTTTGAAGATAGTAGGCCAATAGAACCCGCTGTCCAATACTTTTCGGGCTGTCCGTTGAGGTCCATAGTGCCCTCCCACTGGTGAAGCATGACAAAATTGAAGGACCGATTGGATCTCATGACTTGGAATACATCTGCGAATTATTCTATCACTGCAAAACCTCCAAAGATAAGGGTCATCCCAGACATAGTATTTTGCATCACTTTTCAACTTCTCAATTTGTGATTTAGATGCATTAGGAGGTACAGCAGATGTAACCAAGTAATTAACAATATTAGCAAACCAAGGTACTACATCACAAGAGTATAAAAGCATAAGATGTTCATTAGGAAAATTATCCTTAATAGGAAAAAGATCAAGGTTACCCTCAATCCTACTCAAGTGATCAGCAACCAGGTTTTCTGCACCACTCTTGTCCCTGATTTCTATATCAAATTCCTGGAGAAGAAGCATCCATCTAATCAACCTTGGTTTAGCATCAGCCTTTTTCAGCGGGGAATTTCGAAGTTTAATGGTCGAGAAGACAATGATTTTAGAGCCAAGCAAGTAAGCACGAAATTTATCTAAAGCAAAGACAATTGCTAAAAGCTCTTTTTCAGTAGTGGTGTAGTTTGCTTGGGCAGCATCCAATGTACGGGAAGCATATGCAATGACATGAGAGAGTCTATCCACTCTTTGAGCTAAAACTGCTCCAACTGCAAAGTTGGAAGCATCACACATTAACTCAAAGGGAAGCTCCCAATCTGGTGGCTGCACAATAGGTGCTGTGGTAAGCCTCATCTTCAGTTCATCAAAGGCCTTCATGCATGTTTGGTCAAAAGAAAATCAACGTCCTTTTGGAGTAGTTTGGACAATGGCGGGGCAATCTTGCTAAAATTTTGAATGAATCTCTGTAGAAACCTGCATGTCCAAGAAAAGAACGCACTTCCCGCACGAGAAGCGGGGTAAAAAATGCGAAGCGATAATAATATCTATTTTTGCCTTATCAACTTCAATGCCTCTATTAGAAACTAGATGTCCTAAGACTATACCCTCACTAACCATGAAATGGCATTTTTCAAAATTCAGCACCAAGTTAGTCTCAATACATCTATTTAAAACTCTAGAGAGGCTATCCAAACATGTGTCAAAGGATGAACCATATACAGTGAAATCATCCATAAATACCTCCATGCAACTCTCTAAGAGGTCAGAGAATATACTCACCATGTATCTTTGGAATGTACCAGGTGCATTGCATAAGCCAAAGGGCATCCTGGTGTAAGCATAAGTCCCAAATGGACAGGTGAAGGTGGTCTTGTGCTGGTCTTCTGGAGCAATGTGAATCTGCATATATCCAGAAAATCCATCCAGAAAGCAGTAATGTGATTTACCTGCCAACCTCTCTAAGACTTGATCAATGAATGGAAGAGGGAAGTGGTCCTTTCGGGTGGCTTGGTTGAGTCTTCTATAATCAATACAGACCCTCCAACTGTTGGTGACTCTAGTTGGAACCAATTCATTGTCCTTGTTCTGCACCACAGTTATGCCAGATTTCTTAGGGACCACTTGGACAGGTGAAATCCATGTGCTGTCTGAAATGGGGTAGATGATCCCAGTTGCAAGCAATTTCATGACTTCTTTCTTTACTACCTCCAGAATGGTAGTATTGAGTCTCCTTTGTGGTTGTCTTACAGGTTTAGACTCATCCTCTAGCAGTATTCGGTGCATGCAAATGGTTGGATTAATTCCAGGAAGATCGGCTAATGTCCATCCAATGGCTTTCTTGTGCACCTTCAACATGTTCAGCAGCTTCTCCTCTTGCTCATTTTGCAAAGTACTAGAAATGATAACGGGAAGCTTCTGGGCATCATCTAAGTAAGCATACTTCAAGTGATGAGGCAGTGCTTCAACTCTAAGCTTGGTGGCGGTTCAATGGAAGGTAATGCTGGCTTGTTTGTTTGATGCAAAGATCGTGAGATCTGAGAACCTATAGACCAAGGTATGCAACATGCAAGTTAGAACCTGCATCTGCAATGGCAGTATTAATCTCTGCACATATAGTACAAACAGTGTCTCCATCATGACAGCAAGAGCAAGCCAAATCAAAATTTAATTCAGAGAAATTAGTAAAATCAAAATCAAGTTCAGAATCAAAATCTGTACAACTATCTACACAATCATCAACTAAATCTATGGAAAAAACAGAATGCTCTTCAGCAGGCAGTTTCATGCTTTCGAGTATGTTGAACTTCACAATATCATCTCCGAATTCCATAGACAATGTGAAATGAACATCAATCTTGGTCCGTGCGATCATCAAAAATGGTCGCCTAGGATCAATGTAGGTGAAGGTGATCTATCCCGCATATCAAGAATGTAAAAATCTAGGAAAAATCAATTCGTTAACTCGAACTAACACATCCTCTAGGACTCCACGTGGATGGACAACACTCTTATTGGCAAGCTGAATAATAACTCCAGTTGGTTTTAACTCACCAATCTGCAATGACCTGTAGACTGAAGTAGACATCACATTAATAGAAGCTCCCAAGTCTATCATGGCATCCGCAAAAGTGCGATCTCCAATTGTGCAAGGCACTGTAAAAGTTCCAGGATCTTGGCACTTTTGTGGAAGGTTAGACGAGGGGTGGAGAAACATGTGTGCTTTGGATAAGAGCGAAAACATTTCTTCCCAAGTTTACCTTTTCGTTTCCTTTAAATCTTCTTTTGTGGGTGCACGTTCTTTTAAAAATTTGGCATACTTGGGAATTTGCTTGATAGCATCTAACAAAGGTATATTAACTTCTACTTTCCTAAATGTTTCTAATAATTCTTTTTCTAATTCTGATTTTTTGAATGTATATTTACGAAGGAAAAGGAAGAGGAAAATTGTTTTACCTCATCCTTTGTGATTTTTCAGGATCCCGAACATTCGGCTGCAATTCCTTACCACTTCTCAAGGTGATGGCACTCAAATTCCCCATTGGATTAGCTACAGTTTGGGAAGGAATGTTACCAGAACCTTGTTGCTGCAAGTGGTTCACAGTGGTGGCCAACTGTCCAATTTGAGTTTTCAAATCCACAATAGAAGCATTCACATTTTTGAAGCTAGCTGCATTGGTAGTTGCCATCTGTTTCATCAAATCTTCCAAGGATGGTCCGGCATTATTCACGGGGTGGTGGTTGAGCGAGGTTGGGCCATTTGTTGCTTTGTCTCATGGGAGGAGGTTGATACTTGTTAGGAGGTTGAAACCTTTCTTCTTGTTCTTTGTGGGTCATTTCTTTGTTGGCTAGGTCTGGACCATATCTCAAATTAGGATGATCCTTCCAACCAAGGTTATAAGTGTTGGAATATGGATTGTACGGCTGTGTTGGAGGTCTATCTTTGTTTGTCCGGAGTACATTCCCACCACATCCACACTTGTTGGACCAAATGTTGTTGTTGTTCAGTTTCTTGCAGCTGAGGGCAAGCATCAGTTGAATGTTCGGCTCCACTACAAATACCACATAGTTGCTTAATCTGGCTCACTGCGTTCACATTCGGTTGCCTTTGTTGTTGACCCAAAGCTAACTGTCTCACTAGTGAAGTTAACTCTGTTAGCTTGTTTTCCAACCTATATGTATCAGCAGCGGCTATGGAAGCTTCATTCACATGCTTGGAAGATGTTGAATTTCTGGAACTGAACTGCTGGGAATTCTCTGCCATATTTGCAATCAAATATCGTGCAGCAGCTGGTGTTTTGTCCATCAAAGCTCCACCACTTGCTGCATCTATCATATTTCTCTCCATAGGCATGAGTCCTTCATAGAAGTATTGGATGAGGAGCTGTTCAGTTATTTGATGGTTTGGACATGTGGAACATAACTTGTTGAATCTCTCCCAATACTCATATAAGGTCTCTCCTTGCAGTTATCTTATCCCGCTTATATCCTTCCTAATAGCTGCAGTCCTAGAAGCAGGAAAGAATTTCTCCAGAAATCTTCTTTTCATGTCATTCCATGTGGTAATAGGTGTTGGTTGAAGGTACAACCAATCCTTGGCAGCTCTATCCAAAGAGAATGGAAATGCCTTCATTTTGACAGCCTCTTCAGGAATATCATTAGGCCTCATAGTGGAACAAACCACATGGAATTCCTTGAGATGTTTATGTGGATCTTCACCTGCAAGTCCTAAAAACTTAGGCAACAAATGAATCAGTCCAGATTTCAATTCATAGTTAACGACACCTTCTGGTATCGGAAATTGGATACACAAAGGTTGATAATTAATGTCAGGTGTAGCCAATTCCTTAAGAGTTCTCTCCATTGGATTTGCTATTTCTTGACAACGAACGAATCACAATCAGAGTCACAATGAGAAGTTTGGTTTCTTTTCCTATTTTGATTTTTCAGCCTATGAATTGTTCTTTCAATTTCAGGATCAAATTTCAGTGAATTATCTAAGCTAGATCTGGTCATGTACTACACAAACCTAGAAAAACTAGCAGAAATACTATCTAGAAAGAATTAGAAATTATGCAGAAACTCAACAAAACAGTCAACACCTACACTAAAAGTAGAAACTATTATATGAATTCATAGTTAGTCTAGACACATGTAATATTCACAAGCAGTTTATATACAGGTGATAATTCCAAATCAAACGACGCATGTCCCCGGCAACGGCGCCATTTTGATAATCACTGTCGAATGATTATCAAAAGCTAGATTTATCCCCAATTAGATTTGTAATATAGAGGAATCAACCTAGGTCATCTCTCAGAAGACATACATCTATTTAATTCAGATTTATTCACAGTTGAGAGAGGGAATTTTCATGAAGTAGTGCGATAAAACTAAACTGAATTGAAATTACAAAATGAGATGAAGAACTAAAGGTAGAAGCGAGAAATTGAAACAGAAAGCGTGAAGTGTAAATTGAGCAACGAACGATAAATGCAGAAAATGAACAATGCACATGTAACATAAATCGCGAAGAAAATTAGGAATCGAAAGTAGAACGGCAAAATGTAAATTGAAACAACAACTAAGCTCAAGAGAAGAAACAGAATGGAAATAACAAGCAAGAAGAATTAGAATTGGAAAACATAACAAGAACATGTAAAGTGTAATGGTGAAGTGAACAGTACGTAAATGTAGAAACGCAATAACGAGCAGTAGCACGAATCTTGAGATGAAAACCTAATCAATTATGAACAAAGAAATAGCGTGTGAAAGTAAATGGAACCAGAGATGAAGAGGAATCAAAATCAAAGAATTGGATTCAATTGTTGCAATAGCTACAGTTGCAAGTAGAGTTTGAGTACATGTAAATCAAGAATCATGAAGAAAAGAGAAAAGAGAAGAGAGGAACGAGAGAAGAGAGTTGCACAATCGCACAACTCTGAGGTGTACAGAGGAAGCTAAAACAGTTGGGAAAACAGAAAAATCAAGAAGCTCTCCCTCAATTTCGCGCCCTGGGTTATTTATAACTGATGAAATGCGCCCCCACTAGAGCAAAACGCGCTGCAGCGCGCCATGAAACAAGAGAAGCATCAGAGAGGCAAATCGCGCCACCCTTGGATTTTAGTTTGCGTCACGGCGCCATTTGAAGCAGCAGCAGCATGTGGAGCGCGCCAAACTTTGCTGCGCGACATTGGCCGACTAACCCTCAACGCGCCCCCCCTTGGTTCTTAAAACGCGCCGCGGCGTGAATTCCGGCTGCTAGGGAGAGGCTTTGCACCATGGGTTACTCTGGTTCTTGAATTGGGTCCATCCTTGCTCTTCTCTTTTTGGTTTGAGTTTCCATTCAAGTATTTGGTCCATTCCTTGTTGCTTATCTCTTCTTCAATCCTCAGAGCTTTAGATGTACTGTACAAGAATCCATATAAAAGTATAAGAACTTGTGGAATTTTAACTATTATTTACTACTAGTACTACAATATGCTTCTATCACAAATCTAAGATAAACTATCAAGGTATGACACATATAAGAGCTAATTGAACCAAAAACAAGGTGAAGAACATGTATATAAAATGGATCATCAGTAACCCATGAAGGTACTGCTGAGGTGAGGAAAGCTAGGAAGAACACACTCATTCAAGAATATGAAATATTCAGAATGTTCCAAGGAGAATCAATAATGGAAATGCAGAAGAGATTCACACACATCATCAACCATCTCAAAGGACTTGGCAAGAACTTTATTGAAGAAGAAGTGAATGTCAAGATTCTGAAATCTCTGAATAGAAAGTGGCAACCTACTATGACAGCCATAACTGAATCAAAGAACCTTGCTGCTATTACCAGTGCTGAACTGTTTGGTAAACTTAGAGAGTATGAAATGGATATGACTCGCATGGCAGATGATGAACAAAAGGACAAGAAAGCCAAAAGCCTTGCACTGAAAATGGAAAACACATTAAGTGAGTGTGATACATCCAGCTGGGCAAGTGAGTCCGAACATGAAAACATGAACCAAATGGTAAGAAAGTTTAAAAAAGTTCATGAGAATGAAGAATGGTAAGAAAAGGTTCAACAATTCTAAGAAGGGCTTCAAAAGAAGTGAGAGTTCGTCTTCAAAGGTGATTTGCTATGAGTGTGGCAAGGTTGGTCACTACAGGTCTGAGTGCCCCAACATGAGGAATGCCAACTGCAATGAGCCTAGAAGATTTAAACATAATGAAAGGTCCAAGAAAGACAGATTCAGAAAGAAGAAAGCATAAATAGCTTGGGAAGAGGATGATTCTTCTACCTCTACTGAAAGTGAGATTGAGGAAGAAAATCTTTGCTTCATGGTCAAATCAACAATGGATGAAGAGGTAAGTGATTCTGATTCATCTACTTGTGATTATGATGAATTGCATACTGCTTTTTATGATTTGTATAAAGAAGCCAAAAGATTAAGCAAATTGAACAAGGTTTTAAAAAGCAATGTTTCTGATTTAGAAAATAATATATGTGCTTTAAAAAATGATGTTCAAAGATTGAAAGATGAAAATGAAGTTTTGAAACAACCATGTTTTAAGTGTGCTTCAATTTTTGTTTCTTTGAGAAAGAAAAATCTGAAGTTATTTGCATTTGAACAACCATGTAAAAACAGAACCTTCACATGTAGTTATTGCATGAAACCTGGTCATAATTCTTATAATTGCATGATTAGAAAGGAAGGTATATCTTGTGGTTTGTTTAAATGGGTTAAGAAAGTTAAACTTGATGATGCTAACATGGCTGGACCCAAGAGAAGTTGGGTACCAAAAGCAAAGTAAACTTTCGTGTGTAGATATGCTTGAGAGCCAAACAATCAACAGTTGGTATCAACAATTGGAATCGTGGAACAATTGGTATTCTGGACAATGACTGCTCAAGACATGTGATTGATGAAGAGATCAAACTCATCTCCTTTCAATCAAAAGGATTTGGATTTGCAGTTTATGTAGGGAAAATTTTATACCTCTATCTTTGATAATTCATATTGCTTAACATGTTGAAAATCATATCATTGCATTATATTTGGCAAAACATAGCTCAAATTGCATGAAAACATGTTTTCAGAAAATCTGATGCAGATAATCGATTACCACCAAGGGTTAATCGATTACTTGATATGTTTTGGCCCCTTGTGTATTGTATGTTCACTGGAGTAATCGATTACCACATGGGTCAATCGATTACCTCTTTACACTGCTATATTTGTGAGTATTTGATAGGCACGGGTTAATCGATTAAGACCTTAAGTCAATCAATTACCCATGTTTTATAACTAATGTCTTTTCAACTCATGTTATAAGAGCAGTAACAAGAGTCAAGGGTCATCTTTTCGTACCTTCTCCAAAGGATGGATGAAATGGAAGCAACAACGACTTGATATTTTCTTTAGTTCGTTCATTCTTATCTCTATTCTCTATATTTGATTATAATTCTCTCTGTTTTTGCTTTTGATATACCAAATAGGGGGAGAAGTATAAGTTGATAGAATATAGTTGATAGAATATAGTTGATAGGGGGAGTAAGGAGTAAGTAGAAATTTGAGTTTGGCTTATATGAACTATATGAACAATTATTTCATGAATCTGCAACATTTCTATTTTGTGCTTGCATTGCTAACAAATTGCAGGTTTATCAAAAGAACAATAAGCACCTAGGCACTAAGGAAAACTTAAAGTTGGATTTGGTACATCAAAACCAAAAAGGGGGAGATTGTTGGACTTAAAGCTTGATGATGCTTGAAGCTGCTCAACCTTTAGTATTTTGCTTTTGATGTTTATGTAATCTTTTGTTTTCCTTAGATAAATTGTAATAAGCTTTTCATTGTATTGATTGTTTAGGATAGGCTTGTGCTTGTGATTGTTCTTGTGTGACAAGTCTTAGGTAAGTAAAGTCATTACTTGTGTTGGAGATTCAAATCATTCATTTCCCTCTTTGTTTTTAATAAAAAGTTTTTGGTAATTGACTAAGGTAATAGATTACCAGAAACTGGCAGTAGATTACCAACTAAGGTAATAGATTACTAGAAAACGGTAATAGATTACCACAGTTTGGTAACAGAGTGGAAATTTGTAATTTTCTCTGTGGTAATCGATTACCACTCGGGTTAATCGATTACCAGAGGTTAAAAACACTTGAGATGATGTTTACTTCCTGGGATAATCGATTACCAACAGCTGTAATTGATTACCACCATCTCAAGCTTCTTTTTCTAGCTTCTTTTTGAATTTTCTCACTTTGTTTCTTCTTGTTTTGATTTCTTTTCTCTTGTTTTCTTTTTCTAACACTTGTTTTCTTTTCTTTTCTTTTCTTTAAGCTACTGGACCAAAATTATATTACCTAAAACAAAGCACTCCAAGCTCAATTACTAGCAACTATGACTACTACAAGGCGCAATAGGGATTTTGGACCTATAGTAAGCACTCTACTAGCATGTATTGATGTGTATGTCTCAATTTTGCATGCATGAACTTGAATGTACATAACTAAGGTGTATATACAGTACCAAAATAGGGCAAAATAGAGTACACAAAGCATACACTTCACGGTTTAGCAAGCTACACACCAATTGAAAGCCAAATTGATACTAGAAGCAAAGAATAGGCATGAATTGAAGATGAATTCAAGGAATTGATAATTTCTACTAATTGAACTCAATTTGACCGAGCAAAACTAAGAACACATGACATATTTTCCAGTTTTTAAATCGAAACACAAGATAGCACATAAATCTACAAGATACACCGAACAAAATTTGAAGACTAGAATCAAACAAGGCTAACGGCTAATTAAGCATGGATTTGATAGATTTTCTTAAAAAAACTTCAAGACAACTCAAGTAACTCAAAGATGAACAAGAACACGAATCAAAGAAGATGAAAATTCAAAAGGAAACTCAAGATCTAAAAGATGAACTCACGGATATGAAGTTCTACTTGAAGAAGGAACTAGCTCTTGATACCACTTGATGTAAGCCTTCCATGGAAGCCTCACTAATATTTCCCAATCTTCACTTCTCAAGCTTGAACCTCACGAAATTATGGAAGGATGTGCAGAATTAGGACTTTAAGAAGAAGAAGAAATACAAAATGGTTAAGGTAAGAGATGATGGAGTGCCACACATAGCAATAAACTCTATGTAGAATCGCCACATGGAGTATGCACCATGATAAGATCCAAGAAGGTTTTCTTAACAAACCTAGAAGAGATAATTCTCTCTCAAGCAAATGTGCTTCTTTATAAAATTCATCAAAAGTGTTTTACATTCAGAAATTTTCCTATTTGTACTAACTATGTTGGCGCCAAGATGAAGCAAAACTGGGATGCATCTAAATCCTTGGATTAGGAGAGGATCAACACATGGCAAGCCTTGATAGGCACCTCACATGGATCACTACTCAAGCCCTTAGATTAAGGGAGCAATTCATGGTCATGGATCACCTTATGAGAGGCATGAAACATGTGTTTTCAAGTTTGAATTCCCATAAAAGCTCCAATGTTGCCCAAATCTAGTCTTCAACCACCATCACCATGAAGAAGCCAATGCAAGGGCCTCGACCATGAAGCATTTTAGTGTTTAAGAAATCAAAGCAAAGCAGAATAGGTAAGAGATGAAAGGGTGGCGCCATGGAGAAACTCCAATAAGCCTAGGAGGAACCGCCACAATGGAAGCAAGATGTGATTGATAAGATTCAAGGATTTTCCCTAAGGGAACAAGATACTATTCTCTCAAAAGCTAAAAAGCTCATTCATTCAAAATTTCATCAAAGGTCTCTACAATTCCATTTTTGGCCTATTTATACATAAATCCTTGCTTGGGTAGCAAGTAAGACTAATCCTAATTAAGCTAAACTAATCCTAATTAACTATGCTAATCCTAATCAAGTCCATGTGCTAGTCTAACCAAAATTAACTACCTAGGATAGTTAGTTTTAGTTAGTTAGCTTTGGACCAATAGGAAACAAGAGTGCACATGACCTTCACATGGGTGTACATGGGTTTGTCTCCAAACCTTGCCCATGTGATTAGCCAAGTCATCAATCCTTGTCAATTAGTGATTAAGGGTGAGATCTTCTTAATTAAGTGAAGGCATGGATCCTTGACTTGATTAAGAGCTCTTCCTTAATCCTAAGTGTTCCAAGTCTTCACACAAGGGATTTTTGAAAACTTAGTTATTTTGAAAACTTGTGATTTTTCTAAAGAACTTGTGTGAACCCTTGTTGCTTAGGGATTTATGGCTTGCCTAAAAGCTATAGAAAACCATGGGCTTTGGACCCTTTATTCATACCCTAAAGCTATTACAATATGACCTATTCTTGTTCATACAAGTTTACATTAGTATTACTAGCATTTTTGTCCTAAGCTAGAGTATAAATCTTGGAGCTTTTCCACTTCCTCTTCAAGCTTCCTTCTCTTGCTTCTAGTAATCCTTCCTGTCCTAGATGTGCCTACATCAAGTATGCACCATGATAAAATCCAAGAAGGTTTTCTCAAGAAACCTAGAAGAGATAATTCTCTCTCGAGCAAATGTGCTTCTTTCTAAAATTCATCAAAAGTGTTTTACATTCAGAAATTTTCCTATTTGTACTAACTATGTTGGCGCCAAGATGAAGCAAAACCGGGATGCATCTTAATCCATGGATTATGAGAGGATCAACGCATGGCAAACCTTGATAGGCACCTCACACAGATCACTACTCAAGCCCTTGGATTAAGGGAGCAATCCATGGTCACAAATCACCTTAGGAGAGGCATGAAACATGTGTCTTCAAGTTTGAATTCCCACCACTTGATGAGATCTAGATCAAGTGGCCGAAATTCACTCTTGAGTGGCATGGAAAATGTGACTCAAGTTTGAATTTCTACCTCTTGATTAAATCTTGATCAAGTGGTCTAAGTTCACTCTTGAGTGGTGTCCAAAGCATGCTTCACACGACGCAAATATAGCCTTTGATTTAGATCTAATCAAAAGGCTAGCATTTGAAATGAGTTAGTGGAATTTCTACTAACTTCCCTCCAAAAATCTCTCCACTCTCTTTAGGGAGACTGTGCACCACTCTCTCAAATGAAGCAAGAAAATTGTTCTCCTAGGTTATTACATGGTCGTGGCATGCACTTCAGTAATACATGCCTAATTATTATCAAAATCCTAATTACAAGTTCAATTAATCCTAAGACTATTACAAGGCTTGTTGACCAAGAAAAGTCCTTGAAGAGTTGACTGCTGACTTTGTTGTTGACTTTGACTTTAGGTCAACTTCCTCTTCTTGTATTCTCTTAAGCATGGACCTTGTAATCTTCCTAGTGTTAATGTCTTCTAGTGTTGGAGTGGATGTACCTCCATTAAACCCTCCTTCTTGAACACAACTTGTCCTCAAGTTGTCTTCCTCTTCAAAGCCTACAAAAGGTGAAAGATCACATACATTAAAAGAGTTACTCCCACCAACGTCCAAAGGAAGGTCTAATTTACAAGCATTTGGTCCTAATTTTTCAATGATTCTAAATGGCCCATCGCCTCTAGGAAGGAGCTTGGATTTCCTTAAATTGGGAAATCTCTCTTTTCTAAGATGCAACCAAACCAAGTCTCCCACTTTGAAATTCATAGCCTTGCGGTTCTTGTTGTGTGCTTTAGCATATTGTTCATTTTTCTTCTCTATCCTTACCTTAACCTTTGCGTGTAGTTCCTTGATCCTCTCAGTATGCTCAACCCCTTTCCTATCATCATCAAACTCAAATGGCAAACAAGCAAGATCAAGAGGGATTAGTGGGTTAATACCATACATAATTTGAAAAGGAGATAATGATGTAGTAGAATGAGCTACTCTATTGTAAGCAAACTCTACATGTGGTGGACACTCTTCCCAAGTTTTGATATTACCCTTTACAAAACTCCTAAGCAATTGTCCTAAGTTCTATTGACTACCTCCGTTTGACCATCCGTTTAGGGGTGGCAAGTAATAGAGAAGAGGAGTTTTGTATCAAGTCTTCCCCAAAGTGATCTCCAAAAGTGACTAAGGAACTTAGCATCCCTATCACTCACAATGTTTTGCAACACACTATGGATCCTTACTACTTCTTTGAAGAACAAGGTAGCAACATGAAAAGCATCATTTGTCTTGTGGCAATGTAAGAAGTGAGCCACTTGGAGAACCTACACGCCACAACAAAGATGGAATCCGAGCCTCTCTTGGCCTTAGGCAATCCTAGGACAAAGTCCATGGATATGTCTAGCCAAGGTAAAGTAGGCACGGGTAAAGGTATGTAAAGACCATTGTTGGATAACTTAGATTTTGCCTTATTACAAGTGATGCACCTCCTTACAAACTTTGAAACTTGGACTTTCATTTTAGGTCAAAAGAAGTGCTCATGTAATATGGCAAAGGTCTTGTCTATACCAAAATGACCCATGATTCCTCCTTCATGTGACTCACATATTAAGAGGTCTCTTAAGGAACAATTAGGCACACACAAATAATTTCCTTTAAAAAGATAATCTTTGTCCCAAAGAAGTCCTTGAAAGCACCCTTAATACATTCTTTGTAAACTAGGTTGAAATCAATATCACTTTCATACAAGGTCTTTACATGTTCAAAACCAATTAATTTAGACTCAAGCATGGAAAGAAGGGTATACCTCCTACTTAAGGTATCGACTACAATGTTGGTTGACCCTTTCTTGTGCTTTATAATGTAAGGAAAAGTTTCTATGAACTCCACCCACCTAACATGCCTTTTGTTGAGTTTCCCTTGGTTGTTGAGATGCTTGAGTGTTTCATGGTCTGAATGCACTATAAACTCTCTTGGAAGCAAGTAGTGTTGCCAAGTTTGGAAGGATCTCACCAATGCATATAACTCCTTGTATAGGTGGAGTAGTTCAATTGAGCTCCCTTTAACTTTTCACAAAAGTAAGTTATAGGATGACCTTCTTGATTCAAAACCGCACCAATTCCTAGATTAGAGGCATCACACTCAAGCTGAAAAGTTAGTGAAAAATTTGGCAAAGATAAAATAGGATCATTAGAAAGCTTTTTTTTAAGTAAATTAAAAGCAAGTTCTTGAGGTTCTCCCCAAATGAAAGGTACTTCCCTCTTGACTAGCTCATTTAATGGTGAATCAATGGTGCTAAAATCCTTGACAAACTGCCTATAAAAACTTGCTAGGCCGTGGAAGCTCCTTACTTCCTTCTCACATGTAGGGGTTGGCCATTCCTTAATTTCTTTGACTTTTGCTTCATCTACTTGTACACCTAAAGAACTCACAACAAAACCAAGAAACATAACACTATTTGTGGCAAACACACATTTATTTTTGTTAGCATATAGAGTTTGTGTCCTAAGAGCTTCTAACACATGCCTCAAGTGAACTAAATGCTCATGGTAAGATTTTCTATACACAAGAATATCATCAAAATATACCACAACAAATTTCCCAATAAATTCTCTTAAGACATGGTTCATCAACCTCATAAAGGTGCTTAGTGCATTACTTAAACTGAAAGGCATAACCAACCATTCATATAATCCAAATTTAGTTTTAAAGGTCGTTTTCCATTCATCCCATTCCTTCATCCTAATTTGGTGATATCCACTCTTAAGATCTATCTTACTAAAAATAGTGGATCCATGCAATTCATCTAGGAGATCATCAAGTCTAGGGATTGGATGACGATACCTTATAGTAATATTGTTTATGCCCTACAATCCGTGCACATGCACCAAGTTCCTTCCTTCTTAACAACTAGGATCACGAGTGAAGCACATGGAGACAAGCTCTCCTTGAACCACCCTTTGCTCAACAAATCTTGCACTTGCCTCTCTATCTCATGTGTCTCTTGGGGTGAAGTCCTATTGGTTGGCCTATTAGGGAGGGGTGCACCCGGAATGAGATCAATTTGGTGCTCAATCCCCTTCAAAAGTGGTAGGCCGTGAGGTATCTCTTGAGGGAACACATCTCCAAATTCCTTTAGCAAGTTATCCAAGACAGTTTGATCACCTACACAATTAGCACTCAATATTAGTGGTAAAGGTAAACATAACCTAGTTAGAAACTCTCTCTTAACCTCTCCTCTCTCAATTAGAAAACTCCCCTTTGTATCGTCAATAATCTTAATCTTTTCTTTCTTGATTTTAGGTTTAGGACTTGGAGTAACATGCTTGGAAGTCTTCTTGGAGCTCTCGGCCAAGGCCTTCTTTTCCTCCTCTCTTTTCATCTTCATCTTCACTTGGTCTTCTAGCACTTCCTTAGGTGACAAAGGCTTAAGCTGTACCTTGCGGCCAACATGAGAAAATATGTAAGTATTTGCTACTCCATCATGTAAAGCATGCCTATCATATTGTCATAGTCTACTTAATAGCATGTGAGTTGCCTCCATAGGAATTATGTCACATAGAATTTTATCATGATATTTTCCTATGCTAAATGCAACTAAGACTTGCTTATCCACTACCAACTCACCCTTCTCACTTAATCATTGCAATTTATAGGTTTTGGGGTGTGGGGAAGTTTTCAAACCAAGTTTCTCAATTAATCTAGCACTCACTACATAAGTGCAACTACCACTATCAATTATCAAAGAGCAAACCTTCCCTTGTATATTACATCTTGTGTGGAAGATGTTTTCTCTTTGAGTGTCATCAAGCTCATGGTAGGCACTCCCTAGCATCCTTCTCACCATGAGGAGGTCACCTTCTTCGGCCATCTCTTCACTAGAATGGTCACTTGCACTCTCTTCCTCATGCTCACTTGAAGAATGGCTACACTTTTCACTTGTGACTCCTTCATCCATCCTCATCACAATAGTCTTCTTGTTAGGACATTGTGAAGCAATGTGGCCATGTCCTAAACATTTAAAACACTTGATGTTAGATGGTTTAGAATTAAATTTAGGAACCTCTTTACCTTTAATGTCTTCTCGACCAAACTTAGAAGTAGGTTTGAATGAGCCCTCCTTCTTTTGCTTCTCCTTCCAACTAGAAGATCCACAAATGTAGGACTTCTTCATGGTGAATTTCCTCTTCATTTGAGCTTCTATCTTCTCGACCTTATGTATAGCTTCCTCTAAGGTTCTATAACTTTGGAGCTTCAAGATGTCTTGGATTTCCCTATTCAAGTCGTGGGTAAACCTTGCAAGAGTAGCCTTCTTTTCCTCTTGACAATCCGCCATCATCATAGTAAGCTCAAGGTCTTTATAATAGTCTTGCACACTCCTTCCTCCTTGTGTCAATCTTTTGAGCTTAATATGAAAATCCCTCACATAAGACATAGGAACAAACCTCCCTCTAAGAGCATCCTTCAATTGTGTCCAAGATGTAATGGAAGGTCTCTTTCTCTTCTCGGCATCAATGAGAACTTGGTTCCACCAAACCAAGGCATATCCTTCCAACTCCAAAATAGTAAGGTTAAGTCTCTTCTCCTCACTCAAGGTAGGATGGCAAGAAAACACTTGGTCAACCTTCATGACTCAATCTAAGAAGCTCTCGGCTCCCCCCTCTCCTAGGAACTTTGGAAGAGTAATTTTAGGATTCATCTCCCAAGCTCTTGGCTCCTCATCTCCAAATATCTCCTAGGATTCAATGGTTTTCTCCAATGAATTCCTCGGCTAACACCTTCCCTATGTCTCCTTTCCTCCTCATAGTCCCTATAAGCATCACTCTCATCATGATTACTCCCTTTATCACTCTCTCTAGGTGAGTAGTAGTGTCTCCTTTGGCTACCTCTCTCACTTCTACTTTCTCCACTAGTTCTTCTTCCTCCCTCATGCCTTTCTCACTCTTTCCTCTCATGGTCATCTCTCAATCTTCTTTCAAAATCCTCCCTCTTACTCTCTTCATCTCTAAACTGCCTATCACTATCACCCTTCAACTCATTCATCTCATGTTGCAAGTGATTAAATTTCTCGGTCATAAATTCCATGATCTTCTTGGTTTTGGGTGACATATCATTTCCCACACTAGGTGAGCTCTCCATAGCTGCAATGAAACGGTTAGTACACAAAGAAAATAATAATCAAGGACCTCACCACTCTCCAAGTGTTTCACTCAAGTCACAACTTGTGTACGCACTCTTCAGTGGCTCTTTCTCTGGTGTTCTCTCTTGCCTTTTACCACTCAATCTCTTCTTAAGCTTCTTAAGTGAACGTCAACTCAAATTCATATACGGCTGCGATCCATGTGAAAGAGGAACAACTCTACTTTCAAGCCTAAGAATTCCAAGAAAAGGCTAACTCTAGACAAAACTCAAGGATTCCAAAAAGACAAGAAATAAAAGCATAATATGAAGGAATTAAGCTACTCAAATTCAAGAAGGAAGTAATGTAAGACAATGGCACAACTGGACAGTAAGGAATTAATGTAATGCTGGATAAATCACTAACCAAGACAAACAATTAAACAAGCACAAACTCAAGATATGGTAGTGATCACTTTAGAGACCGAATTGGAACCGAATTTAGGGTAATGATGCAATCAAAATTTCAAGCTACTAAGGCATTAATTTGAGTTAAATAAAATGATATAAGTGCAGTAGTATATGGCTAGACAAGTATCTCAAATAGCAAGTTACAATTATGCAAAAATTTGAGTCAACAAGAGCTGGTTACTAGTACACACCTCTAGGTCAATTTCCAAGATACTAGTAATTTTACTAAGTTTGTGTGTGTGCTAAGTCTTAGCTCTAAGTCCAATTTTCTTGCTCAAATTTCTTTTGCAATTCTTTAACACTTTGATAGCTTGCTGGACAGATTCACAATTCATTAAAAATGACACTTCAAGTACTCAAAATTTCTAGTACTTCTCTAGGCTCTTTTTCTAGCTTCTTTTGAATTTTCTCACTTTGTTTCTTCTTGTTTTGATTTCTTTTCTCTTGTTTTCTTTTTCTAACACTTGTTTTCTTTTCTTTAAGCTACTGGACCGAAAGTATATTGCCTAAATAAAAGCACTTCAAGCTCAATTACTAGTAACTATGACTACTACAAGGCGCAATAGGGATTTTGGACCTATAGTAAGCACTCTACTAGCATGTATTGATGTGTATGTCTCAATTTTGCATGCATGAACTTGAATGTACAAAATTAAGGTGTATATGCAGTACCAAAATAGGGCAAAACAGAGTACACAAAGCATACACTTCACGGTTTAGCAAGCTACACACCAATTGAAAGCAAAATTGATACTAGAAGCAAGGAATATGCATGAAGTGAAGATGAATTCAAGGAATTGATAATTTCTACTAATTGAACTCAATTTGACTGAACAAAACTAAGAACACATGACATATTTTCCTGTTTTTAAAATCAAAATACAAGATAGCACATAGATCTACAAGATACATCGAACAAAATTTGAAGACTAGAATCAAACAAGGCTAACGACTAATTAAGCATGGACTTGATAGATTTTCTTAAAAAAACTTCAAGACAACTCAAGGTACTCAAAGATGAACAAGAACACGAATCAAAGAAGATGAAAATTCAAAAGGAAACTCAAGATCTAAAAGATGAACTCACGAATATGAAGTTCTACTTGAAGAAGGAACTAGCTCTTGATACCACTTGATGTAAGCCTTCCATAGAAGCCTTACTAATTTTTCCCAATCTTCACTTCTCAAGCTTGAACCTTACGAAATTATGGAAGGATGTGCGAAATTAGAACTTTAAGAAGAAGAAGAAATACAAAATGGTGAAGGTAAGAGATGATGGAGCTCCATGCATAGCAATAAGCTCTATGTAGAATCGCCACATGGAGTATGCACCATGATAAGATCCAAGAAAGTTTTCTCAAGAAACCTAGAAGAGATAATTCTCTCTCAAGTAAATGTGCTTCTTTCTAAAATTCATCAAAAGTGTTTTACATTCAGAAATTTTCCTATTTGTACTAACTACGTTGGCCCCAAGATGAAGCAAAACCGAGATGCATCTAAATCCTTGGATTAGGAGAGGATCAACACATGGAAAGCCTTGATAGGCACCTCACACGGATTACTACTCAAGCCCTTGGATTAAGGGAGCAATTCATGGTCATAGATCACCTTAAGAGAGGCATGAAACATGTGTTTTCAAGTTAGAATTCCCACCACTTGATGAGATCTAGATCAAGTGGCAAAAATTCACTTTTAAATGTCATAGAAAGTGTGACTCAAGTTTGAATTTCTAACTTTTGATTAAATCTTGATCAAGTGGTCTAAGTTCACTCTTGAATGGTGTCTAAAGCATGCTTCACTCGGTGCAAATATAGCCTTTGATTTAGATCTAATCAAAAGGCTAACATTTGACATGAGTTAGTGAAATTTCCACTAACTTCCCTCCAAAAATCTCTCCACTCTCTCTAGGGAGAGTGTGCGCCACTCTCTCGAAGCAAGAAAATTGTTCTCCCAAGTTATTACATGGCCGTGGCATGCACTTCAATAATACATGCCTAATTATTATCAAAATCCTAATTACAAGTTTAATTAATCCTAAGACTATTACAAGGCTTGTTGACTAAGAAAAGTCCTTGAAGAGTTGACTGTTGACTTTGTTGTTGACTTTGACTTTGGGTCAACATCCTCTCTTCCTCTTCTTGTATTCTCTTAAGCATGAACATTGTAATCCTCCTAGTGTTAGTGTCCTCCTTGTGAAATGTGAAGAATGTTGTGTACTTTTATGAATGTAAAAATAATTATGGTAATCGTTTACCCTGTACTGGTAATCGATTAACACCGAGAGAGCCCCTAAATATTACCTTTACGAATAATGTTGTGTACTTTTATGAAGAATGTTTTGTACTTTTATGAATGCAAAAATAATTATGGTAATCGATTACCCTGTACTGGTGATCGATTAACACCGAGAGAGCCCTTAAATATTACCTTTGTGAATAATGTTGTGTACTTTTATCAAGAATGTTGTGTACTTTTGTGAAGAATGTTGTGTACCTTTATAAAGAATGTTGTGTACTGTTATGAAAGTAAAAATAATTATGGTAATCGATTAACTTGTAGTGGTAATCGATTAACACCGAGAGCCCCTTAATTTTTGAATGCAAAATGAATTTGGGTAATCAATTACCCTATTATTCATAAAAGTACACAACATTCTTCACAAAAGTACACAACATTAGTCACAAAAGTACGCAACATTGTGAGGGTTGTGATGACTGTTACGCATGTTATTGATATTTTTATGACACCTCATGAATATTTAATGTCGTTAATGTTTATTACATCTTATGAATTGATTTCACAAATAATTTCATTGGTTATATTTTCTTGTATGACTAGTAAGTTGTAGAAACATATATATTGGAAAAGATGATTTAAATTTTGGAAAAAAGAAATACTCTGCCATCAAATAAGTAATTGAAAATATATATTAGCATCGAAAAAAAAATATTCATCAATAGTTGTATTCTGTACACAATTAGTGATAAATTATTACAAGCATTTCCTAATAAAGCTGTAACAAATTGTTGTGAAAGTTGCAACATATTACATAACTAATTCTCCCATATCCAAATATAAGGTCACATGATTGTCTCCTCCATGTAAAGCTTTTCTATAAACAACTGAATGATGGGAAATCCAGTGAAGCTTTGACATCAGACTTGTAATCTTCAAGTTTCTCCTATTCCGTTAACATGAGTTCCTGTTCATGAATGCAAATATTTGACTTATGTAAAGACACGAAAAAGACACAAATTAACCAATCATACTTTATTGACTTTAAGTCCTGGACTAATATCAAGTGAGCCAACACAACAAAGTGACTCTAATAATTTTCTATAACCTTGACCTCAAGAAATTTTCAGACTTTTCTTCACAACCACTCAACAAGACTTCTGCAGTTAAAATTGAAACCAGGCTAGTCATGAAATAAACATAACAAAACCCATAATTTTAGGTTCAGAACTCAAAACTCCACTGGAAATAGTGTTTTTTTAATGAAAATAAAAACTTACTAAACCAACCATGTTCCTTCTTCAAACAAGTACAAATAGAAATTGGTTTTCACACTTCAGATGAACTGAAAAATCCAAACTTGATTAAAGAGGTGACAAAACTTGGGAGTTAGGGGTAGTGAAAGTGAAGAAAAACATGCCCCAAAATCATTATCTACCCCTTTCTTTCACTTTCACTCAAATTATAACTCACAAACCCAACAATAACCACTCCCAAAACCCAAAAAAGAAAAAAGTGGGAAAAATGAAAGAGAAAAATTAAGTACTAGTTGTTTGGCTTAGACAGTGGAAGGTAGAAGAAGCTTGTAGAAAGAAGGGTGACGCTTAACAAATATACTCAAATGTTATCCTATAAATATCTCTTTTTTCTGTGTTTGACATAACAAATAGTTTAAAATATTATAAAAAAAAATCTTTCAAATGTTATCCTATAAATATCATTATAGCCATGATGACATTGTGGCTAAGATATAACAACTCGTTATGAGATTCTTTTAGATACTTGTTCAATGGATTTTACATACCGTGGTCAATCAATATCTTGTTGATAAAATAATGTGTAGCAAGTGTTTTCATTAGACTCTCTTGGCTTCATGGACCTTAAGAGATTTTGGAGAATGAGGTTGGGCATATTGAATGGAGTCCTACTCCTCATGTGATATAGGGCGAACTTGTGGAACTCAGAGATGTTACTTTTTGACCTGACCTTGCACATAATGCCTTTATTAAGGAATTTCTAATACAACTTTGCCTCCCTCAAGAAGCTTGCATATACAAGTTTATCTGCACTATCTGGTCCCATAGTCACACCAAGAACAGTGTCCTTAGACACTCTGAATCCCATCCCAGAACGGTAAGTTACTCCTTGCAACTCTGTCTTAGTTGCAGTAGCAATGATGTTCACATCCATTATAATAGGAACACCAAGAACTTTTCTTTTGAGCCTAACAAAAGTCTTAATGGCATGGAGCAAAAGCTAAAAACTAGTTTGATGATTATCTTCTCACCCTTCAAATTAAAATAGCTTCTAACCTTGTAAGCAATCATTTGACCACAAGCATCCACGTCGATGGTCATTAGGTACTCCAAATTAAAATCATTTTGAATATGCATTATGGTAATGTTTCTATCTTGCAAAGGAATGGTGTGAATAGCCACGTTACTGATAGTGTTAACAGCGTTCAAAGGTTGCATCATTGATGAAAGTTGAGAGGTTGGAGGTTTGAGAGTTCTTAAAGAGATGTTGCAAAGAGCGAAAGAAAGGTTGAATGGGAGTTTTTCTTAGGTTGGAGGAAAAGTTTTGTGAACGTAATAAGTTTAGGGTTTCACAAAAGGTTAAAATGAAAAGTCACGTTCCAATGGCAGTTTCTTACCAAAAACTGACATGCCTAAAACCCTTTCACTGAAGACATGCCACATGTTTTTAGTTTTCACCAACCTCTGCTATCTCGAAATTGTAATCGTCGTAACTTTTAATTATGATAAGGCACTCCTTGAAAAATATTGGCTAAAATAATGTATTTCAATCATTGTTGTTGACAGCGGTATATTTCCTTGTCTCTTGCTCGTCTAAGAGATCAAATTTCTTCCAATGAAGCAGGATCTTGCACTTATGTTTTTTCTTTCGATTCTATCTCTAGCGTAATTAGTGCCACAGAATCTTATTAAATTATAATTTTCTTGCTTCTTAAAGTAGAGAACAATGTTAGTTGTTCCTTTAAAATATCTGAAGATGCGTTTAACATTAGTTAAGTTGATTTCTCTATGATCAGATTGAAATTTTGCATATAGACATTCACTAGGTTTGGACATAGTGAGATAAAGTAGAGATTCAATAATTACTTTGTATTGGGTTTGATCTACCATACTTGATGGTTCGTACAGTCCAAGAAATATAGTTGGATGCATGGGGTATTCATCTAACTTGAATTTCTTTCACAATGCTTTGACATAATTAGTTTGATATATGTAAATGCCTTCTTTGTATTGCTTAATTTGCAGCCCAAGAAAGAATTTTATTTCTTGTAACGCCTTAAATTTTTAATCATTTTTATTAATTAATTTTGAAAAATATTACTTAACTTTATTCTTTATTATTATGGAACAGGGCCATTTTTTTTATAACTATACAACTTGGGTAAAAAAATGATATAACATAAGGAGAATGTGTAAAAAGGAAATTACATATAGTGTCAAAGAGTTAGCATACAATTGATAGCATAAAGTTTTAAACTTAAAGGGAAATAAATGCATGGATTGGCGAGGCTAAACCCTAAGCCTCCCTCTAGCGCCTATACAAAAAGTCTAGTGAATAAAATTTATTACCTAGGTTACTACCATGTATAACCTACCTAACCTAGTTCTTAGAGCAGGTGCTTTCAAAAAAACCTAATTCTCATAAACACTCAGTTGCTCCTCTAGTCAGGATCTATCACGATGACCTCTATGTCCTTTGGTGAGTTCTCTTCACTACAAGAGAAATCTATCATTCTAAAATGAGGGGGTGTCTCCTGTGCCAACTAAGCTTGTATATGGATGTGAGCCATATAGCCAAGATGTCTAAGAGAAGTGAGGGTCATGTCCACTAATCCTAGAAAATGGTCTTCCTTAAGGTCCTCTTGGAAATAACACATGCCATTAAAGCATCTAACTCACAGTATGAGCATTGAGAATTCCATCCTTGATGTCTCCAGAAACCCAAACATTATGGTGAATCTATTCCTGCATTGTTACAAACTCACGTACACATGCTATAATAAACAAACAACCCTAAGAGCTTTCACATGAGACTACTACCAATTACACACAACTGCCCTTGCGTACCCTCTAGTTAGTTTATTCATCCTATTGACCAGTTGTCATTTCAAGTTTCTAATACTTTGAGTTTATGATTCTGCTTAGAAGTACACGTATTGTAGCACAACATGAGGTCTTACCAACAAGAGAATGTCCCATAGTCTATTGAGGCTAGCCGAGTTAGTTCTAGGCTCCTTTCCCACGTCTAATAATCCCTTCAATAACTTAATCCGTATGTTGACATTTCATCAATTATCACTATATAATTATCATAAATCTAGAGACTGACTTCTCAAACTCTCTAGTAGGTTTTCCTTTCAAGCCTTCGTAACATTCTTCCACGTGACACAAATAAATATAAAGACTTATACTGAAGACAAAAGACTTTACACCCATCAGTGGCTTAAACACAAACAAAGCTTTTTCCTCTACCATTCAAAACTTCATTGGAAGACTTTCATTCCATTGCATTTCTCGAAACATGCGTAACTCCTTGGATTAGAATTCATAGGCTATTGAGTATACTAGTCTCATTTCAAACAAATTTTATTCACACTCAATATATAAGAATTCAAGAATTCATCTTAATATTGAACATTTTACTCTAATGTCATCATCACATAACATTACACTTTATCATTATTGCATTCACCTGAAACATTAGCATGTAGCTAAGATGTTCATACAAGTATTAGGATACATTAAAATTAACATTTATGTATTATATATTAATTTTTAATTATCTCATAGCGCAATATACATGACCAAATTATAACATAACCCTGCCCCGTAATTCTTGAAATAATTTAGTAATTATTTTGGAAATATTTCTATCTTCTTAAAAATCAAGGAGAGTACGTCTGCGTGTAACTTGGAATTCCAAAAATAAGAAACTTGCATAAAAATTCAAACCACAGCCACAAAATCCAATTTAGACAATTCTAGGACAATCTAGATAATTTAGAATAAACTCAGATAATTAATGAATATTTAAACGCATCTCCTTAATTAAAAATAATCATATTTCTAGTTATAAATCACATTCAATACAAAATGAATTCGCAAAATTTTATGCAAGGAAAAGAAATTTCTCTTACCTCAAAACAACAGAAGAAACTCACGTAGATGAATAAAACTGAAAAACGTTCTATACGTAGCACGTCAAAGATAAGCATGAGCTGGCTAATATATATACACACACACGAGTATCGTGTAAGGTTTCTTTAATGGGCTGAAGCAAGTAGCTAGTTTAATTATTCTTGGGTGGAACAATTGCCTAATTAGATGAATCGAGCAAAACAAGACGTGTGACACCGTACTTCAAAGAAAAATTTCCTTCGTGGTTAACATGTTTTGGAATAGTTTCACAAATTTTGTTTAGCAAATCTAGTATAATTAGTCTCGTTAAAATTGGTATAATTTTTTTAACAATAAAATTAAAGGACAACCTTTTCCATACATATTAAGATAAATATCTTTAACAAATAATATTCACACTATAAAATAAATTATATTTTTATCAAATAAGTTCAAAATAATTTAGTTAATTTAATTAATATCGAGTGATAAATTTCAGGGTGCTATGATCGTTCGGTTGGAAATTCAACTGCAAAGTATAGGCGAGAAAGAAATGTGTACGGTGCCTCACGATCAACTTCGAATGAAAAATTACAAATTCTCACATTATATAATTTTTAACGAGAAATTATTAATTCTCATCAAAAAAATTTCTCACATTACTTAAAATCTAAACACCTATTTATAAATTTAATTATTACTCTCATTTATATAAGTATGTACTCATTTTTCTTTTAGTATTCACGGATGTAAGATTTTCCATTAATACAACACACGTCACATACTTATTTTAACTTTTTTTAGATTCTCAAAATAAAATATGGAGAAATGAACCATAATAATATTAGATTGAATATTTTTACAAAATAATATAGTATTTATTTTTCCTCTTAAACAATCAATTCTCCAAGAGAAATGAACTTCATTTTTCATATCTTAAATCATGAAGAACCTAATTCCATTTAAAATCATGTTAAAGGAATTTTTCATTTTAAAATCGTGGAGGTTGGTGAATACTTTAACACATTTTTTTAAGCCGAACTTTTTCAACAAATTCTAGTTGTTGAAGAAAATTTACCAAAAACTAAAGAATGTGTCAATCATACACCACTAATAAAGTGTAAAATAATCTTCTATGATTCAATCACACGTGATGGTGAATATAATTTTAATAAAATTTTATAAAAATCAATAATCTTTTAGCATGTAATAATTTATGATTAAAAGATAGTATAAGATTATTTTACCCAGTGTATGATCCACTGTGTTCAAAAATATAAATTAAGAATTTAATTGTATATATCAACTATATAGTAAATTTGTACATGGGATGTAAAATTAAATTAAAAAAAGATATTGTAATTATATTCGTTTATTTTTCATATTCTACATGCTTCTTAAATAATTGCTTACTGAAAAATAGTTTAAGCAAATCCATCAAATTTAAAAATGTTTAAATAAATTATTACTGCAATTTAATAAATTAACAAAACAAAGGAAAAGAGACCCGTTCCTAGAATTATTATTTTTGTATGGTTTCGACGAATCTAATGCATTATTCGCGGATGACTTTGCCAACATCAAGTTAACAATTGCATGTTGAAAATTAAATATTATCATGCTAAACGATTCCGTAATCATTATTAATTAAACTAATAAAAAACAATAATACTAGAATAATTGCTGTCGCTCTGTCACTAACTAGATCAAGCATTTGTAAAACAAAAAAATTCAAAGCATCATTGTGAACAAACTCGAAAACAATCTTCAACTCTGAAAATCAGTGCTGTGAAAATGGCTGAAGGAATAGTGTTCAACATCATGGAGAAACTTATCAGCAAGCTTGGTTCTCTGGTGGCTGAAAACATGCGCATGAATGATGATCTTGAGAAGCTTATGGGCAGCTTGACCGAAATCAAGGCTGTGGTTTTGGATGCAGAGGAGCAGCAGAGCAGCAACCGTCAAGTTGAAGTGTGGCTCAACAAACTTAAAGATGCACTTGATGATGCTGATTACTTGCTTGATGATTTCTCCTCTGAAGACAAGAAACGTCAAGTTCTTTCAAAGGATTGCATCTTTGAGGTTTGCATCTTCTTCACTTCTTCCAATCCTTTTTTATTCTCTTTGAAAATGGCCCCTAGAGTTAGGGGTATTGCCAACGAACTTAAAGCACTTAATGTTGAAAAGGGGAGTTTGATGTTAACTAATCGCCATCCTGTGGAACGAGTTGTTAAGCTAAGAGAAACTCACTCCTTCATTCGTGAGGAAGATGTTGTTGGAAGAGACGAGGAAAGGAAGCACCTTTTACGGTTGTTGTTGAATACCAATATGGATATGAAAGAAAATGTTTCAGTCATTTCCATTGTTGGTATTGGAGGACTTGGAAAGACTGCACTTGCTCAACTCTTATACAATGATAAAGCAGTTAAAGATCATTTTGAGTTGAAAATGTGGGTGTGTGTCTCTGATGATTTTGACGTGAAAACTGTTGCTAAAAAAATCTTAGAATCCAAATCTAATGATGGAATGGATCGAGTTCAACTGGAGCTCCGCAAAAGAATTGAGGGAAAGAGATATTTGCTTGTCTTGGATGACATATGGAATGAGAATCGTTTGCTTTGGCTTCAATTGAAGACGTTGTTGATGGATGGAGCAAAAGGAAGTAAAATAATCATAACTACAAGAAGTGAGAAGGTGGCTAAGATATCAGACGCTTCTTCACCTTATATGTTACATGGTCTAGATGAAGAACAAGGTTGGAAATTGTTCAGTAAATTAGCCTTTGAGAATGGAAAAGAGCCAGATAATCAAAAGTTGGTATCCATTGGTAAGGACATCTTGAAAAAATGCTCCGGGGTTCCTCTAGCCATAAGAAGTGTTGGAAGTTTAATGTATTCAATGGAGAGGGAGAATGATTGGTTAAACTTCAAGGATAAAGATCTTGTCAATATTGATGAAAAGCTAGAAAGAGGCATATCAGTTTTTGAAATTATCAAACTTAGTTATGATTATCTACCCATCCACTTGAAAAAGTGCTTTGCATTTTGTTCATTGTTTCCAAAAGATCATCACATTGAAAGGAAGGATTTGATTAGACTTTGGGTGGCAGAGGGGTTTGTTCAGTCATCAGATGAAAGCATATGTTTAGAAGATGTTGGTGATGAGTACTTCATGAATCTAGTTCAAAGATCTTTCTTTCAAAATTTTGCCATAGATTATTTTGATGGTCGTATCTATTATTGCAAAATGCATGATCTTATGCATGACATGGCAAAGTCCGTTTCAGGAAAAGACTGTGCCACAATCACAAGACAAGGGCAACATATTGACAGACAAACTCATCATGTGTCATTTGGTTTTCCATTGGATTCTTCATGGCATGTTTCAAGTTCCCTTCCCAAGGCAAACAAGTTAAGGACATTTCTATTACCACTGCAATCGAAAGATGTTGACAAGTCTGCAGATTGTAAATTGATTATATCAACTTTCGAACAACTACGTGTGTTGGATCTCAACTCTTTCACTTCCAGGATGTTGCCATCTTGTATCGATAAGCTCAAACATCTTCGATATCTTAATCTTTCTCGTAACAGATATATTGAGTTGCTCCCAAGGTCCATAACAAAGTTATATAACTTGGAAACTCTTTTACTCAATGGTTGTATTGAATTGAGAGAGTTGCCAAGTGACCTTTGGAAGTTGATAAGTCTTCGGCATCTAGAGTTGGATTATTGTGACAAGTTGAGTTATATGCCACGTGGCATAGGAGAATTGTCCAATCTTCAAACACTGACAATGTTTAAGATAGATAAAAAATTCAAGCAAAGTGGTGGACCAAGCGAACTAAGAGGATTAAATCATTTGAAAGGCTTTCTACGAATAGAAGGCTTGGAATGCTTGAGGGATAATCCATCTAAAGCTATGGAGATGAATTTAATAGGGAAGTCAAGTCTTACAAGTTTGCGTTTAGCCTGGAACATCGAAATTGTTGCCGATGACAGTGACAGTGACAGGGATAAAGATAATTTAATTCTAGAGGGCGTACTTCTGCACCACAAAATCAAGTCCTTTGCTATAAAAGGATTTGGAGGCATGACAATCTCTAGTTCTTTCAACGCTTTCATAAATTTATTTGAAATCGAATTAGTTGATTGCATGAGATTGGAATCCCTCCCATCATTACATCTATTGTTGCATCTCAAAAGACTTTTTCTTGATAATTTGCCTTGTCTTAAGTGGATAGACGACAACAGCACTGATGATAGTTCATCAATCTCTTTTCCATCACTTAAAATGATCAGGCTTAAGAGATTGGATAATCTGAAAGGATGGTGCAAATGTGTTGAAGAAGGAAAGCCAGAAGATTGCCCTCATCAGTTGAAGAGTCTTGAGGTATTATCGATTTCAAATTGCCCTAATCTAATTTCACTTCCACCACATGAGGATATCCAACATGTCTATCTTTGGAACGTGAATGAGAAGATACTACAACAAGCAGTATATAATTCTGAAGTGAAGATTCTTTGGATACACGGGATAAATGGCTTAAAATCCCTATCTGGAGTCTTTCAACATCTCACTGCACTGCATGACTTGGATATTACAGATTGCGAGGAGCTTGATCCGTGCAATGATGAAAACGGTTGTTACAGCATGCAATGGGAACAACTAATCAGTCTCCGTTACTTACAGTTTGATCAAATCCCCAAAATGGAGTATCTGCCTGAGGGACTTCAACGTATTACCACTTTACAAAGTATTAAGATTAGGGGTTGCTTTAATCTTAAATCGCTACCGCAATGGACAAGATCGTTGCAACGATTGGAAATTAGAGGATGTCCCATGATATTGACATGACATTTCTAGTGTCTGGTGGAGGAAACTAATCTTTAACAATGACAAGGTACGATGAAAATAGAACATGTAAATTGTTACAAATTTTTGTGCATAGTTCTTAATGATAAAGTAAAAATGTGATTAACTTTTTTATTTGAAAATGTTCATGCTCAGCAAACAAGAAAGTGGAGAGCAGTCTGAATTATAAATGAGAGGAGTTTCTTGTGGGCTGGACAACAACTGATGCAATTTATTGCTTTTGATTGTTCATAGAAAATAGGAATTCATTTGACACACGGTCAGGTAATGATTTAAATTTCTCAGGATACTTCTTATTTCTTTTCCTGTGAATGGTAAGATTTGATTATATTTTTTCCTTATATCATGTATATAATTGCAAAGAAAGTATCTTTCGTGGTCATTGAATTTTTTATATATTCCCCAACATGTGACTTACCACCCCGAAATAAAGTTTTTTATTATTTTTATTTTTTTTGTTTATGTGATTCCGAATGCAAAGTTCTAACGAAATATTTAATAGCACCAAGTTTATACCACTTGTACTAACTACTTGTTTTAAGAAATAAATATTTTTGTTAAGTGGTGGACATTCTTAGAATATAAACCTTGTTTTATTCTTTTAGCTCAGGATATTTAAAACTAGAGCTATGTACGTTGTGATACGTAATATTTGAATTTTGAATAAACTTTTTTAGAAGGATTTTTAGAAGAAAAAAATAAAAGAAAAATGAAATTTATTTCTCTAAAATTTTAAAGTTTTATTTTTTATTAATTAATTTATAAAATATTTAACATCTTCTAGAAAAAAGTTAAAAGAGAAAAGTTTTATATATTAATTAAAGTAGAAATTAATTTTAATTTTTAGAAAAATTATCTAATTCTTTATGCATATAGTATATAGAAAATAAATTTCTTGTTCAATCCTCAATACTTTGATTTGACATCTTCTGGAGAATTTGATCATGTTCATGGGGGAGTTTCTTCCTCCTGATAAGGTTTTTTCATATCCATGAATTAGTATTTGAACTCAACTTAATACTCAAAGATATATGAAATTAGGTCATTCAAACTAAATAGTTATGGGTTCTAATCAGAAATATTATTACTAAATAACAAAGATAGATAAGTAACACTAAGAGAAATATAATTATTGTAGACTTGGAACATTTTTCTTTATTTATTTTTGCATTATTCAACTTTCACTCTACATTTTTATTTACTAAAGGTGGGTTGAAAATGCCCTCTATGCATATTCCTTGCTGCTCTTGGTTGATTATGCATTTTCTACTTGTATAGATATATGGTACTATCCCTAGCTAGGTGTAATGGACTAAAGTCAGACTCAAGTGCAAAATCAAAACTCAGCACTGCATTCCTGTGCAACCGTTTCATTTTTTCAATGTTATATAAGTTGCTTGGCTGTATAGTATTTCAACACACAGAGTATCTATCACAGTTGGCTCTTTACTCTGTTTCTTTATAGTCAGAACACTGTTATTTATACTATTGTACATGTAATTCATCTCTCAAAGGACTAAGGTTGTCTTTGGATTCTTGTTTAGGGTGTTCACTGTTTCCAATTCTGTTTGAGAAGTAAATTCAATTTTGTAACATGTTATCAAAACTATTCATTATCTAGAAAAAAACATTTTAAATCATATTATCAAAACTATTCATTGCCAGATTTCATCTGTTACTATCCATTTAACCAATGTTACTATCCTAATTTTCTTCCACTAAATACAATTGGTTTCCAAATGAGTTCAAAATATAACCCCAGAGAAAGCACATGCCAATTCGTTTCAGATTATTTGAATCTTGCTTGTCCCTCTACTTGTATATTAAAAGTTTGAAGGAGGGATTATTTGAATCTAATTTCACTCCCACCACACGTGGATATGTGTCTCTCTTTCGGAAGTGAATGAGAAGATACTACAACAGGCAGTCTATAATTCTAAAAAGTTTTATAAAATTCATAAGATCTTACAATCCTTCGAAGTTTGAACACCACAATTTTTTTCAAGTTATAAAATTTTTTAATTGAATATCACGAGACTTTGATAACTTTTCACGATGGTCATATTTGAATATTCTTTTAAAATAATCATAGTTGTCTTAGTTGAATACCACAATTTCATTTTATTTTTTTTATCGTTTAAAAGTCTTCATTAGATACCACAAAATTTTTTTATTTAAAAAAGTCCTTAAAAATCCTTTAAAATCCTAATTAAATACACCCTATAAAATTATATATTAGTTTTAGCAATAGGTAATAAAATTTTATTTTATGTTTTTAAAGATTTAAATTTAAATTAAAAATAAAAGAAGATTTTGTGAAAAGAAACAAGTGATTCTGAAGAATGTATAAAAAAATAAAGAAAAATTTAACTGGACTAGTTTGAAATGGTTTAGGAGAAATTCCTTTAAATACATTTAAAAGAAAAGACAGTGAAATTTAAAAGTTTGTCGTGGAATAGTGAGACCTTTTCCTATGAAATTTAATATTAAAATATTTTTTTAAAAAAATATACCACCCTCAACTCAATTCTAAATTTCTCTGCAGAGCATACGGAGGAAAAAATAATTTTTTTTTTTAGAACAATAACTACCTTACATTAAAATCTACAAATACAACGAACTAAACATTTAATTAATGATTAGTATCAAAACTACCTAACTGAACATTTAATAAGTTATTGTATAGAGGAATCATAATTGACTAAAACACGTAGAATAAAACTAAAAATGGATTAATTATAAATTAGTGTAAATTTATTTATTGTATATTTTAACTGATAGATATATGTGATTTCCCCCATTTTATAAAATGTGCTTTCCTTCTGTCTAAACTTTCTCTTTCAAAATAAATTATATAATATTTGGACTAAATTTGCTTGTGGGCTGAAGAAGAGAATAGACCCAATAAAAAAATTATTCCAAACAACACCACTTCCTAACCCAAAAATATTAGAGCTATGGGTTAGTTCTGTTCCTTGAACAAAATTTACAGTTGGGCATCAAATTCCTCTAACATTAAAGAAAAAAAAGTTAAAATATCAAACAAAACAAACCAACCCGTATATAAGAGTCCACGCCCCCATCTTGAAAAACATTTAGACACTAATGTGTACGTGTAACCCGATAGAACATTACCGTTTGATGGAAATAAAGTAAATTATTTATAATCTGTTTTAATTATAAATATGAAACTTTTGAATTTCTTTTTATCATTATCCAAATGAACATGAAAGTATTAAAAATTAAATTAACAAGACAAAAATAACATCATACTTAATATACATATCAAAAATAATAATACTAAAATATAATAATATTAAAATATTTACATAAATATATGAAATTTTATCATATTTATATCTCATCATATTTAAAGATACTATTTACATTTTGTCCTATTCGCATATTAAATACTCAGTATCTCTTAATTTTTGTGATCTTTATTTAACTTTCATTTATCTATCGTTACATTTAAGTATAGTAACATTTCTTTAATAATAATTTATTTAGTTTTCTTTTCTTTTCTGCTCTCTTTTTGAATACTAGTTCATAATCATAAAGAGTATTATTGAAAAGTCCTACATTGCCTCATAAAGAGTATTATTGAAAAGTCCTACATTAGGTTGTGTATGGATGAAAAATTTGAAAATTTTCAAACAATTAAAATGTTTGATTTAAATTCTTTTTATTTTATATTTTTTTTTGAATGAATCAATTTAATTTCTTGCATTTTAATTTTTTTGTTTAGATAAAATAATTCAATTTTTAAGAAATTTAAATTTTTATTTTTAAATATTAATCATTTTTTAAATATTCAAAATAATTTTAATGCTGCATGATGAATTTTAATATTACAAAATATATAATTATCATTAATATATATATATATATATATTAAAAAATAAATAAAAAAATTGATATAATTATCTTTGATACTCTGTCAGAGATGCCTTCAATGGTGGTCCTTGAGACCCACTTACTAGGTAAGAAGAGATCTTGCACAAAGAAGGTTGTTTCGGTTGCTTTGATGTTCTTGGCGGCCATTGTTCTAAGTTTGAAAAGAGAGAGAAAGTGTGTGAATAGAATACTCAGAGATAGTAAGAATGCAGTAAAGAATAAAATAGTAAACGGTTATAATTCATCAGACGAAAGAAGTTGAAACCGTCCCTGATTTGACGTGGCCCCATCATTGCCCTTTTAATGATTGATTTGGCTTCTGCAATTTAGAGCGTGTGCTCCTCAATATCCTAGAATAGTGCAATAAATGACAGACACATTTAATGTTGCCTTTAATTTGTCCCTGCACACTTAACTTTAAATTAATTAAATAATAACTTTGCGTCTGTTGAATTTTCTCAGACTGATTCAACTTGATTAGACACAATGTTTCGTCTTAACACGAAAGTAAAATATCACTTATGAAGGCAGTTAAAATGTACAGACGAAATGAAATGCTCAGACAGAAAAAAAAAAAAAAACTTAATCAATTAAAGAAACAATTCTCAAATTTTCTTTAATGAAATTAAAGCGAGTTTAGTCTAAAGCTTTTGTAAGGATATCTGCCCATTTAAAATCAGTTTGAACAAACTGTATATCAAAAATACCTTTTTGAACATAATATCTTATAAAATGAAATTTGATTTCAATATGTTTGGCTTTTGAATGTTGAATAAGATTTTTGCTGAGATTAATTGCACTTGTATTATCACAAAATACTGGTATTTGGGTTTCAAACCTGGAGTAATCCTCAAGTTGATGTTTTACCCAAAGTAGTTGTGAGCAACACCCAGCTGCAGAATATATTCTTGCTTTAGTGGAAACAACATTTTTTGATTTAAAAGATGCTTTAAGTTGTTTCCCATGCTGATAAGATTCACACAGACGATTGGATTTCCAAGATATTTTTGGCAAACCTTTCACAAGATCTTTTTTAGAAATTTTTGAAATATACTTGAGATTTAAATGTCCAAGCTTTTTATGCCAAATATCTCGTTCATCATCTGCTGAAATCAAACATGTCACATTCTGATCACTAAGGTCAGAAAGACAAACCTCATAGATTTTACTCCTTCTTTTCCCAACAAACAGAATGGATTTGTCCTTTTTCTTGACTATACATTCATCGGAGTTAAAAGCTACTTCATATCCACTGTCACAAAATTGACTTATGCTAAGCAGATTGAAGTTGAGACCTTTAACATAAGACACATTTTGGATAAGAGGATTGGGTGTCTTACCAACAGTCCCAATACCTAGGATTTTACCTTTCCCTGAACCATATGATACAGACCCTTTACTTGGTCTGAGATCTTGGAACATAGACAGGTCTCCCGTCATGTATCGTGAGCACCCACTGTCCAGGTACCAGCTTGAAGTCCTCTCTCTTCCTATTAAGGATGTCTGCAACAGGAATAATAAGTGACTTTGGTACCCAAATTTTTTTGGGTCCTCCTTTGTTAGTGGAAGAAGATTTCTTTTTGTTTAAGGTTCTTTTATCTTTTTTATAGTCATTTGGAACCTTATTGTAATTTTTGTTCTTCTTCTTATGAGCAGACGAAACAAATTTATTTTTCTTTTTGTCTGACTCTTCAACATAATCAAGTCCACTCTTATCAGACGGAGACCTCTCATATTTTAAAATATTTTCTAGCATTGAAGATCCCTTAGTGAACTTTGTTAAGTCTTTGAGTAAGGATTCATTTTCTTTCTTCAATCTTTCGATTTCAGAAATAAAAGTATCCTTTTCAGACTCAGATGATTTTTCATCTGATACTTCCTTTTGCAACAACTCATTTTCAGTTCTCAAAGTAGCATTTTCTTCCAAAGTTTGTTTCAACTTGGCTTTGCATACTTTGTATTGCTCAACAATAAAATGTGAGTTAGCCAAAAGTGTATCGTATGAAATTTCTTCTGATTCTGACTCAAACTCAGATGAAGAGGATGAAGAAGTTTCAGATTTAATTACCTCTGATGAGACAGTGTCTCCAGCCATGAGACAGATATTTGCAGTTTCTCCTTCTTTAGTGGATTCCTCTAAACTTTCGCTATCAAGGTCTTCCTAAGTCACCAGACTCTTCTTACCCTTGTCTTTGCGAGAATTCCATCTTCTCTTCAATCTTGGACACTCTGATCTCATGTGTCCAGGTTTTCTGCATTCGTAGCAAATAACTTCTGAGCTCTCCTCCTTGCTTTAAGGTTTTTCAGTGAGCTTCTTTTCCTTCTTCTTGAAGAAGCGTTGACCTCTACCCTTTTCCATCATCATCTTCTTAAAGCGTCTGGCCATGAGAGAAATCTCATCATCAGACGATCCGTCAGACGAATCAGACTTAGTGGTATCAGCTTTCAAAACTTTGTGCTTATTCTTTCTTTCCCTTTTAGGAGTTTCCTCCTTTGGCATGGAGTTGACAGTCAGAAGTGCTATGGGCTCTTGAACTTTGATCTTGTCTCTTCTACACAGAAGTACCTAATGTACTCTCAAGGCTCCTATTAGCTCATCAAGAGTTAATGTCTTCATATCACGCCCAACTGAGATGACAGTAGACATAGCTTCCCATGGAGGAGGAAGACTATCCAATATTGTTGGTCCCTATATGAATCTAGAGGGGGGTGAATAGATTTAAGTTCCCTTCAACTTTTACTTTTTCTCACTTTTTCCCGATTCAATTTTATCTTGAATTACACAAACGTATCAGAGATGTAAACAGCGGAACACAAGGGAAAATTGTAAAGTAAGAAAACAAAGAATTAAAGGAGATATGATAGAGAAGAGAGTTTAGACAGAGATTTATACTGGTTCGGCTTTCGGCCTACATCCAGTCCCAACCCAACAACCTGTTGCGATCGATATTCCACTATAATGATTCTGTGTTCAATACAACCACACTGCACAAACACAAAAATGAATCAAAATATTCTAAACTCTATGTTCTTCACCTAAGAACAGATCTTGATCCTTGAACCCTTCAAGAATCAACCTTTGAGAGTACCTCTCTCAAAACTCATCAACTCTTCTAAGAGAATACCTTTCTCTCTAGAGTTCAAACCAAAAAGATAACAAAAGATGAAGATCAGATAAGGTTACACCTGTTGTGTAGTTCTGATCAATGATATCTTCCAAAAAACTATTCAACCATCACACACTTTCATCTCTAGAAAAATCTTTGAAACTTTGAAGAGAGTTCTTGTAAGACCAGTGTTAGCTCTTCCTTTCTTTCTTTTGAAAACTCAAAAAGATCTTTCTCTCTTTTTAAAACAATTCAAAATGGTTTCAATATAAAGCAATTTCAAAAACATTTGAGATGAATTCTGGTGTGGTAATCGATTACTGGACAGGGGTAATCAATTACTACAGAGAAACTTGTCTTCCCCTGTTCTTCAAGCACGAAGTAATCGATTACTATGGAGTGGTAATCAATTACTCCAGAGCAGTTTGAGTTCCCATGTTTTCTGAAACTGTTGGTAATCGATTACTACACAATGGTAATCGATTACTTCAGCTTAAAAAACCTTTTTAAACCAAAGTTTTTTGATTTCTTTGAACTAAAATAGGGTTCCAAAACATCTCTAGCTCAAATCACAAGAGTAAATAAAAATTCTCTATGAAATGATTGAATAAAGACCACACTCAAAGCCTAAACTAAAACAATCAATACATTTAAAACTCCTATATACAATCTATCATAAAGATCAAAAGTACAAGTATATCAAAAATAAAACTAGGGATGGCTTCTTCAGCTTCAAGTCCAACAAATATCTTCATGTTGTTCTGGGTCTTGGTGAATGTAATGTCCAGTGCAGTGAGTCCATTCAATATTGTTTGGAATATTCCAAAGATTATGTCAATGGATTCTCCTTTCTTCATTGAGAACATCTCATATTCTCTTTGAAGAGTGGCAGCTTTCCTCATACACACATCCTCAGTTCCTTCATACGAGATCTTGAGAGCATCCTAAAGCTCTTTAGCGGTTTTGTAAGCACATAATCTATTTTATTTTGTCCTTGATAATGCACACATGATGGCATATCTGGCTTTGTTGTTGAGTTCCATAAGCGAGTATTCTTCATTTCCCCATTCAACCTCGGGTTTGACAATAGGGATATTTCCTTGAGTTATGATGTTCCACAGTCTGTACTGGGTGGATTTGATGTACATCTCCATCCGATCATCCCAGTAAGGATAGTCATCACCAGAGAACGTAGGCGGCTTGTTCATGGATGACCCTCCAGACAAAAACGAAGGTCCTTGTGACTCCATTCTGGATCTTTTCCTCTAGCAGTTGTAAAGAGCTCAACCCTTAGAGGCGGAGCTCTGATACCAAACTGTAAAAGATAAAACACAAGAAGGGGGGTTGAATTGTGTTACTTTAAAAGAAAAAAGGTTCCTTTTGTCTGTGGAGTTTAAAGGTGTTCGACGAAACAATCTTAATCTTCAAAAGTTGATTTTAATGAACAGACGTTATAGTTTGATTATCCCAAATACTTAAGAAAACAAATACACAAGTATTTTTATACTGGTTCGTCTATTCAAGACTACGTCCAGTTACCCAACAACAATTGAGTTTTCACTACAAACCGTGAAATGGTTACAAGTATTATTTGCGCCCAACCACTTCTTGCTATTACACGATATTCTTTGAACACAGCCTTCGCAGACTAAACAACTTGGGTATTCTTTGAACAACCAACCTCCTCAGGCTAAAACACCACACAAGTGGATTTGAAAGAGTTTTCTAAAAAGAAAGTTTCCTCTTTGCGAGAGGGGTTTTACAATAGAGAGCAGAAGTAACAGTGAGCGAATTCACAATAGTTTGAATACTTGAAGCGTGTTCACCAACTGAACTTTGAAGAAGCGAAGTCTTTAAATAGGCAAAGTCTTCAAGTATCCGTTAGACACAGAAGAATGTCGTTTAGCATTTTCCAAGTGAAGTGCAAAAAGGTGTCAGAGTGTACTTGAGTGATTGATGGCGTGTGCAGCGGATTTAGGTAGCGTGCGCAATACTTTTTCTGACTTGTACAGAGACTTTGACAAAAAGGTGAGGACCTTTTCGAGTTGCATATGTAAGTGCAAATCTCCATACTGATCTTGGATGCTTCTAATGAGTACTTCTTAAGATTTGAAATCTTGGCGCGAGTGACTCATACTTTGCTTCACTTCTTTGGCAGACGATGAACTTCTTCAGTCTTAAGAGTTTTCGTCTTAGCCTTTCGTCTAATGACTTGACTTGAGACAGACGAATGACTTCAACTTTGAGGGATCATCTTCCTTCTGTACTTGTTGTGTCTGACTTTGATGTTCCGTCTGTCTTGTAATAATCAAAATTTAGAAATGTTAATCATCTTGATCTAACAATAAGTTAAGGGTGATACATAGTTAATGTTAAATGTGTTTATAGAGCTAAATTTAACTCTGATGGGTCTATGAACAAAAATATTCAAGATTGATGGATAATGGCTACTCTCTACAAGAAGGACACATGAAAAGAAAACTATTACATTTTTGGCAATTTATGAAAGTTAGCTAGAAAGAAAATATAAAAAATTATTGATGTAAAGAAAATATATTTTTTTTAACTGTATTTGCTCGATAGAGTTGAGTTAGTTTTGAAATTGAGATTTATTTACTAGAGGTTTTAGAAACATAAAATAAAAAACAAAAAGAAAATTATTACAATTTGGCCATTGCTGAAAATTAGAAAGGAAAAAATAGTTAATATAAGATATGAGAAAACACATTGCTTCTAAATTATAGACGACTTGGCTTGACAATTTTACCACTTGGACTCTCTATAGTAAATCTGCACATGGACAAGATCGGATAGGAAGGCAGGATCGATTGCATAACCACTGCCACTCAATATGCTGCTTTTCACGTAAACAAAGTCAGAAATGATACGTTGGAGTACGAGAAAGAATAAGCAACGACTTTTTTGTAATCTTTACTATATTCTATAAATTTAAGAAAAAAATAGGAACTCGTTGCATGAATTATTAATTTTCTATCATATCGAGGAATCTAAGCCATTATTTGAGGATATTTTGGGTCCACGTCTCGTTAACAATTTCAAGTTGAAAATAACATTATCATGGTAAAAGTAGTAATTATTATTAATTAAACTAATAAAAAATCAAGTTGACTAATTGCTTTTGCTGTCATCAAATAGATTAAACATTAGTAAAACCAAAGAATTCAAAGCATCACTGTGAACTTACTCGAAAACGATCTTTTACTCTGGAAATCAGTGCCGTGGAAATGACCGGAGGACTTGTGTTCACAATCATTGGAAAACTTGTCCACAAGCTTGGTTCTCTGGTGGCTGAAAACTGGCACATGAAGGATGATCTTGAGAAAAAAATAATTTATGCAAATCCATCAAATTTAAAATTGCTTACCTTAAAAAAAAAATAACGAATGAATTTAAATTGATGAGTCCAGTAAATAACAATTCAACTCATGAATTAACGCAGTGTACCGTCAAGATTTAAGAGCAATAATTACAATACTTTATGAACACAGCCACGCGATTTGCAATTACTACTGTAATTTAATAAATTAACAAAACAGTGGAAAAGAGAGCCATTGCCAGAAAATTATTATTAATTTTCTATGGTTTCGACGAATCTAATGCATTATTCGCGGATCACTATGCCCACATCAAGTTAACAATTGCAAGTTGAAAATTAAATATTATCATGGTAAACAATTTCGTAATTATTATTAATTAAACTAACAAAAAACAATAATACTTTAATAATTGATTTCGCTCTGTCACTAACTACATCAAACATTTGTGAAACAAAAAAATTCAAAGCATCATTGTGAACGTACTCGAAAACAATCTTTCACTCTGAAAATCAGTGCTGTGAAAATGGCTGAAGGAATAGTGTTCAACGTCATGGGAAAACTTATCAGCCAGCTTGGTTCTTTGGTGGCTGAAAACATGCGCATGAAGGATGATCTCGAGAAGCTGATGGGCAGCATGACTAAAATCAAGGCTGTGGTTTTGGATGCAGAGGAGCAGCAGGGCACCAACCGTCAAGTTGAAGTGTGGCTCAACAAACTTAAAGATGCCCTTGATGATGCTGATGACTTGCTTGATGATTTCTCCTCTGAAGACAAGAAACGTCAAGTTCTGTCAACGGACTGCATCAGTGAGGTTTGCATCTTCTTCACTTCTTCCAATCCTTTTTTATTTTCTATGATAATGGCCCCTAGAGTTAGGGATATTGCCAACAAACTAGAAGTCCTTAATGCTGAACAAAGAAGTTTGATGTTAACTAATCGCAATCCTGTGGAACGAATTGTTAAGCTAAGAGAAAGTCACTCCTTCGTTCATGAGGAAGATGTTATTGGAAGAGAGAAGGAGAAGGAGCACCTTTTAGGGTTATTGCTGGAAACCAATATGGATATGAAAGAAAATGTTTCAGTCATTTCCATTGTTGGTATTGGAGGACTTGGAAAGACTGCACTTGCTCAACTCTTGTACAATGATAAGGCCGTTAAAGATCATTTTGAGTTGAAAATGTGGGTGTGTGTCTCTGATGATTTTGATGTGAAAACTATTGCTAAAAAATCTTAGAATCCAAATATAATGATGGAATGGATCGAGTTCAACTGGAGCTTCGCAAAAAAATTGAGGGAAAGAGATATTTGCTTGTGTTGGATGACATATGGAATGAGCAGCGTGCACGCTGGCTTGACTTAATGAGATTGCTGAGGGATGGAGTCAAAGGAAGTAAAATAATCATCACCACAAGAAGTGAGAAGGTGGCTAAGATATCAGGCACTTCTTCACCTTTTATTTTAGATGGTCTAGATGAAGAACAAGGCTGGAAATTGTTCAGTAAATTAGCCTTTGAGAATGGAAAAGAGCCGGAGAATCAAAAGCTGGTATCCATTGGTAAGGAAATCTTGAAAAAATGCTCTAGAGTTCCACTAGCAATTACAAGTGTTGGAAGTTTAATGTATGACATGAAGACAGAAAATGATTGGTTAAGCTTCAAGGATAAAGATCTTGTCAAAATTGATGAAGAAGGAGACAATTTAGTTTTTGAAATAATCAAACTTAGTTATGATCATCTACCCATCCATTTGAAAAAGTGCTTTGCATTTTGTTCATTGTTTCCAAAAGATTATGAGATTCAAAGGATGGATTTGATTAGACTTTGGGTGGCACAAGGGTTTGTTCAGTCATCAGATGAAAACAAATGTTTAGAAGATGTTGGTGATGAATACTTCATGAATCTAGTCCATAGATCTTTCTTTCAAGATCTTAAAAGAACTATGTTTGACGATATCTTTAGTTGCAAAATGCATGATCTTATGCATGACATGGCAAAGTCTGTTTCAGGAAATGACTATGTCACAATCACACAACAAGGGCAACATATTGACAAACAAACTCATCACGTGTCATTTGGTTTTCCATTGGGTTCTTCATGGCATGTTTCAAGTTCCCTACTCAAGGCAAACAAGTTACGGACATTTCTATTACCACTGCAAAGAGATGCATACCTTCCTGGTGGTAAACTATCACTTGACAAGTCTGCAGATTGTAAATTGATTATATCAACTTTCGAACAACTACGTGTGTTGGACCTCAACTGTTTACCTTACAGGATGCTGCCATCTTGTATTGATATGCTTAAACATCTTCGATATCTTGATCTTTCTTTCAATCAAACATATTGAGGTGCTCCCAAGGTCCATAACAAAGTTATATAACTTGGAAACTCTTTTACTCAATGGTTGTATTGAATTGAGAGAGTTGCCAAGTGACCTTTGGAAGTTGATAAGTCTTCGGCATCTAGTGTTGGATTCTTGTAATAACCTGACTTATATGCCACATCGCATAGGAGAATTGTCGAATCTTCAAACACTGACAGTGTTTAAGATAGATAAAAAATTCAAGCACAGTGGTGGACCGAGCGAACTAAGAGGATTAAATCATTTGAGAGGCTTTCTACGAATAGAAGGCTTGGAATGCTTAAGGGATAATCCATCAGAAGCTATGGAGATGAATTTAAGAGCGAAGACAAATCTTACAAGCTTGCATTTAACCTGGAACACCCAAATTGTTGCCGATGACAATGATAGGGATAAAGACAGTTTAATCCTACAGGGCCTACTTCCGTACCACAACATCAAGTCCTTTGTTTTACAAGGATTTGGAGGCGTGACAATCCCTAGTTCCATCCACTCATTCATAAATTTGTTTCATATCGAATTCAGTGATTGCATGAGATTGCAATGCCTCCCAGCATTACATCTATCGTCGCATCTCAAAGGTCTTACTCTCAAGAAATTGCCTTGTCTTGAGTGGATAGACAACAATAGCACTGATGATAATTCATCAATCTTTTTTCCATCACTCGAATGGATGAACCTTGTGGGATTAGATAATCTGAAAGGATGGTGCAAATGTGTTGATGAAGGAAAGCCAAAAGATTGCCCCCATCAGTTGAAGAGTCTTGAGGGATTAATGATTTTAGATTGCCGTAATTTAATTTCACTTCCACCACACAAGGATATCCAACATGTCTTAATTTGGAAAGTGAATGAGAAGATACTACAACAAGCAGTCTATAATTCCAAAGTGAAGATTCTTCGGATATATGGGACAAAAGGCTTAAAATCCCTATCGGGAGTCCTTCAACATCTCACTGTACTGCGTGAGTTGTATATTTCAAATTGTGAGGAGCTTGATCCGTGCAATGATGAAAACGGTAGTTACAGCATGCAATGGGAACAACTAACCAATCTCCGTAGGCTGGAGTTTGATGTCATCCCCAAAATGGAGTATCTGCCGGAGGGGCTTCAACATATTACCACTTTAGAAATTATTGACATTACGGATTGCCCTAATCTTAGATCGATACCGGAATGGACAAGATCGTTGCAACGATGCGAAATCACAGGATGTCCCAAGTTAGTGTCTCCGCCTGAATCGGTGAAAGGGTTAGACAGTTGACATGACATTGTCTTGTCGAGGAAACTAATTTTCAACAGTGACAAGGTATGAAAAAAACTTGACTTCCCTATTTTATTTATTTATTTTTTTTTTAATTACTTCATCTTTACTTAATCAGTTTAATTATATATTTAGCTAATATTTTGCTACCAGAATGAAAATTTATTTTCATGTTCTTAAAAATTAAATTGATAATTTAAGTGGGGTATATTTGATTAGGATTTTGACAAATTGCTTTTGTGTTCAAAAACCTATTAGATTTTACAAAATGCGGTTGGTATATAATGAATTATAAGATTTTTTTTAAGAGAATTTTATGATTTTATCGAAATATAATGATTTATAAGATTTTATAGTCACAACAATTTATATCATAAAAATTTCCATGTGAAAAGATTGTATAAATTTATTTAAGGGATTTGATGAAAATATTAGATGACAATCCTTATATTATAATTAAAATAAATTGATGGTAAAGATTAAAATCTAATTATAAAAGTATATATTTTTATTATCGTTATTATCAATATTTTTACGATTATCTTTAACACTTTTATTATTATCATTATTATTATTAATATCATAGTTATTAGTAATGATATTAAAGGTGGGTAACAATAATATATGTAACAATAATATATGATGTTAATAATATATGATGTTAATAATATATGATGTTAATAATATATGATGTTAATAATAGTGATACATGACTATAATAAAAATAAGGCTGTGATGTTAATAATATACAAGTAAAAGTGGTATTAATGATAATATATATCATATAAGAAAAATAATTTTTTTCAAAGTCTTATGAATTCAATGAGATTATTAAACAGTGAAAATATAAATATTTATATTTTTTAATACTCATTATATCAAACAATCCATCGAAATATGGATGTTTTGAATATAAAAATTTAGAATTAGATAACTTTTTGAGAAAATCGTGATGGTTATAATTGAACATTACAAGGTTTTTATGATTTTTTTTTTTTAAAAAAAATCACAATTATCTTAATTGAATATCATAATATTTCTTTTTTATCATTTAAAAGTATTGATGGAATACCACAACTTTTTATTAAAAAAAATCTTTTAAAATCCTTTGAAATCCTAATTAAATACACCCTGGAAAATTATATATTGGTTTTGGCAATGGGTAATATAAATTTATTATATATTTTTAGATATTTAAATTCAAAATAAAATTAAAATAAAAGAAGGTAGGTTGAAAGAAATAGGTGATTCTAGATAACAGATATAAGAATAAAGATAAATTTAATGAGACTAGTTGAAATGGTTCAGGAGAGATTCCTTCATATCCATTCAAAAGAAAAGACAGAAAATTTAAAATTTGTCGTTGGAATAGTGAGACCTTTTTTATGTGAAATTTAAGTTTGTTAATCAAGCATTTTGAATTTCAATTTTTCATGTACAACAAACGAAAGAAAGAGTGGAGCAGTCTCAATTACAAATAAGAGGAATTTTCTTATTAAACAATAACTTATACTATTGATTGCCTTTAATTGTAAAGAGATAAGTAGGAATTCATTTGAAAGATCGATCTCAAGTAATGACTTGAATTTTGTTAGGATACGTCTTTTTTAAAAAAAAATAAATGGTAAGATTTGATACTTATCTAACTATTATTTTTTCTTTATAGCAAGCATATATAATTGCAAAGATATCTTTGTTGGTCATCGAATTTAATTTCTTATCCAAGAGGATCAATTTCACTCATACAAGTTACCTCCAAATAAAGTTTTTAACAAAGTTGACTTTTCTCGTCAATTTAGAGCAAGCTCCAATATGTATTGAATCTGTCTTTTTTAATTTTGCTTGATCAGGCGAGCTCAAGTAATGTATCTTGGGGTGTGGACAGCATACCCGGAGAAAAATTCATAGTAAAAAGCTTGTTATGTGTCCCATTGTATTGATCATTGGATCGAGTTCAAGTTTTCTCATTAGGTTATGATCGTCGTTTTCTTGAAATTCAATGTTCATATTTTATATGTTAACTAACTGGAGGATAATAACTTGAACAGTCTGATAATAAAATCAATCTTAAGAAGAATACAATCTTGTGTCTGATCAAGCTTTAAAAACAGCAGACGCAAACACATCATCTTAGAGAAAAAGTTTTTAAATAGTCTACACAATTCAACCTCCCTTCTTGTGTGTGTTTGGCTTTTACAAGGTAAAGTGATTAGTTTGAATGAGACTAATTATCATATGTGAAGAGGCAAAATGAAGGATCTTTTATTTCTTAAGAAAATACATTTGCCTGTGTTTACTACTCAGAAACCTGAAAACAAGTTTGATAAAGATTGGACCTTTGAGCATGAGATGGTTTGTGACTTTATTCGACAATGGGTAGATAATAATGTTTTGAATTATATTGTCAATGATTCACATGCTAAGACTTTTTTGAGACAAGCTTAAAACTTTGTATGCTTCCAAAACAGGGAAATAAATTATTTTTGTTGAAGCAAGCTATGAATTTGAGATACAAATAAGGTACGTCCATTTCTAATCACTTGAGTGAATTTCAAGGGTGTTTTGATCAATTTTCTGGCATGGGTGTTAAATTTAAAAATGAAATTTTAGGATTTTTGTTGCTTAATACTCTTCTTGGTTCATGGGAGAATTTGTGTGTTACTTTAACTAGTTTTTGCTCCTGGCGGTGTTGTGACCATGAAATTTGTTAAATCTGTCATTTTGAATGAAGAAGTTCGGCGACAAACTCAGCAGGCTTCTTCTTCACAAGCAAAGGTTTTGGTTACTGAAAACAGGGGGAGAAATAGACACAAAGATCATGCTCGAGGTCATAGAAGCAAAAGCATGGGTCGAAGTAGATCAAAGTCTAAGCAGAAAATATTTGACTGCAACTATTGTGGAAAAAAGGGTCATACTCAATATTGTTTTAAGTTGAAGGATGACAATAAAGGAAAGCAAGAGAACAAGAATGATGAGAATTGTAATCGTGTCGCTGCCACTACTCCAACAGATCTTGTGATTGTTTATGATGAGAATTAGATTAATGTTGCATGTGATGATTCTAGTTGGGTTGTTGATAGTGGTGTCAGTTTCCATGTGGCTTGGAAGGATTTTTTCTCATCTTAAACTCTAGGTGATTTTGGTTTTGGTGTGTTAAAGATAGGTAATAATGATACTTCACAAGTAATTAGTATAAGTATTGTTTGGAAACTAGTAATGGGACAAAGCTTATTTTGCAGAATGTCAGGCATGCACCATCCATCCATTTGCATTTGTTTTCTACTAATGTTCTAGATGATGACAATTATTTTAATACCTTTGATAGTGCACAATGGAAGCTCACTAAGGGTTTTTTGGTTGTGGCTTGTGGTAAGAAATTTTATGGTTTGTATTGACTGAAAACTTCTGTTTTATTTAATGTTGTAAACGTTGTTGATTGTGATGGTTCATCTGATTTATGGCATAAGAGGCTTAGCCACATTAGTGAGAAGGGGTTGCAGTGTCTAGCCGAGAAAAATTTGCTAGCAGATTTGAATTGAGCCAAGTTAGAAAAATGTGTTCATTGCTTGGCTGGAAAGCAACACAAAATTTCTTTCAAAAGTCATCCTCCATCTAGAAAATCAGAGGAGCTTGAGTTGGTGCATTCCAAATCTTTGTGGTCCAATGAAGACCAAGACTTTCAGTGGTGGACTTTACATTGTCACCTTTATTGATGATCATTCAAGAAAGCTTTGGATTTATGTTTTGAAGACAAAAAGACCAAGTGCTCTGATATCACTTGTTAGGATAGATAAAGTTACACAACAAAAAAATTACTCAAAAAATTAAAAGTGTTTTTAACCTTTCCCCCTTAATTGAAACAAGAGGAACGTAATGCTCTGCATCTACATTTAAAGTTTGAAGATGCTTGGAGTCAATCCCTAGAGTTTTGCTTTTGATGTTTGTACTTTCTGGTTTTCTTAGACAAAATGTATTAGGTGTTTTTCTATACATTGTTTGTTTAGACTAAGCACATAAAACTCTTTGCATGTGATAGGAATCTTAGATTTGACTATCATGCATTGGTAATAGATTACAAGGTCTCTCTAAGTTCAAAACATTCATTTCCCTCTAATTTTTCAAAATCAAATTCGAGATAATCGATTACCAACTAAAGTAATAGATTAAATCAGTTTTTAGGTAACCAACTAAAGTAATAGATTACCACAGATTGGTAATAAAGTGGAAATTTGTATTTTGCCTCTACTGTAATCGATTACCACATGTGGTAATCGATTACCATTGGCCTACATCACTTAAAATGAGTTTGCTTGTTGGGATAATCGATTACCAACATTTAGTAATTGATTACCCTCGTCATAAACTATCATTGATTGCCTAAGATGTGTTTTAAAAATTTTCTATATAAACCTTTGTTTTTAAAATCAAAAGAGACATTCTTCAGAAAAAAAAAAAAAAAAAAGAAGGAACATTCTTTCATAGTTATTTCGTTCAAAAACTGAGTTGTGCTTTTACATTAAGAAATTCCTTCAAAGAACTTCACATTTTCAAAGAAAAGATTTCTTAAAGGCAATCAGGGCAAAAGAATAATGGTTGGTAATGTCTAAGTGTTTTCTTTGTGATCAGAACTACACAATCAGTCGTTATCTTAACTGATCCTTTGTTATTTCATTTTTTATTGAGTTTGTTACTATAAGAAAGAGGTCTCTCTAGGAAAGAGTAAGGGTATCCTTGAGAAAGGTTTCTCAAAGGGTGTTGATTTTCTGAAAGGTGTTGAAAAACAGTGAGTTCTTGGAGTTACCAAGAATAGGGAAAAGTGTTCTTTGGATTAAATAACATAGTGTGCATGTAGTTTTGAATTCATTTTTGTATTGCTTGTGCAGTGTGTATGTAAGAACACAAAAAAGATCATAGTGGAAACCAACTCCAGTAGCTGCTGAGTTGGGACTGGATGTAGGCCGAACGCTGAAACAGGATAAAATCTATTGTGCAATTCTTCTCTATCCTTCATCTCTTTTACTATATGTCAATACGTTTATCAAAGAATTTGAATTCAATTATAATCTCATTGGTAATTGACTTGATAACTGTTGAGAATTCAGCCTGCTTCAAAACATAATACGGGAGAAAGAAAAAGAGCACATAAAAAAGATTAACATGGTTTGGTGCCTCAAGACCTAGTCCATGGGAACAAAATTCACTATGTACAATTTTTGAACGGAAAAATTACAAATCCTCCTTACATGTAATTTTTTCCAGCGAAAATTACAAACACTCCAATGTGTAATTTTTTCTGGCGAAAATTACAAACCCTTCAATGTGTAATTTTTTCTGGCAAAAATTACAAATCCTTTAACGTGTAATTTTTTCTGACAAAAATGACAAACCCTCTTATAGTGCTTGACACACACTACCTAAAACCTAAAACACCCATTATAGATTCTAGGATGTGGTATAAGTGAAAAACCTATCACTCTAACGTATATATAGGTCTTTCACCCTTCTCTCTTTCTAATACTCTCCGAGGTGGGATATTGAATTAACACAAGACTCAACAGTAACAAACTTGGTAATCAATACAGAATTGATAATCAATACAGAATTGATATACGTGAATACTGATTGTATGATGTTAAATAAGATCGTGTTGCTAACCAGCTTCTTAATCTTTCTTAAAATTTTGTTGTTAATCTCTGAGTTCTATCTTACTTTAGCACCTGTGTTCTATCTTGCTTTAAGTGCTAATTTATATAAAATGTTTGTCATCTTAAACTGTGAATAGCATAAACATGACTAGGATATAGTTGATATTAAAAGAAAATAAAAACAAAGAAAAATAAAAAATTATAGTAATCATTTCTATTTACCCCTTCTAGATTTATCAGGGACCAACAGAAAGTTCCTTTCTTGTTATAAAAAATATAAAAATTACTATCAATAATTATAATTGTCATATATTTTAAAATTATACTACAGTAAAGACCACCATTATAATGATAATATAATAATCAATATTAACATAAATAGTGACAATAGTCATATTAAGACGATAGTTAAAGTCTATAATTGAAAACATAAAATAAAATATAAAAAAATGAGATAGTTAAAGAATAAATAGATAATAAAAGAGGTAACCTATAGTGTAACTTTATCAATAGTTTTCATGGAAAAATTACGAGATTAGAATATTTCACTCTCAGGGCGGAGCCACAACGGCTCGGGGGCAATTGCCCTCCCAAAATTTTTTGTTTTTTTTTTTTTAATATATATTAATAATAATTATATATATTAGTAATAAATTTAATTAACATTAATATATATAAATTATATATATATATATATATATTAATAATAAATTTAATATTAATATATATAAATTTATGTATATATATATATATTTAATTTCTTAATAAATTTATATATATATATATATATATATATTATTAATAAATTTATATATATATATAATTTCTTAACAAATTTTTATATATATATATATATATATAAATTCAATATTATTATTATATATATTAGTAATAAATTTATATATATTAATAATACATTATATACATATATATTAATAATAAATTTATATATATAAATAAATAATAAATATATATATATATATATTTATATATATAAATTTATTTATATTAATAATAAATTTATATATATATATTAATAATAAATTTTAATTTCTTAAATAAAGAATTTCTTAAAAGAATATATAATATAAATGTAAAATTTTAAAATTAAAGATGAATATTAAAAATTTTAAATTTAAAAATCATTTAGAGGATTTAAAAGTAAAGATGATTTTTAAAAAATTTAAAATTAAAAATTATCTAAATAGAAATCTTAAATATGCATGTTTTTAAAATTAGATATAAAATTATAAATTAAAAATGGAAAATCATCAAAAATTAAAATATATTATTATTATTATTCATATATAATTATTATTTAAAAAAAATATTTTAAAAATATTATAATTATAATTGTTTATTTAAAATTATGAAATCGAAATCATAATTATTTATTTAAAATAATTATTATATATATATATATATATATATATATATATATATATATATATATATATATATATATATATATATATATATGAAAGAAGAAAAATTTAAAATGTGACGCCGTCCTTGACTTCACTGCTAAGAGGGTTAAAAAAATGAATAATAGGTTTTTAATTTAAAAGACTATACCCAGTGGTGGAGTCATGCGCGGTGATGTCTCCCTAAATTTTTTAATTTATATATATATATAATTTTATATCTAATTTAAAAATATACATGTTTAAGTTTCTTGTCATAATAGTTTTTAGTTTTAAAATTTTTAATAATTATCTTTGATTTTAAAATTTTATTTTCTAAAATTTTTTTATCATGATTGACAATTTTTTTTTTATTAACGATGATGCATTTTTATTACTTTACACAAAATTTTACCTAAATAAACTAGAATAACTTTACCTTACTCTTTAAAGTTACACACTATGTCATTCTAGATAAATTAAATAAAAAATTTAAAATGTGATAAATTAAAATAAAAAAAATGAAATGAAAAAAAAAATGTTAATCTCTCCCACCCAAGTTTAACTCTGCTCCTGAATATACCAAAAAAAAAAAAAATTAGAATGACTAATTTTGAACTTGGATAATTTTAGAAGATTAAAAACATATTTTACTTTACAAAAATATATATCATTTTTATTTTTATTTTTAAAATTGGATATCAATATATTTTTAAAAATTATCAATAGTTCAAAATAACATGTTATTTATCATAAATTTTAAGAAATAACTTTTATTTTTAAAATAATTATTTATTTTAAATTTTAATTATATAATTCTAATGTATTATTTATTAAAAATATTTATTTAGCATAAATTTATTATATAAAATAAAAAAAAATTACATCTTATATTACACTACTCCACTGACTGCGACTGTAGTTATTATATATTTACTTTGAAATTGGATGACTATATCATCTAATTTTGAGCATTTATGAGTTAATCGCATGACTACGGTTAATTCAATGTGAAAAGAAAAATAGTGAGAGATGATTAGAACTGTTCAAATTAATGACGTATCAACGGAGCAAGTTCTTGTTTCTACAAGTTACACAGTGTTAAATGGAGGGAGCAAACTGAATAATTATTGAAAATTGTTATTATTTTAGTAGATGAGAAAAATATATATTTTTTATTTTATCCTATTAGAGAATAAAAAGATTCGTGGTTAATTATATAATTGAGAGATAGAATGAGACAAAAATAGAAAAGATTAAGAATCATAAATTACGTTACAATTTTAATGAAAACAAAATCTTAACAATTATTTTTAATCATATGGATATACTTTGTAGTTTTCGTTTCTCACATTATGCAAGAGTTCTCATTAGAGTTATTCCCTAATTTGATAGATAAATGAATAAATTAATCTTCTAAAAGATAAAAGAACAAAAGCAAATTTTGAAAAAAAAAATAAGAGAGGTATAAATACTTATATATTTGAAGCTTTCATACTCACTAAAGCAAATTTAATATAATAAAGTCAATTTTGTATTACTTTTCACTGCTGTGAATGTGATAATTGAGAACCCAAGAATAAAGTTGTTGAGGTAACGGTGGTGAAAGGTAATATATTTTTACCAAACTAGTATGGTATTCGTATTTGTCTAGTGGACAAATTTAGTATACTCCAAATCTATCCAAAGTTTGTCCTTATGAAAAAGACTTTCTTCATACATAGGAAAAGATTCAACTAGATACCATGTAAACTAGCTTCTTATTACTGCTAATTGCACTTTACTTATGCTTTAATGGAATATAATACTGGATGAGTGAGTGCAAAGGTATTCCCCTCCATTAAACATGAAAACCTTGTAATTTACTATAATAGCTCCTATCCAAATTAGAAACATGGCCCTTAAAAATTGACAGGATAACTATTTGAATTTGACCATTGAAATTGCTATCAGTTGCTATCAGATAATCCACTTTGAATTTTCTATTATACAAACTTCAAGTTTCAAATACAACGTTGGAATTAGGACATGGTGCAAAGTCAGTGAATTGGCTAGTTTTTCCTTTGTTTCAAGCAAACACTTCTTACATTATACTTCAAAGCCAGAAGTGAACTCCAAGACTGTTATTACTTGCATTTTTTGCAACCCTAAGACACACATTAACAGAGACACAACAAGATCAAGAACTTAATTGTGTGGACATGTTAGTGTATATATAAGTTGAGGAGGGATAATTTATTCTACCAACATAGTAAAGTGTAAGAAATAGTAACCAAGTGGAGATTCAACATGAAATTGAGTTCCTTTACTAATCTTTTCTCTATGTTGATGTTGTTGTTGTTGTTCTTTGTGGCCTTTACCAACATCCAAGTTTGCTTAGCAGATTGTGATAACCTACAGGACACTTGTCCAGCAGTTCCACCCAATAGGCAGACCATATTCATCAATGGTCTACAATGCAAAAACCCAGTTAATGTAACAGCTCAAGATTTCAGGACCACAGCACTAAGCAAAGCTGGCTCTCCAGACATTTTTGGTGCATCTTTGAAAATTGTCAGTGCTGCTGAGTTTAATGGCCTCAATACACTTGGCCTCTCCATTGGAAGAACTGACCTTGATGGAAATGGCCTTTTGAACTTCCACTATCATCCTAGAGCCACAGAGATGATCTTTATTACCAAAGGTGTGCTATTAGCTGGTTTTGTTGATACCAAAAACCAGTATTTCCAGAAGTTTCTTGAAGTAGGTGATGTTTTTGTGTTCCCAAAGGCTTTGTTCCACTTCTGTCTAAATACTGGATTTGAAGAAGCCACTGTGTTCTCAGTGTACAACAGCCAGAATCCTGGCTTTGTATCCCTTACTTCTACAACTTTTGACGCAACATTGGAATCATTAGACAAGATCAAGAAGAGACTCATATCACTCTCTGCCTCTGAAGTTCAAGATGTCACCGGTTTCATCTCTCCAGAAATGGAAAGTATTTACAGTTAAACTTTTTAAACGATTATTTATTAACTTCCTCGATATTAGTTCAATTACTAGTAACCCCCGCGCATTGAATAAATTTTAAATTTTGTTTGCTCATTGATTGTACTCCAAGATACTTTATTATTACTACTTGTGTTTAATCTGTCACTGTTTTAACCTCTTTTTCAAAACTATTACACAAAAGTCTCATTGATTCTTTTCTTCATGTGTGCCCTTATTTATCAATCACTGCAACAGTAATTTATCAGCAGTAATAATATATTAATAAGAATATGTTGGCCTTAACCTCAACAAATACGAATAGTAGTATATATTATTTTGAGAAATGTTTAATAAACAACTTTAATACTCAGTCAAACGTACATATATGTTTTATTAATTTTTTCTCTTTCTTCAGATTTAGATTGCATATTAAAATTAGATTGCATATTAAAATTGCCTACCAAATCTTTCTTGTACTATTTAAGCTAACTAAGAAGAAAACCGAAAAGATTGCTAATGCTTGAAAATATCATTAGGAATAATTTTCTTTGAGTAATAATTTCACTAGTCCTCCTTAAAAAAACGATACTAGTTGAATTTGCAAAAATGCAATGGAGTTGTTTAACGATCATACATGAGGTGATTTCCTAGGTCCATATACAATTGAGAACCCTGAGTCTGAATGATAACAAAGTAGAATGGAAGAACAACACAAATACAGCATGATACGAGATTTGTAGTTTAGATTTGATGACTAACATGTGAAAAGAATTTGCACTTGTCAAAACATGAAATAAATTATGTCACGTGCTGTTTAGCTCATCCAGGCTATTCACATTTCAGAGAAAGATTTGATTGTATTAATGGAGATGGTTACAGTGCAGTAAGGTATTCATTACTTGATGCATTGGATTCCATTGATACTGTATGACGATGATCACCAATGTAAATAACAAATGAAATAAGTTGAAAATTTTCACTAATTAAAGTATATATATCTTGCAACTTATTTCAAGTAATATGCCTGTAAATAGTATATGTACATAGCAAGTAAATCAAATAACAAGAATATCAAAGCCAAATATTCAAAGAAACGACATGATCCAGGGAATGATCTATCCGGCAATGAACCAAGTACTTGAGAGGACTTCAAATTCTAAAGATGGTACGATGTAAAAAATTTTAAAAAAATGATTAGGCTAGCATAACTAAGAAATTGAGGGGAACTTGATGAGAATTGAAAAATTAGGGATTCCACTTTCTAAGCAAAATTGACCACGACTCCATCAGCAGGTATAGAAACTAAATAAAACATATGCACCAGAATTGCTTAGTTTCCTCCATTTTATCTCCAACTATCAACCATGTTCATATTGTTACACCAATAACTATTCTCTGATCAGGTAGGATATATGCAGATGTTTCAGTAGATGCTGTAACTTCAGAGACAAGAAGAGGCAACAGAACTAGAAAGCCAAACATCCACACAGATGCAGAGTATTTCAAAATGAATTCCAGTTTGCATCAACCAGACATTCGAGATCAAGCATAATCACTACTGTACCAACCAAATTGGTCATCTTAATCGTGACAATCTTTTCCGTTTCCGATTCTTCTTATGTACAACAACACTCTTTGTGTTACTGCTACCATGAGGAAGAGCAAAACTTGATGACGGTTTGCCAATGTAAGTTCTGCCTTTCTTAGAAACCCATTTCAGAGGCATATTGTTAACTACACTGCCAATATCAGCAGAACTATTCAGTTCAACTAGTTTTTGGATTTGATCTACAATCTGATGAGACCAAGCCAAAGAAAGATCCAATGCAAAAGAATCATCCATTGGTTTTCTCCACAGATCCATCAAAACCTCTTCAAAAGACTGAAAAGACATGGATGGTTGATAACCTTTAAGATTTTCACAAATCATGTTTACTTTGATGACATGCTTGCAGAGGTTACCTTGCAATGACCAAGAACAATCACAGAATGCAAATTCAGATCCTGGATTCCACACTAGATGTGTTACGCTACTATCTTTCTGGCTCACAACCTTGGCATAGAGGTGGTCATTATCATCCAAGGTAACAGCATAGTCAGGAATTTGAAGTGCTCGATGCCAAGATGTAGAAGCAATATATTTCTCCTTTACATTCTGGAAAGAATCACTTTCATCAGCATAGCGGTCAAGCCAGTAGCTTGAATGCAACTCAGTTGTTAACTTGTGGACTAACCAATCAACTCTTTGCAGCGCTCCGAGATGTGAATCATCAAAAAGTTTGGTTTTTAGTTTAACATGATAGGCTTCTAATGCTCCAGAAGCTTCCTGGCTAGCTAGTGGAAAATTTCTCATTGTTGAGAGCCACATTTCTACAGAACAGAACAGAAGCATAATTAGAGAGCAAGTTAATAATATATCTATGAGTAACTAACTGACCATGAGCATATTACTTAGGAAGTAAAATTTTAGGAAATATTCCATTCACAATTCCTGGTTTTCAAGCAAGCACGTGAATATGCCTTCAATCAAACCAGTTATTTTATGTGCATGCAAGAGAGGAAAGGAGAGAAATCTAACCAAGCTTGGGCAACCAGGAGGCTTTGAAATATTCCATGAATGCAGTTTGGTCAACAAAATCCATCATGAATTGTTCCAAAGCAAGTGATGAATTTATACCACCCCAAATGCTGTGCACTATTGTCCCAAGACGCTTAAAAATCTCTCGCTGAACCTCAATATTACTGCATTTCTTAACAGTATTCCTAAGCCATGATCTACGAACACGCCATAGTGAAAATAGGACAGGACAGCAAAATACATCTCTGTAAAATCAATTAATACAAGTAAGAAACTCAATCACCATCATAGAATTTTTAACGAAACACATTTCTGAAGCAATAAATCTTGCCTCAAAAGATCAATTTCAACTGCAGCATCATCAATTAAGAACCCACTGACTTTCCATCCAGACTCAACACTACGAGCTCGATCAATTAAAGCTTTCAACCACTTAGACACATCAGGCTTTGCAAAGCTACGTGTGATAACCCATGCAACTGGAAGTGCATGTTGTCTTGAATCAAAAACAAGTAGTGTAAACAAGGGATACTGCCCATGTGAAAAGATAACTAAGTTAGATCAATTGAAAATAAATTGCAATTAATTAAGAGTGATGATTGAAAAACAATTACTTTAAGTCTCTTCACACCAAATGTAGAGTCTGCTGCAACTACACTTCGATGACCAAAACGAATCATTTGCTGCAGCTGCCATTCTGTTTGGATCCCCAAGATGAAAGGGTCAGACTCTGAAGTATCCTGATGAAAAAATACAGACTTTCTATTGCGTTCAATCCACATGCGAATGCTAGCTTGATCATCTAGATCCAGCTCATGCGTAGACCTTTTGATGATCATCCCTAGCTTGTGGACATACTGAGAAGCAACGCTACTGACTTTTGCATCTGAACCACAATATCGCTGAATTCCTTCTATGTGTTTCTCCAAGATATTCTCTTCTGGGATACCCAAATATATCATGGACATAGTTTGCTGCTGAATTTCATTGCATATATATGGAATTTTTTTGGCACCTGGACCAATTGCATCTCTATCCAGTGGTCCATGGCAAATAAAACCAGACTTGTTAATATGACGCCTCTCATTGTATACAATAAGTGCAAGTGATGGATGGGCATATAGACGTTTGACAACAAAATGACAAGTACAACCCCTCATCGATTGAGGTCTAGCAGCACGGTTTCGAGTATTCAGTCGATACCTACGACTAGGTAATATACCCCCTCCCTCCCCGTAATTTTCCGGGCCAAACGAGCACCAGTACCTAAACAAAGAACAAGGTCCAACTTGACAACATAAGTATTAGAATCCTAATTGTGCAAATCACCAGATAAATTTTAATCATTCATTTGCTAGTATGATGTTGCTTCCAAACGTTTCAGATAGCAACAAGGAAATGGTTTGAACTAGTGGACATGTTTAAGACTAAGGAACTTAACAAGGACCAAATTTCCTACTCGGTAAATATGATTTCACACTGCTAGTTTCAAGTTCCAATGTTCTATAAAAAAATTAACCAAAAAAATGGAAACAAGAAAGAAAAATACTAGCAAAATTTAAACATATATTACCAAAGCCAAATAATCTTCAAATTCCATTTCTATAAGCATGATCAAAATAATTTTGAATGACCCAACAGGCATGGCAAGAACTTACAGTCTGTATTCCAGATACTCATCATCTTTGAACTCTTTCAAGCTTCCTATAGTCCGTTTTCTTCCCCTCTCAATATGAAACCGAGTCGGGCACTCAACATTAGCGCATTCTCCGATTATAAAAGCATCAACTCTGTCATAGGGAATGAGTGCAACCTCATCATGGTGCTCAGCATTGCCAAACTTGGTCCAAGTCAAGTCAGCAGCACAAAACTCCTCCTCAGGTGGATCTTGCAAAGGAATCTTCCCCACTGATTCAACTATAGCCATATCCACAACAAGGGTACAAAAAACAAAAACAAAAACAAAAACCTTCCTAGCTATACACAAAAGAATCTAGAAGTCTCTCCATAAACAATCACAGGCTGAAGCACAGAACAGCCTGAAACAACATACAGAAAAGACCCTTTGAGATAAACAGTTAAAAACTTTATTTTGGTAAGTTTTCTGAATTGCAAGCGAGAAAGGGTAAGCAATTGAAAGAGCAAAGCTAAAAAAGAAAAAGTGAAGGCAAGTTGTGCAGTGAGAATTGAAAGGTATAGCTACCTACCCTTTTGGTTGAATAATCAGAAGAAGAAGATGATTCTATGTGTGTTGCAGTGGAAGAAAATAGTGGCGCAAAGTTAAGAGGAGTTTGTTGAAGCAAAAGGGTTGTTTTGGTTTAGGATGAAACGGGTCTAGTGAGAAGTGAGGATACAACAAAACGACACCGTATCCACTATTTTTATTTTCCCTTGGTTATTTGTTCTTGCAACGAGCGAGCGATTGAGGTGCTGAATGCTACCGATGCTCTTTAGATTATTAGGTCAAACTGACCTATTTACGGATTCTAGAGTGTGGAGGGTGGGAGAGTCTCTTACTGTGTTACATTTTCATGACCTTTTGATTAATCATATTTTGATGAACCAATTCTAAATTATTTACCTAATTTTAGTTTAAATAAATAATTTATATATTTAAATCTAACCTAATTAATTATTTTAAGTTGGTCATTCGTTTTAATTATTTAGAATAAAAACATGTATAAAAATTAAATAAATAGATATATAAAAACAAAATTTTTGTAAAATATTAATTAAAAGTTTTATACTAATTTTTCATTTTGAATTAGTTATCTATTGTAAATTTTGATCCATCAATTGTATAATTAAATAAAAATAAAATATCATAATTATCTATAAATTAATTTGTGTACTATGTGTCATATTAGTCACACTTTAATTTGTATACAAATTCATAACTCTTTTTTTTTTTACTAAAAGAATAAATTTCTTACTAAAATTAAATGAAGAATAAAAACTACATAATTATTAATAAAATAAGTAGATTGAGATATTATTTTGTCCAACTTTTCAACATTTGTATATAAAATCTTGTTTTATATTGATATATATTTTATCCTTTAATAATTAAAAAAAAAAAATTGGATTCCATTATAATTTTTTATTTCTACAATTAATTTGTTTTATGTCTGCAATTAATTTGTTATTGTATTGGATTATAAATATTTAATTTTATCATTTATGTAATTTTTGGTAGAATTTCTTTTTCCAATCTAACAATAGCTTTATAATAAATAATGGATTATATTATATATAAATATCAATAATTATGTAATACTAAGTCACTCTTACATTTCACGCAGAACGAAGCTTAAAAATATTATTAGAATCTACCATGAAAGAAAGCAAAGCAAGAAATACTAGTGACCTTGAGTTATATATCCTAGAATTTCAATGCTAAAAAATAATGCAAGTTGTTTTCTTCAAATGTTGATAACTTCTATGTATAAACATGATGACTAATTGTTGAAGGCATTCAAGTATGATTCTTCATTCAGCAAATGTGGTGGTACTGCAAAGGTACTAACAGTGTCGGAGAATGTGCCTTCAAAAACAAATGAAAGGCTTCCTTGTATGTAATTACTCTATTGTGCATCGCTGCATGACGAATTCTATACAGAAGTACATGCTAACTCGTTTTCCTTCTTAGATAAGGAAACTTCAAAATTCGAATGTTGAAAAGAAAAAAAAAACAAGTAATTATCACACAGACGAATGTATCAAATGGTTGAGTTTTAGGTTCTAATTTTTAAACTAAAAAATGTTTTGGATGGATGATATGTTTATGAATATTTATAGTGCATTGGACATTAAAAACAGATTAAGGAATCACATTCAACGCTCATTTCCATTACGAAATCATGAAATAATTTATCTGTATGAGTTAAAAGAATTATGCATTCGAGCTTTATAACAAACAACTTTGTATACTTAATATATTATAAAAAATTTAATTAACAAATTAACACCTTGTTATTATCATATCTATTGATTTTTTTTAGGAGCCATCAAGACATCCATCAACACTAACTATCATTTGATCTGCATTATCCAATTTCTCTAGTTATAACCGTAGCTAAGTTAAACTTTTATGATTGGAGAGACCAACACTTAATTGATAAATTTAAGTAAATATTTTTATTACAATAAATATATAAAATATATGTATTTTATAATCTAAATTCAAGATATATTCATATTCTTTTAATATATTATTAAATATGTTATTTAAACATCTAATTAAATAAAATAATTTATAAAAATTAACCTCAATAATTAAAAATCTAAATTACATTTCAGGTTATTCACCAATCATGTACATATATAATTAATGAATTCATGCAAAATTATAAAATAATATAAGATTATAAGTAACAATACATATAATGATTGGGAAACTTATATTTGTACAAGAAGAAAAAGAAAGAAAGAAAGAAAAGAAACGCATCTTAGTTAATACAAGGAGCTCATCAATTCCAATTTTATCCTTCATGAACTCCGAGACAATGGAGTGATAGAATGCTGCATCTTCTTGAATCTGAAGCCCTCAAGAGTTGGGGAAAGTTAGAAGTATCTGCAAAGTATTGTTTTGCTGATAAGGCTCCAGGCATGCAGATGCACATTGAAATAATAGAAAGTCTAGATTTAATTTAGTACTTCATACTTGATATGTCCACTGAAAAGTGTCTAAATTATCAGGATGAATGTAACTAAATTATGTGTTTTCTTGGGATGTTCCAAATAAAATTATTGACTTGGATGCCAAAATTAAAACCCTGTGTAACTTTAAAGAATATACATTGTGGTCAAAGTAAAAAATTCTTTCTAAATTTGGTATAGAAAATGCTTACACTATAAAAGACACTCTTTTTTGTGAACTTCAAATGTGAAAGACTCACGACATTATATTGTTGCTACGAGTATGTAACATTGAGAAAAACTGCAGGAAAATGACTTTACAGGTTATGGGAAAGGGAGATACTGAGCTCAAATATGATCCAAGGAAAAGTAGAGGCCTTCCTATGACCTATACTGCTGAAGAAGTTTCATGCATCCATCAACTCCCAATTGTTCACAATATTCTTTAGTGACCTGAACACCACAGAAAGCTTAGTCAACAATTATTGGTAAAAGTTGTAGAAAAAAATGATCACCACCATACCTGCACAGTGATCTGTAGGTTGGCCCTAAGATTGCCAGCAACAGGTCTCATGCACTCTAATGCCCATTCTCGTGTCAGTGTACAAAAAAACTATGAGTGACTATAACAATCACAAAATGAGTAAGTAATTTAGAAGCTTACTCAATGTATTTTAAACTCTGAAATAGATAAAAACAGAACAGCATGCAAACTTGAGGTTCAATTGCATGTGTATTAATAATCACACGTTTTATATCTGGTAACTCTATGTAATGCTGCTCAAAGAATAATGCAATCAACAAAGGGTTTGACTTTAAAATTAACACAGGGAAAGTGCAGGAATAGAACACATTTGGCAAGTTCTTACTCGCAAAGCTCACACACGAAGACCCGCTTTTTCACAAAGTTGGGCAATACGAGAACGGTCATAATGACTGTACATACCGTTAGCCAATATTGCATCAGCAACATTGGAGAAAGTCACCAAATTTATCTCCAACACCTGAACAGTAATTCACAAGATTGTGTCACTGCAAAGAAAGAATTATCAGAGTAAAATGTCAATAACAGATGAGAAACAAAGACCTCACCTTGTCTGAAGGAACGCATGTTCTAGTAGATTTGGTTATAAAACATCCAAGAGAGAAGTTGATGCCTCCCGGATCAGATTTCTCTGAGCAGAAGAAAGAGTAACCAAAATGAAAAGAAAAGAAAAGTAAAAATTTTTTTAGAACCATTCAGTACTAAAACAATGATTATGAAGCTAAAATATCACATCAATATTCATCATAATTGTTTAATCACAACATATAATCAACCTGATGAAAGAGATCAGTTATAGTATTATTATCAACTGGGCTACCTCCCTCCATTTGAGACATCATTAATGCAAAATCAATGGCACCCAGCAAATCAAAATGAAAATGGTAACTTAATGTGCATATACTGTTCAAAACACAAACAGATACCACACATATCTAACAAGGTAGCAGACAATAAGGGGAGCACAAAGACATTATTCCACTAAAAGATAAACTGCAGAGGTTTCTCCCACACCTGAAGATCTTTCTAGAGAATAGTTTGCAGAAGGAAGAGGTAGTCGGATGTGTACCAAACCTGTATGAACAAATAAGTAATAGAACGTATGTTCTAATTATACGGCTGACAAAATGCTATCCATGCTGTAATAGCATCAAATTATTCTGAAATAATCAAACATCGTTTGATAAGTAAAGAAGCACCGGCTCATACGAGTAAGGAGAAGATTTAGTGGTGGTCTTTTTGGGCAGCATGAGCAGGAAACATGTTCAACTGCTCAAGTGAACTTTCACACCTCCATAATTACAACCGGCTCCACTTGTATGACAAGGCCTCGTTAATACTATTCCATCAGTTTAACGCCCTCTTAATACCCCAATTGAGGCAATTGTCTAACGTTCTCAATGTTTTATAAAGACTACATTTTGTAACCGTTTATTCGATATGGGACTTTTATTACGTAATAAAAACAAACCTATTTTCCAAACATGGGCGGAAAGATTGAATCTCTCACCCATTTACGGATTCTAGAGTGCGGAAGGAGGGAGAGTCTCTCACCGTACTAGGTTTGATATAACACTTTGAAATTCGAAGGATTGGATCGTTTCGAGGTAAACTGCTAGAGTAAATAGCTATGGGTATGGTGCCATTTGCGAAGAATGAGTTCGCTTTCTTTGCTGCCACGCTCTTTCTCCCGCCACGGCAGAGCTACTGATTCTGCGTGTTGCATCAGGTTTTTGTAAGTTTTCTGAATTGCAAGCGAGAAAGGGTAAGCAATTGAATGAAAAGAAAGAGCAAAGCTAAAAAAGAAAAAGTGAAGGCAAGTTGTGCAGTGAGAATTGAAAGGTATAGCTACCTACCATTTTGGATGATGATTGTGTGTGTGTTGCAGTCAAAGAAAATAGTGTCGCAAAGTTGAGAGGAGTTTGTTGAAGCAAAAGGGTTGTTTTGGTTTATGAGGAAATGGGTCCAATGAGAAGGGAGGATACCACAAAACGACACCGTATCCACCATTATTATTTTCCCTTATGCCTAATTAGTTATTTCTTGTAGTGGAAGAGGATAGTGGCGCAAAGTTGGGAGAGTTTGTTGAAGCAAAAGGGTTGTTTTGGTTTATGATGAAATGGGTCCGATGAGAAGTGAGGATATGATAAAACGACACAGTATCTACTATTTTTATTTTACCCTATGTCTAATTAATTAATTTTTTTGGATGCCTAATTAATTATCTCTTCTGAACACTACCGTGCTAGTTTGGGGTGAATCTCTTTACTATTTCAGAGATAAGACGAGTAAACGATTTAAAGAAATTCTGAAATTCAAGTTTGATATGCATTTGGTGAGGGAGTAGAGAGAAATAAATGAAATTAAGTCTAGAGAAATAGGTAAATGATGTATTCATAGGTAAAGAATAAATGAGTTATCTTACAATTGATTAACTAGGTGAATCAAGCTGTGGTGTGATATATTTTTTTAAAAATGACTTGTTTTTCTTTGATGATATTTTTCTTAGTTTTAGTTCAAATAAATAATATTATATATTTAATTCTAATTTAATTAATTAATTTAAGTTAGTCATTCATTTTAATTATTTAAAATAAAAATATGAATAAGAATTAAATAAATAGTTGTATAAAAACAAAAAAATTATTAAAAAATTAATTAAAATTTTATATGAATGTTTTAATTTAACTATTTGTAAATTTTGATTCATCAATTATATCATCAAAATAAAAATAAAATATAATAATTATCTATAAATTGATTTATATAATATGTATTATATTAGTCACAAATTAATTTGTATACAAATTCACAACTATTTCTTATTAAAAAAATAGATATCTTACTAAAATGAAATGAAGAATAAAAATCACACAATTTTTAACTATGATTTAAATATTAATTAATAAAATAAATATATTGTCCAACTTTTCAATATTTGTATATAAAGTCTTATTTTTAAATTGATATATATTTTTTCCTATAATAGTTAAAATAAATCTGGATTCCATTATTTTTTTTCTAACATTTATAATTAATTTGTTATTGTATTGGATTATAAATATTTACTTTTTATCATTTATGTAACTCGTAATTATACCTCTGTAACTACTCTGTTTTTGTTATTTATATAATACGGGCATAAAATGGGAAGCCCTTGCCTAAATATTTTGAGGGGACAAATTAAAAAATAATATTTTTTTATTTAAAATTAAAATTATATTTAAATGTATAAAAGATAGATATATATAGATATTATATTCATTTGTAGAAAGTAAGTCCAAAATACAACACATATATATGATTTATTCTTTACAAGATAAAAACTAGTAAAACAATACCAGAAAGTATAATATATTTATTATTTTAATCCTTGAAAAATATTTACTGTTTGTGTAATACCTAAATTAAATAATTTATTTTCATTTTAATTTCTAATTATGAGAATAATTGATTATATTAAGGAAAACATGTTCAGCCTACAGTGAATTTTAGCACCACCATTTAACTTTTTTGATGGGTTATAAAGATTAAGATTTGTAAATGTTTAATATTTTGTTGTCTCGACAGGCAGCATGAACAGGAAACATGTTCAACTGCTCTAATAACGGGATCCACTCTTATGATAAGGTATCTAATCATATTCCATCAATTTAATATTGTTCTAACGGCGCAATTCAGTGTCACAACCTAGATTTTTCTAGAGAATTCCTTAACCTTCTAGAAAAATCTAGTTCTTTGTAGAATACTCTTGAGTTATGTAGAGTATTGTAGAATACTCTTGAGTCTTGTAGAATGTTGTAGAATTGTGTTGAGTATTCTAGAATGGTTTAGAACTTCTTAGGGAACTTTGGAGATAATTCTAGAATGGTGGGCTAGAAAGATCTCTATCTTTGGATGGGTGACAAGTGTCACAATCCTAACCATTCCTTGAACCAAGAGTTCCCTATAAATAGAGGGGGTCTCATTTGTGTAAGGCATCAAGCAATAAGAGCAAACAAAGTTCTCTAGAGTTCCTCTCCCACTTTCTCTAGTTTTGTTCTCTATTGTCTTGAGAATTTTAGAAGGCTTACTTAGGAGTTTAGTGGAGACCAAACTTCCTAAGGCCGCACGGGACGTGAAGAAATTTATAAGTCCGTGACAGTTGGTATCAGAGCTCGTTAGGATGGCTGATCCAAGCGAGATCACCATGGATCCTCAAGAGCCACGAAGGAGCAAGAGGTCGAAGGACCCAACCTCATCTGTGGAGTCTCGTCTCGATGGCATTGAGAAAGCCATGAGCAAGATATTGGCCAAGATTGAGGAATGGGATCAATCTCACAGGGAGGTGAGCACACTGAGACAACTCGTGACAAGGATGGAGGTGGCGATAGCGGATGTCAAGGACCGACTTGACATTGTGGAGCAAAGTTTGGAAGAGCTAGGATTGGAAGGACAATCGAATCGCTCAAAGAGTCCATTCGAGCACCATAAACCCTCCATCGAGGCACACATGTTGCAAGTGTTGCTTTCCAAGACCGGGTCTTGGGAGAGCTAGCAAAGCTCCCGAGAGAAATGGAGGAATATCGAGTCGGTCTGGAGGAGACCAGAGCGGATTGGGCCATTTGCAAGTGGGCAGTGGTCAATGTGGACACTATCGGAATCGGAATAATGGGGACACCAAGATTGGATATCCCCAAACCGAAGGAGTTCAACGGTAAGCGGGATGCCAAAGAACTAGATAACTACACATGGCACATGGAGCGTTACTTCGAAGCTTTGAACATGCAAGATGAACATGTCAAGGTACGTACTGCCTCTCTCTACCTTACTAATCTTGCTGGAATTTGGTGGCGTCGTAAACATAGTGAGATGGAGAAAGGTACTTGCACCATCGACTCTTGGGAGGAGTTCAAGACTGAACTCAAAAAGCAATTTTATCCTGAGAATGTGGCTATCAATGCACGAAAAAGAATGAAGGAGTTAAAGCATACATCTTCTATCCGTAACTATGTTGAAGAATTTTCTGCTCTTATGCTTCAAATCACAAACATGAGTGAAGAAGATCTCCTCTTCAACTTTTTCGATGGTCTCAAATCTTGGGTGGCCCAAGAACTCAAGCGTCGTGGAGTCAACGACATCTCCACCGCCTTAACAGTGGCTGAAACCCTAGAAGAGTTTGAGTATCACAAGAATAACAACTCTTCAAAGCCCAAATCGTCGAGGGATAATCACAACAAAGGTGGGGGAGCAAAGGGGTTCAAAACCTCACAATACAAGGACCAAGGAGATAAACCTTCAACATCTAAAGAAGGTAAGAAAGACCATTCCAAAAACAAGAAACCAAAGGATGCTTGTTTCCTTTGTGATGGACCACACTGGGCGAGAGATTGTCCTAAGAGGAAGGCCCTCAATGCCATGTTAGAAGAAAAGGAGGTTCAAGAAAAGTCACAACTGGGATGTCTACAACTTCTTACCTCCCTCAAAGCAAGCACAAAGCCAACCACTAAGGATGGATCTTTGATGTTTGTTGAGGTACTCATCAATGGGAAAAAGAGTCACGCCATGGTCGACTCAGGAGCTTTTCACAACTTCATTAAGAAGGAAGAGGCAATAAGACTAGGCATTCCTCTCAAAAAGAGTCAAGGATGGCTGAAGACGGTGAATTCTGAAGCCAAACCCCTTGATGGTATAGCTCATGGGGTAGAGCTACAACTTGGCACTTGGAAAGGAATGGTGGACTTCTCAGTTGCTCCTATGGATGACTTCGACATTGTGTTGGGGATGGAATTCTTGAGACAGTTCAATATAGTGTCTCTTCCCCATTACAACTCGGTGTGTATCTTAGAAGGTGGTCCATGCATGATACCCACTGTATCCAAGCCAAACACCACTCAACTCCTCTCCGCCATGCAATTTAAGAAAGGATGGAAAAGGGGCGAGGTTTCTTACTTGGCTTCCCTAGAAGAAAAAGAAGTGAAGATCTCCACCCTTCCACCTAAGGATATCCAGGAAGTTCTTAAAGACTATGAGGATGTTATGCCTCCAGAACTACCCAAGAAATTGCCACCTAGAAGAGAGGTGGACCATCAAATTGAGTTGGAACCAGGCGCAAAACCACCGGCCAAAGCACCTTATCGCATGTCACCCCCAGAGCTTGAAGAACTAAGGAGGCAACTCAAGGAGCTACTTGATGCTGGATTCATCCAACCCTCCAAGGCACCATATGGAGCGCCAGTATTATTCCAAAAGAAACATGATGGATCATTGAGATTGTGCATTGACTATCGAGCTCTAAATAAGTTAACCATCAAGAACAAGTACCCTATTCCTTTAATTGCTGATTTGTTTGATCAACTAGGCCATGCAAGGTACTTCTCTAAGCTTGATTTAAGATCGGGGTATTACCAAGTAAGGATTGCGGAAGGAGACGAAGCAAAGACAACTTGTGTAACTCGGTATGGAGCATACGAGTTCCTAGTTATGCCCTTTGGTCTCACCAATGCTCCAAACCTTCTCGCACACTCATGAATAAGATCTTCCATCCCTATCTAGATCGGTTTGTGGTAGTCTACTTAGATGATATTGTCATCTATAGTTCTACCCTTGAAGAACATGTAGAGCATTTAAGGATCATTCTTCAGGTCCTAAGGGAAAACCAACTCTATGTCAAGAAGGAGAAATGCTCATTTGCACTACCTGAAGTACATTTCCTTGGCCATAAAATCCAAGGTGGGAAACTTAGCATGGAAGAGAAGAAAGTGGAAGCCATCAAAAAGTGGGATCCTCCGACTAAGGTTACCGAGCTCCGATCTTTCCTTGGACTTGTCAACTATTATAGAAGATTTATAAAAGGATACTCTACAAGAGCATCCCCCCTCACCGACTTGCTCAAGAAAAACAAGGCATGGGAGTGGTCATCAAGGTGTCAGCAGACCTTTGACGATTTGAAGACAACCATTCTGAAAGAACCGTTTTAGCCTACCAAACCGCACCAAGCCTTTTGAGGTACACTCGGATGCGTCAGATTTTGCCATAGGAGGAGTCCTCATGCAAGAAGGACATCCCATCGCCTATGAGAGTCGCAAACTCAATGAGACTGAAAGGAGATACACCGTGCAAGAGAAGGAGATGACAGCCATCATTCATTGCCTGAGAGTTTGGAGGCACTATTTGCTTGGGTCCCATTTTGTGGTCAAGACGGATAATATTGCCACAAGCTACTTCCAAAGTCAAAAGAAACTAAGCCCAAAGCAAGCCAGATGGCAAGACTTCTTGGCAGAATTTGACTTTGTCTTGGAGTACAAGCCTGGGAAGGCCAACATTGTCGCTGATGCACTAAGTAGGAAGGGAGAACTTTCTGCTCTCACCCAAATTCAAGGGGAGCTACTTGATATAATTCGTGAAGGCATGGAGCATGACCCCTTAGCTAAGAACTTGGTGAACATGGCTAAGGAAGGGAAAACTAAAAGATTCTGGGTAGAAGATGGTCTTCTCTACGCCATAAGGAGACGAATTTATGTCCCAAAGTGGAGAAACCTTCGGAGGAACCTTATCAAAGAGTGCCATGATTCCTTATGGGCTGGACATCCGGGCCAACGACGTACTCGAGCTTTGTTAGAAGCTTCCTACTATTGGCCTCAGTTGAGAGATGAGGTGGAACTATACGTGAAAACTTGTCTTGTGTGCCAACAAGATAAGGTGGAGAATCAAAGTCTGCCGGGATTATTAGAACCACTACCCATTCCTTCTCATCCATGGGAAAGTGTAAGCATGGATTTTATAGTAGCACTACCCAAATCGAAGGGTGCGGTACCATCATTGTGGTGGTAGACCGATTTTCAAAGTATGCCACATTCATAGCAGCCTCTAAGGATTGCTCGTAGAAGAAACATCAAAGTTATTCTTCAAGCACGTGGTGAAATCTTGGGCCTCCCAGAGCATTATTAGTGATCGAGACCCTCGCTTCACGAGCAAGTTACGGACAGATTATTCAAGCTTATGGGGTCCGCCTACATTTCTCTACTAGCTTTCACCCCCAAACAGATGGACAACCGAGAGGATCAATGCCTTATTGGAGTTATACTTAAGGCACTTTGTGAGCGGCAACCAATCCGATTGGGTTAAGTTATTGGATATAGCTCAATTCTCCTATAATTTACAAAGGAGCGAATCCACAAACAAAAGCCCATTTGAAATTGTAATGGGGCGACAACCACTTACTCCCCAGTCATTGGAGACAAGCTACGTGGGGAATTGTCCTACAGCCTTCAAGGTTGCTAAGTCTTGGAACGAACAATTGGATGTGGCCCGCTCATACTTAGACAAAGCAACCAAGAAGATGAAGAAGTGGGCGGATCAGAAAAGGAGACACGCAGAATATCGCATAGGCGACTTGGTGCTAGTAAAGATCTTGCCAAACCAACACAAGTTTACAAGGAAGTTACATAAGGGACTTGTGCGACGATATGAGGGACCATTCCCAATCATCAAGAAAGTAGGCAAGGTCTCTTACAAGCTAGACCTACCCTCCAAATTCAAACTTCATCCAGTCTTCCATGTCAGTTGTTTGAAACCCTACCATAGTGATGAAGAAGAACCAACACGAGGAGAGTCTATGCGTGCACCATTGGGCATAACAGCCACGTTCGACAAAGAAGTAGAAGAGATCTTGGCAGGTCGTGTCATCAGGAGGAAGAGTTATAAGCCGTGCCAGGAATACTTGGTCAAGTGGAAGGGGTTGCCTGAAAGCGAGACATCTTGGGAACCAAAAGAGTCTTTGTGGCAGTTTGAAGATCACATCCGAAGGTTCCATGAAAATATCGCGCCGAGGACGTCGCGAAGTTAGGTGGAGGAGAATGTCACAACCTAGATTTTTCTAGAGAATTCCTTAACCTTCTAGAAAAATCTAGTTCTTTGTAGAATACTCTTGAGTTATGTAGAATATTGTAGAATACTCTTGAGTCTTGTAGAATGTTGTAGAATTGTGTTGAGTATTCTAGAATGGTTTAGAACTTCTTAGGGAACTTTGGAGATAATTCTAGAATGGTGGGCTAGAAAGATCTCTATCTTTGGATGGGTGACAAGTGTCACAATCCTAACCATTCCTTGAACCAAGAGTTCCCTATAAATAGAGGGGGTCTCATTTGTGTAAGGCATCAAGCAATAAGAGCAAACAAAGTTCTCTAGAGTTCCTCTCCCACTTTCTCTAGTTTTGTTCTCTATTGTCTTGAGAATTTTAGAAGGCTTACTTAGGAGTTTAATGGAGACCAAACTTCCTAAGGCCGCACGGGACGTGAAGAAATTTATAAGTCCGTGACATCAGGCTGTCACCTAACTTTTTCAATGGTTTATAAAAGCTAAATTTATAATATTATATACATATATATATATATAATATTAATATTTAATTATATTTATATTATTAATACATATTATCTTATCTTGTATAGTATTATCTTATTTTATTTTATATATTTTAATTATAAATAAAACTTTTATTTAATATTATTTTTTTTAATTTATTTTATCTTCTCTTTATATTTTAATATTTTTTTATATCTTACAATTTTTAATATTTAAATTAAAGGTATTATGTGATATTATGTTGGCTTAACTTATTTTAAGAAAAATATACATTTATTGTTTTATATCATCTTTAGCTTAATTACTTTTTTAATAAAATATCACTTAAATTTATATAATTTTAAAAAAGATTAAAATATTTGAGTTTATTTTTGTTTTTGTAATGTATTTTAAATGAGTAAAGATACTGAAAAATTTGATACATAATCTATAATTACTAATAGAAGAGATTCCTTTTCTGATGACTGATTTTTAGGGGTGGGTAAGCGGGCCAACCCGCCTCGCATAAGGTCCGCCTGTGTAAGCCCGCGAAGAGTTTGGTCCGCCTTGTCCCGCCCCGCAATGGTAAACAAACCTAACTTGGTGGTCCGCCCCCAATCCGCGGGCTAAATGGGCCAACCCGCGGACCTAGTTAAAAAATTAAAAAAAAATGTTAAATTTGGAATTTAAAAAAAATGCTAAAAAATTGTTATATTTTTGCTCTTAAATTCTTAATAAAATAAGTCAACAACATAAATCTACTATTATCTCCAATAACAAATTTAAATTCTAAATAAATCAATAACTTAAACTTTTAATTATCTCTAACAACAAATGATTCTGAAGCTTGATCATTTTCCATCACCACATCTTCGTCTTCCTTTGGGAGGGTGAGACGTGTGAAAAGATTGAGAGGCGGGAAGTAAAATTAGGGTTTCAATTTTAAACCCTTTAAATAGTGCGGTTTAGCAGAGGCAGGAAGTGAAATTAGGTTTTCAATTTGAAACCCTTTAAATAGTGCGGATTTGCGGGTCGCCCCGCGGATCCCGCGGGTTTGACCCGCAAAACCCGCGGATTGCGCGGGGCGGGCTTTTATGGACTATACCACTAAATTTTTATGAAAATGGTGGTCCAAACCCGCGCGGGTCGCGGAGTCCGCGGGCTGGCCCATGGACTTTCACCCGTATACCCACCCCTACTGATTTTTGTCTCCATATCTGTTAGACAATTTTACCCTGTTTTTTTTTTTTTTTCTACACATTTCTCACGGTAAAATGGTAAAATTTGATGTGTAACTAACTAACTATTAATAAAGGGAATTTCAATTCTTACGATTGCTTGTAATCTATATTTTTATTAGATAATTTTATCCTTTTAAATTTATAAATTTGTTTATTACATTTCTATATTTGAATAATTATTCTTAGATCTCTATCATACACTTATAATATTTAAGAGTTATTCAGTTTCTTATTTATTTTTATGAAATGTTTTATTTTTCACAATTCAATTTGTGAGAATTTTATAATCTATTTGAAAAATTAAAACTATCAAACTCATTGTCTTTATTAAAGTTTGTGTTTCTTCTAATTTTACATAATAAAAATAAGTAATTTTAGATTATATTTTTACACATTTATACTTCATCATATGCTTTCAATATATAGTAAAAAAAAATGAAAATATTCTTTATCATATTTAATTTGAATTCAAGGTCTTTTTGTGATAATCATCTTGCAAATGTTTTTTTTTATATATAATCAGTTAATTAATGATTAAGGTACTTTAATAAATAATGATACATTTATATAGTTACAGATAAACAATTACATATTTTATTATACTATATTATATTAATATTGTACTACATATTATATATACAATATGATTTTTTAATTATTTAGAATGACATTTTTAAATTTTTTAACAAAATAAAAAATATTCTATTTTAAAATTAAAAAAATTATAAACATACTTAGTATTTAGCATCTGTAAAATAATATATTTAACTTCACAATTTTAGTTTCTTTATCTCTAGAAATACACAACTTTTACACATTATTATTGGATAACAAATGAATATTTAATTATATATTAAAAATTATATACTTTTAAAAATTGGGACCAAAATCACAAAATGAAAATAAGCATCAAAATTGCAAACTTTAAGATTGAACGATTAAAATTGAGATCTAAAATATGAATGAAATATTGTAGAAAGACTAAACCTAAATAATTAAAAATCAAAAGGCCAAAACTCCAGATTAAGATTCATAGATAAAAGAATAGTTTGAATACTTTTTATCTGAATATAAAGTTTTGCACATTTAATTAATGTATAATTCAATTTTTTAAATAATTTAATATTTATCTAATCGGACAGTTATTGGGTTGAAACAATTATATTTGTATTAACAGTATAAAATCTAAATTTATCTTAATGTTCATGTGATAAAGCTTTTATTTATAGGTTTTGACAATCTACGTTTTGTTAAATCAAAAGCCTTATGTTCAATGATACTTCTTATGGATTATTTTAAAGTTTAAACCCCTTCAAGTCTTCAGAATCTTTATTGTGTTTTTTTTTTTTTTAATATTCACAGCATTTTCATAAAAAATTTAAAATTACTTATTAATTCATGTAAGAGGTTGGTATTGAGGTTGAAGTTCATGGCTATTGCAAATCCCGTGACCCGCGCGGGTTTGAACCAATTTTTTTTTTTAAAAAATCTAGGTTACAATCCATAAAAGCCCGCAACCCGTGGGGTGTGGGTCAAACCCACGCTATCTGCAAGGCGATCCGTAAGCTCGCACTATTTAAAATAATAATTTGAATACTTTTTATCTAAATATAAATTTTTGCACATTTAATTAATGTATAATTCAATTTTTTAAATAATTTAATATTTATCTAATCGGATAGTTATTGGGTTGAAACAATTATATTTGTATTAATAGTATAAAATCTAAATTTATATTAATGTTCATGTGATAAAGCTCTAATTTATAGGTTTTGATATTCTATGTTTTTTTTTGTTAAATCAAAAGTCTAAAGTTCAATAGATAATTCTCATGGATTATTTTAAAGTTTAAACCCCTTCAAGATTTTTTTTTTTTTTTTAGAATTGTTAAGTCAAAATGATTTAATATTTTAATTTTGATGATTACAAGACAGACAGATGTATCAACAGGTGTAGAGGGAAGAATGATTAGACGAATCATTATCAGCATAGACGAAAGATATACCCTCAAACAACAGATGCAACAGACGAAGGGTTCTAGTCATCATGCTTCAAAGCAACCTCACCATATGAAGAACCTTCAAGGATCAAGACTGAGAGCTCTCCTCAACTTCAAGTCATGCGCTCAAGAATGAAAATATGAAAACTAAAGTTAAAGACAAAGAAAGAAAATAGACGAATGAATTCAACACACAATTCATCTATTTGTTCATTCATCTATTAGTTTAATGAAGTTCAGATGCTGGGTAACACGTGCATTCATTTCAAAACAAGTCGTTACTCAGAAGCTTCTAAAGGTGGAAAGAGATTTCAAAATAAACCTCTACAACACGAAAAGCAGTTGCACGTTTCTGTGAAATCTCTAAGCAAATCAGTCAAAGCCCGATCTCATGCTGACATTCGTTGACTTTGCATTAATTGTTCTGATTGCTCACTCTGCCAGATGTGGAAGTATCCAAGACAAAGGACTAACGTTCAAATCTACAGTCAAACGGATAATTCACGAAGACGTCTATAAAAGGACTTCATCACAATGAGTTGAAGTTGGCGAACTACACTACAAAGATACAATATTCAACTCTCGCTCAAGCTCTCAAGCAAAAGTTCACTCGCCACGATTTTAGAATAGAACTCATTGTAAAATCCCTCTATGCGAAGAGGATAATTTTTATTTGATCTTAATTGTAAACTACTGTTATGGTAATATGTAGCCTGAGGAGGCTAATTTTTTAAAGAATACCTTGTGTTTAGTCTGATGAGACTGAGGTCCAAAGAATACCTGCTTTAGCTTGAGGAGACTAAGTGTTGAAAGACCTTTGGTTAGCCTGAGGAGGCTGGGTTTAAAGAATTCCTGGGTTTAGCCTATAGAGGCTGGGGTCAAAGAATACCGGTTAAAACTGAGAAGACTGTGTTCAAAGAATATCTCTATTATTAGCCAGGAGTGGCTGAGTTCAAAGAATACTCTTAGTGGAACCTCAACAAGTTGTTGGGTAATTGGACGTAGTCTTGAATAGACGAACCAGTATAAAAATATTATTGCTTTCATTGTTTTTATCTACTTACTAATTGGAGCTAATAACTTAAACTGAATTCTTAATTAAAATCAATCTTCAAAAGAGAAATTCAACTTGCGTATGATCAAACCGTTTTATATCGACGCAAAGCTGCATCGTCTGAAAAAGTTTTAATTGATAAACAAAATTCAAACCCCTTCTTGTGTTATTTATATTTTACAAGAATCTTTATTGTGTTTTTTTTTAATATTCACTACATTTTCATTATAATAAATGTGAAATTACTTATTAATTCGTGTAACACAGAGTATTTCACCGATGTTTCAACAAGAATGGAAGACTAAAGGTGGGTATAGAGTTAAAGTTCATAAATCGGCCCACAGACACCGCGACCCGTGTCGATTTGGACCAATTTTTTCAAAAAAATTTAGGGGTACAATCCATAAAAATCCCCCCTGCACAAACCGCGGGCATGGCAAGTCAAACCTGCGAGGTCCGCGGGGCGACCCGCAAGCCCGCACTATTTAAAGGATTGAAAGTTGAAACCTTCATTTCCCATACCGCCTCTTAATCTTCTCGCATGTCACACCCTCACAATCTCCTCGCCGACTCATTCTCCCTTCAATCTTCTCGCTCCCTCTCAATCTCTTCATCTGCATCAGTTTCGCTTCCGCTACTGCTTTTGTTTCTGCTGCCGCTTCCGTTGCTGCTTCCACTTCCGCTATTGTTCAGCTAGAACCAGTTCCGCTAGCACCACTGCTGTTTTTCTAGAACCAGTTCTGCCTCTGCTGTCGTTCCACCAAAACTAGTCCCAATCTCAAACCCTAACAACATCACCGTTTTAAGGTCTGTTTGGCATTGTAGGGCGAGGCGGGGTGGACCAAGCTCTTCACAGGCCTACATGGGCGGGCCTTAGGTAGGGTGGGTCGGCCTGCTTACCCACCCCTATGGAAGACAACGGGGAAGTAAGAAAATTAATAGGAAAAAGAGATTCCAAGAGAGAGAATCTCAGCCTTAGAAATGACAAACTCTGCCTAAAATAACTCTTTACAGTATTTTTTTCTTACCCTCTTATTCTTCCCTCCCTGCTTTTAATTATTTTTTTCTTAAACAAACTCCCACTTCAAGCCTTCCTCATTACTCCTTCCAAGACGTAACAAATATTCATGTTCATTTAATTCAACCAAACCAAGTCTTCATAGAAGTGAATAGTGAGAAAGGGAAGAAGAACAATGAACAAGTAGTCCCTTTCCCCAAGTCCATGTGAATTTTCTGATGAAGGGCATAAGACCTAAGTGCCGAAGTTGGGGAGCATCAATATAATCAAACCCATCTCTACGGAACACATGTCTAACCACAGAAGCGTCGTCTATGATTACCAAATCCTTTTCCCATGAATAGTATTCCAAGACTTCTTGATGATTCATCAGAGGCGAGGTAGTGACTTCATTAGATGGGCCTTCTCACCACAATGTCTAGTATTGCTTTTTGGTAAGAAGATGTGCACTTGAAGTAAGCATGATAATATCTTCGTCTTCATCATCCTTTTCAAGAAGTTCCTTCTCCTTGGCAATGAACTTGATGTGACAAAGTCTTGACCTGTCCAAACAAACATAGAAACAAGTACTTGAATTTGCGAGACAGGAGAGTAAATAGCCAATCACTCAAGGAAGTTTCTTATGCTCTCTTTCTGCCAATTGTCTGATGTGAAGCCAAGAGACTTCATGCTCACAAATCTCTTGTCTATAAGAATTTGCAATGAGGTGGAAGGTGATGTCGTAGTCCGCAGGGGAAGCTTGGAGGCAATATTTAGCTGCTTCAAATCCATTAAGCCTTAGGTGTTGAGAAATGTGCAAAATAGAGCAATGAGGTCTAAACCAAGGGAGAACAAGACCTAAGGTGTACCCAAGAGCAATATAATTTATTTTTTTGAGAGGGATGGTGAAGGGATTTGGATCATAGTTGTTTAAAGCTTCCAAAAGCCACTTAGTGATCCCTTTGGGGACTTATCTATGCCACACTTCTTCTTCAGTTTCATGATGATAGAAAATGATTGTATTTTGTATTCATAAAGCTACCCATGGCCGAGGTTTGAACATTTGGATATTAGCCTTTTAAATTAATACTGGAACTTCCAAAGCATGATCAACATTTCTACCTTCGTATTCTTGCCATGTATCTTGGACTATGTGTGTTTGAGTTTTGTTGGCTTCGTCTGCTTCTCATCTACTTTGGGCTCCATCGACCCTCTAATAGTAATAGGCTCCTCAGCAGCCACAACCTCCACTATAATAGTGCCCGCAACAATAATGACATATGCAGGCTCCTTCGGTACCAAAGGCACTAGATTCGCTTCATGGGAGTGTGATAGGATCGATACTATCAACTTAATTCGTCATCTGATACAAGCTTGCTTGGTGAGAAGCTTGAATTTGGCTCAATCTTCATTCTCCAATTAGAAGCTCCACGGGTTAATGGTAATGGCGGAAGCAATGTAGACTCAAAGACTCAAGACTTAGAAGAAATAAGAAAAATGGAGAAAACTAGAAAGTGGTGACGCCATGCCTAAGCAATAAGTCAAGAAGAAGAATCGCCACAAGGATAAGCATCCATTGATAAGACTCAAGGTTTTAAGAAGAAACCCAAGAGAGAACTCTCTCAAAAATAGCTCAAGCTATATTCAATTTATCAAATGATCAAAAGACCCTTTACAAAATGAAAATGCACCTAGATATACTAAGGGACTTGGACAATTTTTGGATGGCTTGCTCACCCTTTGATCAACACTTGATCAAAGCATGGAAAGCCTTGAAATAGACACCTCACACGGTTCAAGCATTGGCCATTGGATGAGTGATTCCATCAAGGGCCACGACATGAGCTAGGAAAGGCATGAGTCATGTGACATAAAGTTTCAACCTTAGCCTCTTGATCAAATATTGGATCATGGGGTTGAAATTCACTCTTGAGTGGTGTGAAACATGTGACTCAATTATGAATTGTCAACCCTTTGATGCAAGATTAAAAGTTAAGAAGCAACACATGATTCATGCTTGCCTTGCTTTTTGGATAGATCATGCTTAGCCCTTTGATTTGCATCAAGTTAATGGAAATTCCACTAACTTAGCATCCAAACTCTCTCTACTCTCTCCAAGGAGAGTGCACGCCACTTTCTCCCAAAAACCCAAGTCCAATTCTCAGTTAAACAATGTCAAAGGAGCCGTGAGCTACATGCTCCAAGTCAAGGCCAATCCCTACTTAAATGCCTAAGAAAAACCATTACAAAATTTGAAGAAAATTACAAGGCTTAAAATTAAGAGTAAAGTCTTCAAGAGTTGACTGTTGACTTTGACTTGTGGTCAACATTTGACTGTTGACTTTGACCTCTAGTCAACTCTTCTTGAATTTGCTCTTGAATCTTCTTGACCATGGACCTTGTAATTCTTCTTCCTTGAGTCTCCAATGGTGAGGATGGTCCTCCATCAAACCCTCCTTCTTGATGGCAACTTGTCCCCAAGTTGGTGTGATCATCTTCTTCATATCTTACATCACAATAAGTAAGGTCACACACATTAAAAGAGTTGCTACCACCAAAATCACTAGGAAGATCTAATTTAAATGCATTAGGACCAAGTTTTTCAATAATAGTGAAAGGTCCATCTCCCTTGGAAGTAAGTTAGAGCTTCTCAAGTTAGGGAACCTTTCCTTCCTAAGATGGATCCAAACTTTATCCCCCACTTTCAACTCAAGGTGCTTGCGATGTTTATTTGCATGGTTGGCCACTTGTGCATTCCTTTTGATGTGGGTGCTCCATGGAAGGGTGATCCAAGAAGCTCCCAAGGTTGCCCGATCTAGTCTTCAACCAATGCTCACAGTGGAAACCAAGAGGAAGCTCTCGGTTGGAAGGCGTTTAGGTGTTTAGGCGTTTAAGAAATGAAAGGAAAAAATGGAAGGGGAAGAGATGGTGGTGGCGCCAAGGTGGGAACCTATAAACCTAGGAGGAACCGCCACAATGGGTGTAGAGATCCATTGATAAGATTCAAAGAAAGTTCACTAAGGAACAAGAGAAAAACTCTCAAGAATGCACTAAGCTTTCATTATCAAAAATGTCAAAAGATCCTCCCAATGGTGCCACGGCCAAGGCTTTATAGGACTCATCCCTTGGCCCCCAAGCAAGCCTTAACCACGGTTTGGGAGCTCCTAACCAAGGTTAGGGCTGCACCAATCCGTGGGCTTCCTTGCAAGCCAAGTAACCAAGGTAGTTAAGTTGGTTACTTGGTTGTTAGGAAGTCACATGGCCTTCACATGGGTGCACATGGGTTTGTCTCCCCTTGTAGCCCATGTGATGAGCCATGTCATCAATCCTTGGCACCTCCTAATCAAGGGTGGAGATCCTTGATTAAGTGTTGGCATGGATCCAATACTTAATCAAGGGCTCTTCCCTTTTTAGCAAGTGTCTCAAGGTTCACACAAGTCTTTTTGAAACAAAGGTTTTGGTTCTCTTTTAAACCTTGTGTGACCTTGAGTTGGATGGCATGTATGCTATATGGAACCGTGGGCTTGGCCCTAAAAACCCATGGGCTTTGGACCCTTGTCTATCCCTAAAGCTATTACAATATAGGACTAATCATGACTAAACAAGTTTACAAGTATATTACAAGTCATAAGCCCTATACTAGCTTCATGGTCTTAGAGTCTTCCCACCTCCTCTTCTAGCCTCCTTTGCATACTTCTAGTAACTCTCCTTGATATTCCTACATCACCTTTGCTCAATTCGCTCTTTGATCTTAGCATGCATAGACTTGACCTTCTCGGCTCTATCAATCCCATCCTTGTTAGCAAACTCATCAAAAGGTAAAACACATAAATTAAGAGGAGTTAAGGGATTAAAACCATAGACAACTTGAAAATGAGATAGAAGAGTAGTAGAATTCATCACTCTATTGTAGGCAAACTCTACATGAGGCAAGCAATCTTTCCAACTTTTCAAGTTGCTCTTCACAAAGCTTCTAAGAAATTGGCCAAGAATCCTATTCACCACCTCGGTTTGGCCATCGGTTTAAGGGTGGCATGTTGTAGAAAATAGGAGTTTGGTGTCAAGTCTTCCCCCACAAGGACCTCCAAAAATGGCTAAGGAACTTAGAGTCCCTATCACTCACTATGCTTTGGGGAATGCCATGTAGGCGCACCACTTCTTTGAAGAAGAGGTTTGCAACATGAGATGCATCATCACTCTTGTGGCAAAGAATGAAGTGTGCCATCTTTGAGAACCTACACACCACAACAAAGATAGAATCTACACCTCTCTTTGTCCATGGATATATCCAACCAAGGAGAGGTGGGTGATGGTAAAGGCATGTATAGGCCGTGGTTAGTGAGTTTAGACTTAGCCTTATGACATGTGATACACTTGCTTATAAACTTAGCTACTTGAACTTTCATTTTAGGCCAAAAGAAGTGTTCATGTAATATGGCTAAGGTCTTCTGAATACCAAAATGACCCATGATGCCTCCTTCATGAGCTTCACACACTAAGAGTTCTCTCAATGATGTCTTAGGCACACATAAACATTTTCCTTTATAAAGGTAACCATCATGCCTAAAGAATTCATTGTGAGCACCCTTATTACATGCTAGAAACTCACGGCCAAAGTCATCATCATCATTATACAAGGCCTTTATATGTTCAAATCCCAATAACTTAGACTCAAGCAAGGATAGAAGTGTATACCTCCTACTAAGAGCATCCGCTATAATGTTTGCCACTCCTTTCTTGTGCTTGATGATGTAGGGAAATGTTTTTACAAACTCCATCCACCTTGCATGCCTTTTGTTGAGCTTGCCTTGAGATCTCAAATGCTTCAAGGCTTTATGATCGGTGTGGACTATAAACTCCTTGGGAAGGAGGTAATGTTGCCATGTTTGCAAGGCCCTCACCAAAGCATATAGCTCCTTGTCATAGGTAGAGTAGTTGAGTTGTGCTCCCTTTAGCTTCTCACTAAAATAGGCAATGGGATGATTCTCTTGTTTCAAACCAGCACCTATACCAAGATTAGAAGCATCACATTCAAGCTCAAAAGATAATTCAAAGTTATGCATAGATAAAATAGGAGCATTGGTAAGTTTTTCTTTCAAAAGGGTAAAAGCTTCCTCTTGCTTTGACCCTCAAGCAAAGGGTATTTCCTTCTTCACAAGCTCATTGAGGGGAGATGCAATGGTGCTAAAGTCCTTCACAAATCTCCTATAGAAACTTGCTAGTCCATGGAAGCTCCTTACTTCTTTCACATTGGTGGGTCTCGGCCACTCAAGGATTGCCTTCACCTTGCTCTCATCAACTTGCACACCCTTGGAACTTACCACAAAACCGAGGAACACCACTTGGTCCATGGCAAATGTGCATTTATCTTTGTTTGTATAGAGCTTTTCCTTTCTAAGTACTTTCAAAACAAATCTCAAATGTGTTAAGTGATCAAGAAAAGATTTGCTATATATAAGAATATCATCAAAGTATACCATAACAAACTTTCCTAAGAACTCCCTAAGCACATGATTCATAAGCCTCATGAAAGCACTTGGGGCATTAGATAGCCCAAATGGCATGAACAACCATTCATACAAATCAAATTTAGTCTTAAAGGCGGTTTTCTACTCATCACCATTCTTCATTCTTATTTGGTGGTAACCACTTTTAAGATCAACCTTAATGAATATGGTTGAACAATGTAACTCATCTAACAAGTCATCCAATCTAGGAATGGGGTGCCTATATCTAATGGTTATGTTATTAATAGTCCTACAATCGGTACACATTCTCTATGTGCCCTCCTTCTTAGGAACTAAGATAACCGGTGATGCACATGGTGATAGGCTCTCCTTCACCCACCCTCTACTCACTAAGTCTTGGACTTGCTTTTTAATCTCATGAGTTTCTTGTGAAATAGTCCTATAAGTTGGCCTATTTGGAAGTGGAGCACCCGGGATCAAATCAATTTGGTGCTCAATGCCTCTCAAGGGAGGTAGGCCGTGGGGTACTTCACTAGGAAACACATCCTTAAACTCTTCTAATAAGAGATCTAAGCTTACTTGATCTCCTACAAAATTTGCATTTAGAGAACAAGGAGATGGTAGGCATAGAAACATGGATTTCCTAGCTAAGAATTCCCTCTTAACTTCACTTCTACTCACAAGTAACCCTTCCTTAGACTTGGTAGCCCCTTTCTCAAGCATTCTACTCTCTTTGGGATCACCTAATTTGGACTTACTTAGCCTAAGTTTTGCTGAATTTTGTGCAGTGGCAGTTTTGGTAATTATTTCACAACTCTCGGCCAAAGCACTCTTTTTGGTGATCTTGGGTGATTTTTCATGTTTTTGGCCCTCACTTGCCTTTCTTTCACCCTCTCTTTTGAGTTTCATTTTCACTTGATCCTCACATATCTCTCTAGGTGTTAATGGTCTAAGAGTTATCTTCCTACTACCATGAGAGGATACATAAGTGTTAGACATTCCATCATGCAAGGCATGTTTATCATATTGTCATGACCTTCCTAATAAGATATGAGATGCTTCCATAGGTACTATATCACATAAAACCTCATCAACATATCTACCTATAGTGAAAGCAATCAATATTTGTTTTTTAACTAATAGTTTACCTTTCTCACTTAGCCATTGCAATTTATAAGGTTTAGCATGTGAAGTAGACCAAGTTTATCAACAAGTCTAGTGCTAACAACATTGATGCAACTACCACTATCAATGATGAGGGAACATACCTTGCCTTGGATGGTGCACCTTGTGTGAAAGATGTTTTCTCTTTGGGTATCATTAAGGTCTACATAAGCACTCCCTAGCATCCTTCTAACCATCAATAGGTCTCCATCTTCTGGATGCTCCATGCTTGAATGCTCACTAGCACTAGCTTCCTCTTCCTCACTAGAAGAGTGAGTGGACTCTTCACTTGTGATCTCTCCATCCACTCTCATTATCATGGCCTTCTTGTTGGGACATTGGGAAGCTATATGACCATGTCTGATGTAGGCACATCTAAGGAAAATCACTCACCTAGAAGAAATACTAGAAGCTCCAAGTTACCTTAGCTTAGGATTTGATTTTTGTAATTGAAGTGTAAATAATTTTGATGGCCTTGTAAGTTTTCGGCCAAAAGTGTACTTTTCTTTTAAGTGTTTGCTTAATGTTGTGCTTAAAAGGCTAGTAAGCTTAAAAAGTGAAGCTTAATAGGAGTGAATGAATTTAAGTTCAAGTTCATATTAAATTCACATTTGAAATTTAAATTTAATTTGATTTAAATTTGAATTTCAAATTGTGAATCCAAGTGGATTTGGTTCAAATAGATTTTCACTTGGATTAGGATCCATGCCTAATCCAAAAGCAAATCTCAACCCTTGATTAGATGCACTCATCCAATGGATGAGAATCAAGTGGAAAGTGACATGTAACCTTTGAGAGTGACATGTAACCTTTGAAAGTGACATGAAACCCTCTTGAAAGTGACATGTACTTGAACCTTTAAACTTGTGGCTCTTATTCATTGACTTGTAGAGTACTCTAATGTTGTCTAGCTTCCTCTTCAAGTCTTCCTAAGTCTATAAAAGCCCAAAAACGAAATTTGTAAAGAACTTTTGATATTTTGATAAATGAAAGAGCTTTGAGCTTTTCTTAAGAGAGGATTCTCTTGTCTTGCTTAGCAAGGTTTCTTGGATCTTATCAATGGATTCCATCCTCAATTGTGGCGGTTCTCCCTAGGCTTATTGGCTTGCCATGGCGCCTACCCTCACCATTCCTCACCCCCTTCACCTTTTCTTTTTCGGTTTCTCTTCCACCATTGAAGCTTTGACTGAAAGCTTCCATTAGAGCTTGGTTTGGAGTGCATTGAATAAGCTAGATTGGGCAACATCAAGGACTCTTTGGAGAATCTCTAAGGAGGCCTCTATCAATGTCCTAAACACTTGAAACACTTAATGTTAGAAGGCTTAGAAATAGGTTTGTAGACTTCCTTACCCTAGGAGTCATCTCGGTTAGACTTGTAAAAAGTTTTGGATGATCCCTCCTTCTTTTGCTTGTCCTTCCAACTTGAAGAACCATGTGTGTAAGACTTCTTGAAGGTTTTCTTTCTCTTGAGTTGGCCCTCAATCCTCTCGGCCTTGTGAATGGCATCCTCCAAAGTCCTATAATGTTGGAGCTCCAAAACATCTTGGATCTCCCTATTCAATCCATTAGTGAACATAGCTATTGTGGCCTCCTTCTCCTCTTCATAGCCGGCCCTCATCAAGGTTAATTCTAGATCTTTGTAGTACTCTTGCACACTCCTTCCTCCTTGAGTTAATCTTTGGAGCTTCACATATAGGTCCCTTGTATAAGACTTAGGCACAAATCTTCCCTCATCATTCAATTGGGTCCAAGAAGTGATGTGATGCCTCCTTCTCTTCTCGGCATCTACAAGGACTTGGTTCCACCAAACCAAAGCATAAACTTCAAACTCCAAGATGGCTAAGTTAAGCCTCTTCTCTTCACTCAAGTTGGGATAGCAAGAATAAACTTGATCTACCTTCATCACCCAATCAAGATAACTCTCGGCCTCACTATCTCCAAGGAACTTAGGTAGATTAATCTTGTTGTTACCCTCCCACATTCCAGGCTCATCATCTCTATTATTTCTTCTAGGTGTGTGGTTCGGCCTCCTAGGTTGAGGTCCTCTTCCTTCTCTCCTTGCATTGCCAAAACCTCCCATGGGGTCATCTCCATCATAATTATTCCCCCAGTCACTCTCCCAGGTGTGTCATAGTCTCCCCTAGGTACTCCTTCCTCACTACCACTTCCCCTAAAACTCCCACTTCTACTTCTAGGTACCTCACTACCTTCACCTCCTCGGTTTGCCCTATGTCCAACACCTCCTCCATTGTGATTAGCTTGATTGCCACTAGTTTCCCCAAGGATTCTGTTCTCCAACTCCTTCCTTATCTTCCTTTCCTCCTTCAACCGCCTCTCTTGATCAAACCTCTCATCCAAGCTAGCATTGAGCATGTATTTCATCATATCCACCATCCTTCTAGATCTTGGTGAGAGTTCATTTCCCACACTAGGAGAGGTATCCATGGCTGCACAAGAAAAGGTTAGACAACAAAAATACAAATATATATATATATATATATATATATATATATATATATATATATATATATAAGACCCTTACCACTCTCTAAGTGTCTCACTTTGTAGTAGCACTCTTGTTTCACTCTTTTAAAGACTCTTTCTTTAATGTATCACTCTTGCCTTTTCCTTCTCAAGTCTCCCTCAAAGTTTTTAATTGAACCTACAATCAATTATCTAGGAATATATCCTTGTGAAAGAGGCACAATTCTTTGTTTGACTTAAGAATTCCAAGGAAGCAAACACTAAGACAAAACCAAGGATTCCAACAAAATGACAAGCAATAAAAGGTACTAAAGAAATAAATAAGCTACTCAAATCAAGGAATTGAAGTGATATGAAAAAGGCTCACAATTGGACAGCAAGAGACACCAAGCTTGCTGGAGCAATCACTTAACCAAGACAAAATTTTTCAAGCACTCAAACTCAAGTATGGTTAGTGATCAAATTGAAGATCGATTTAATGAGCTAATTGAACAAGAAATTTTGTGAGGCTAACAATTCATTAAAGTGCATTAATTAATCATATACAATCCAAGAACTAAACTGGAAAATTTCAAACAAATTGGAGTTCACAAAATTGCCAAGAACTATGGACAATTCAAGCTCAAAATTCCAAGTTACTAGCAAATTTAGCCCAATTCTAGTGATGAGTACTTGACCTCAAATGTCTCAAATTTTCCCAAATCACTTGCCTCACAATTTTAAGAATTCCTTAAGCTCTCTTGGCTCACGATACTGCACCACTTTGCCTTACACCAATTTACTCAAAATTTCTTTTTCTTACTCAATTTTCTTCCCAATAGCTTTTCCTTGCTTTTCTTCTTCTGAATTTTCTCTCTTGAATTTTCTCGCAATATTTTGGCTCTTTTCTTTTCTTTCTTGCCTTTTATTTGTTTTTCCTTTTCAATTACTCAACTGAACAACAATATACTACTCACTCCAAGTACTTAAATTAACTAAAATTTACTAGTAACAAAGATAAACAAGATTAAGGCTACTTGAACTCAAATTTTGCACAAATCACTTAGCATATAACATGTTAACAACAATTGGCATGACTCAAAAACAGGGTATACATCCAAAACAGGGCATTATACACATGTTTGCTGCAGCACATCATACCAACACATATTACAAGCACATATCACAAGTTAACATGTGAACTAGTCCGAATTTGAGTGAATCAACACAAGGCCAAGTGCTAGCATGGATTTCTATCATATAACTTTGATTTCCTCCGCATATAACATGTTTGTGAAAGTGTTTAATCCAGCATTAACACATAAACACATAGATCAATTGGATCAAAGCATGAACAAGATGATTTGAAGCACTTTCTGATGCAATCCTCAAGGAGAATAACATAAGAGACACGGATCTTCATGCTTCAATGGAGACTTAGGTGTTTAGGAAGAAGAAGCTTGAGCCTCAAGGAGAAAAGAAATGGAGAAAACGGATTAGAGGAGGAATGGAAGCGCCATGGCAAGTGCCAATAAGCTTGAGGTGGAACCGCCACAATGGAGCAAGGAAGCCATTGATGAGATTCAAGGTTCTTCACAAGAACACAAGAGAGAAAACACTCTCAATTTTCTGAATTCAATTCTCAATTAATCAAAAGTGTATGAATTACAAAGGAAATCCTATTTATACTACTACGGTATGGTGCTTAGCTTGCTATGGAAGGAACTAATGTCCACCCTTGGATTAGATTCTAATCTAATGGCTATGAAGGGAAGCTTGTGGTGGAAGCTTGATTAGCTTGGAGGATAAGGATCAATCCTCCACCCTTGGATGTAGATCCTCATCCAACGGTTATGGCATCAAGCTTGCACTCTAAGCTTTTAAGCTTAGCCCTTGGATTAGTATCCTCATCTAATGGTCATGGTGCCAAGCTTGCACTCCAAGCTTCTAAGCTTAACCCTTGGATTAGAATCCTATCTAAGGGTCACTAATTATTTGTTTATTACAAGTTTAGGCTCAAATTAAATCCTTAAAACAATTACATAATTGAAAGAAAACTACTAATAAGCCTAAACATTAAAACATTTCGCTGGAAATTCCTGGAAGCATTCCAACGCTAACTTCAAGCTCATTTTCCAACTAGTTGCAGTTCGAACTGGGTTTTGGTGTCTTCATAGCTTTTGTAGCCCTTGAAGTCTTCTTTAATTTGGAACCAATAACGCCTCAATTGGACTTGTGTAGCTCGAGTTATGATTGAAATACTGAAACAGGTCAGATGCAAAAATCAGCAGCGAATTTTATTAGAATCCCAAAATTGAAAAGTAAGGTTGGAGAGTTTGGTTGAGCTTTTGGAGATGGTCCTCCATCAAACCCTCCTTCTTATGTTCAACTTGTCCTCAAGTTGAGTTGACCTTCCCTGCAATAAAACTCCACCCGGATCAAAGGTCAAACATGGTTCATTAACTTTGTTGTTAGATGATGCAAAATATAAGCAAACTTGTTTATTATAGTTATGGCATAGGTGTAAAATTAAAACAGCATTATTAATCAAGTGGTCCTTTAATTTCCTACACCTACTAAAATTACTAGTTTGCAAATCATATGAATTAAATTGTTTTCTATCATCTACAACACCAACTAATGAAGTGTGAGTAGAAGTTATTTGATCCTTCAAAATATTTCCCAAGCTCTTTTGTTTAAACCCATGGAGTTGTGGGGTACCCTCCTTCTTGAACTCTTTGATCATCCTAGAAGGAAATTCAACATTATGAAAACTGAATGCATTAGGTACAGCCAACAATTCCATATCAAAATCATGGGAATCTAACATAAAGCAAGGGTAACCATGCAAGTTGAAATAAGTAAGAGTTAAGGAATTTTTTTCCAAGGTTAGTTTATAACTCTTAACCACTTCCTCTCCTCTATAATGTTTATTCCATGGTTTCATCACAATTAACTTCTTGTTTGTACCTATAGCACAATCAACCTCAAAACAAGAGTTAGGGTAAAAAGGAATTCCAAACTTAATAGCAAAATCATACTTCCCATTCAAGTGTCTTTCCCACCATAGGCTCTCTTTTCTTCCAAAATTACCTACAAGAGAAGAACTCAAAGAAGTAGATGTGGGTAAGCATAAGAATATGGATTTCCTAGCTAAAAAGTCTCTCTTGAGTTCACTCCTTTCCATCAAGAAGTTATCTTTCTTATCATTCTTTTTACTTTTCATTTTATCAAGTTTATGGACCTTAGGGTTAGATAACTTCCCTTTCAATTTTCCTCCTTTGGAGCTCTCGGCCATGGATTTGTCTCCATGCTTGGGTGTGCCTTTGGAGCTCTCGGCCAAGGTAAACTTCTTCTCTTGGTCCCTTTTAAACTTCATTTTTATTTGGTTTTCACAAACCTCTTTAGGTGATAATGGCTTTAGTGTGACCTTCTTACCTACATGAGAGAAAATGTAAGTATTGGCAACTCCATCATGTATAGCTTTTCTATCAAATTGCCAAGGTCTACCAAGGAGTAAGTGTGTGGCCTCCATAGGAACAACATCACAAAGTACTTCATCATTAAATCTTCCAATAGTAAAAGAAATAAGTACTTGTTTGTCTACCACTAACTCTCCTTTCTCACTCAACCATTGTAGCTTATATGGTTTCACATGTGAAGATGTTTTCAAATTTAATTTATCCACTAATCTAGTACTTACTACATTAGTGCAACTTCCACTATCAATAATTAAAGAGCATACCTTCCCTTCAATAGTGCACCTACTATGGAAGATATTCTCCCTTTGGGAGTCATCAAGTTCTTTACTTACATTGCCAAGCATCCTCCTCATCATCAAGAGATCTCCCTCCTTAGCTTGCTCATGGATGGAATGCTCACTTGCACTTGATGCCTCACTTTCACTAGATGATGAGCTTGAATCTTCACTTGTAACCGCTCCATTCTTCATCATCATAGCTTTCTTGTTTGGGCAATGAGAGGCTATGTGTCCATGACCTAGACATTTGAAACACTTAATAGAACTAGGTTTAGAAGAGTTAGAATGTACCTCCTTTACCTTAGTAGTCTCTCGGTCATGCTTGTTCCTTTGGTTGGAGTAGCCCTCCTTCTTGCCTTTGTCCCTCCAAGAGGTAGTATATGAAGTAGAGGATCTTTTGAAGGTGCTTTTCCTCTTGATTTGTTGCTCCACCTTCTCAGCCTTGTGTATGGCCTCCTCAATGCTCACATAGCTTTGGAGTTCAAGAACATCTTGGATCTCTCTATTGAGTCCATGAGTAAATCTAGCTAATGTGGCCTCTCTTCTCTCTTGGTATTCACACCTTAGCATGGTCAACTCAAGCTCCCTATAATATTCTTGCACACTCATGGTACCTTGAGTCAACCTTTGGAGTTTAACATGTTGGTCTTTCACATATGTGTGTGGTACAAACCTAAGTCTCATAGCTTCCTTAAGTCGGGTCCAAAGGATAATTCGGTCCCTCTCCCTCCTCTCGGCTTCTCCTAGAATTTGGTACCACCAAACTAAGGCATATCCTTCAAACTCCATAATAGCTAAGCTTAATCTCTCTTCATCATTGAGCATGGGGTAGCATGAGAAAATTTGGTCTAGTTTCATGGTCCACTCTAGGTATGCTTCGGCACCTCCTTCACCATTGAACTTAGGTAGGTTAAGCTTTAGGTTTCTCTCATCTATCCTACCACATTCATTATATACTTGGTGTACTCGGCCACATCCCCTATGGTGTCCATAATCTCCCCTTCTTGCTCTCCTAGTATCACGCCTATTGCCTCTCAAGTTAGGGTCACCCTCACCATTGGTCCCATCTTCACTACTCCTAGGTGAATATTGGCTTCCCCTACTTGTTTCTCTTATGGTGCTCACATGTCCATCACTCTTGGATTCAAAAGTTCCCTTAACTCCACTTGTCTCACCAAGGACCTTCTTCTCTAATTCCTTCCTATTCTTTCTCTCTTCCTTAGCTCTCCTCTCTAGGTCAAACCTCTCCTCTAAACTAGTTTGCAACATACTCTTCATTAGGTCCATCATTTTCTTAGTTTTAGGTGAAAGGTCATTTCCTACACTAGGAGAACTATCCATAGCTGCACAACAAGGATTAGTACACAAAAATATAGAGAAAATAGGATCCTTTCCACTCACTAAGTGTATGCACTCAAGTCACTCGTATTTCACACTTTAAGACTCTTTCTCAAATGTTCACTCTTGTCTTTTTCCACTCAACCTCTCTTAATACTCTTGTTCAAACCTCTAATCAATCATTCAATGTCCAAGTATCCAAAGTGAAAGAGGAACGGTTCTAGAATCAAGCCTAAGAGTTCCAAGAAATACAAACTCAAGACAAAACTTAGGAGTCCAAAAATGACAAGCAATAAAAGGTATATGTGACAAAGGCACTAAACTACTGCAATTTGGACAGCCACAAATAATGCTCAAAACTGGAAAATTACAGCAAAAACCGGAGACAAAATTTAGGCCAATTTAGAAGCCAAATGATTCCAAATTTGCAACCGGAACCTAGGCAATTTTCAAGTGAATTTTGTGAAATGTTTTTATGTGAATAGATGCAGTTTTCCACCACTGTATAGCCAAGTAATATGCTCAAAATACAGGGGAAAAATAGAATTTCAAGTTACCAAGCACTTCATACACCACAAGTTCAAGAATCTAGGCTACTAGCAAGCTAAACTCAAGTTTTGGTGATAATGCTTAGTCCTAAGTGTCTCTAGTGTTCTAAGTCCTTTGAACCACTAATTTTGGGAGTGTTTAGAGGTTCAATTTTTCAAGTTACTCCACTGCACAATTAGGCTTTAATTTCACTAAAATAACTTTTCATTTGTTCTTTTTCTAGTCACTTGAATTTTCACTAGAATTTCACTTTTCTTGTTTTCTCTTCTCTTTAATTTTTCTTGTGATTCTTTTTCTTGTAATCTTTCTTTTGATTTTCTTTTTCCTTGAATCTTTATAATTCTTTTCTTGACTTTCTTTTGCTGGACCAAATTTAGAAAAACCTAAGACTAAGGCAAAATTAAGTCTAAAATTACTAGTAAGCTAGATTAAGCAAGGTGATAGCTACTTGAACTTGTAATGCACAAATCTTAGCACTTAATTCACGTGTACAGCACCTTGAACATATTCAAAACAAAGATTCATGGATTTGAGAAGATTTGGCACGGTTCATATGCAGCACATCAAGAACATATATGAAGAATTACTAAAACAAGCTAAAGAAGAAATTTAAACGGTGAATTGACATGAATTTGCTACGAATATTAGATCTAGAATTTTTTTAACATGAAAACTCAAAATCAAGATGAAGACAAATCAAGGAACATGTGAAGAACTCAAACAAGTTCATACAACACGGATTAACACAAAAAAATTGAAGAGAAAACGCAAACTCAAAGTAAGGAAAATTCAAACCGGATAGGATGCTCCAATTGAAGTAGAACAAGCTCTAGATACCAAATTTGATGCAATCCTCAAGGAGAATAGCATAGGAGACACGGATCTTCATGCTTCAATGGAGACTTAGGTGTTTAGGAAGAAAAAGCTTGCGCCTCAAGGAGAAAAGAAATGGAGAAAACGGATTAGAGGAGGAATGGAAGCGCCATGGCAAGTGCCAATAAGCTTGAGGTGGAACCGCCACAATGGAGCAAGGAAGCCATTGATGAGATTCAAGGTTCTTCACAAGAACACAAGAGAGAAAACACTCTCAATTTTCTGAATTCAATTCTCAATTAATCAAAAGTGTATGAATTACAAAGGAAATCCTATTTATACTACTACGGTATGGTGCTTAGCTTGCTATGGAAGGAACTAATGTCCACCCTTGGATTAGATTCTAATCTAATGGCTATGAAGGGAAGCTTGTGGTGGAAGCTTGATTAGCTTGGAGGATAAGGATCAATCCTCCACCCTTGGATGTAGATCCTCATCCAACGGTTATGGCATCAAGCTTGCACTCCAAGCTTTTAAGCTTAGCCCTTGGATTAGTATTCTCATCTAATGGTCATGGTGCCAAGCTTGCACTCCAAGCTTCTAAGCTTAACCCTTGGATTAGAATCCTATCTAAGGGTCACTAATTATTTGCTTATTACAAGTTTAGGCTCAAATTAAATCCTTAAAACAATTACATAATTGAAAGAAAACTACTAATAAGCCTAAACATTAAAACATTTCGCTGGAAATTCCTGGAAGCATTCCAACGCTAACTTCAAGCTCATTTTCCAACTAGTTGCAGCTCGAACTGGGTTTTGGTGTCTTCATAGCTTTTGTAGCCCTTGAAGTCTTCTTTAATTTGGCACCAAGAACGCCTCAATTGGACTTGTGTAGCTCGAGTTATGATTGAAATACTGAAACAGGTCAGATGCAAAAATCAGCAGCGAATTTTATTAGAATCCCAAAATTGAAAAGTAAGGTTGGAGAGTTTGGTTGAGCTTTTGGAGATGGTCCTCCATCACTTTCACCGAACAAAAATTTTCTAAACAAGAAATTGACACAACTACTAGACCAATAAGGAAATCTAATGATGGATCCTAAGCACACTAAGAAAATTAAATGAAGAACACCAAGAACACTTAGATCACCGAAAAGCTTACTACACAAAAATGGGTAGAGGTTCCAATCTTGAAGAAGAACAAGCTCTAGATACCACTTGATACAAGCTTGCTTAATGAGAAGCTTGAATTTGACCCAATCTTCATTCTCCAATTAGAAACTCCACGGGTTAATGGTAATGGTAGAAGCAATGTAGACTCAAAGACTCAAGACTTAGAAGAAATAAGAAAAATAGAGAAGACTAGAAAGTGGTGACGCCATGCCTAAGCAATAAGTCAAGAGGAAGAATCGTCACAAGGATAAGCATCCATTGATAAGACTCAAGGTTCTAAGAAGAAACACAAGAGAGAACTCTCTCAAAAATAGCTCAAGCTATATCCAATTTATCAAATGATCAAAAGACCCTTTACACAATGAAAATGCACCTAAATATACTAAGGGACTTAGGCAATTTTCGGATGGCTTGGTCACCCTTTGATCAACACTTGATCAACGCATGGAAAGCCTTGAAATAGGCACCTCACACGGTTCAAGCATTGGCCATTGGATGAGTGATTCCATCAAGGGCCACGCCATGAGCTAGGAGAGGCATGAGTCATGTGACATAAAGTTTCGACCTTAGCCTTTTGATCAAATATTGGATCATGGGGTTGATATTCACTCTTGAGTGGTGTGGAACATGTGACTCAGTTATGAATTGTCAACCCTTTGATGCAAGCCTTGATCAAAAGTTAAGAAGCAACACATGATTCATGCTTGCCTTGCTTTTTGGACGGATCATGCTTAGCCCTTTGATTTGCATCAAATTAAGTGGTTAAGCTTGAATTAGAGTTAGTAGAAATTCCACTAACTTAGCATCCAAACTCTCTCCCAGGAGAGTGCACCCCACTCTCTCCCAAAAACCCAAGTCTAATTCTCGGTCAAACAATGTCAAAAGGGCCGTGAGATACATGCTCCAAGTCAAGGCCAATTCCTACTTAAATGCCTAAGAAAAACCATTACAAAATTTGAAGAAAATTACAAGGCTTAAAATTAAGAGTAAAGTCTTCAAGAGTTAACTGTTGACTTTGACTTGTGGTCAACAATTGACTTTGAGTTGACTGTTGACATTGACCTCTAGTCAACTCTTCTTGAATTTGCTCTTGAATCTTCTTGAGCATGGACCTTGTAATTCTTCTCCCTTGAGTCTCCAATTTTGAGGATGGTCCTCCGATGGTGAGGATACTATCAACTTCAATTCGTCATCTCACTTTTTGATTTACTTTTCCCTCCAAAATTGGGCTAAACACATGTTGCCCACAAATGCTCTCACCTTTTTGCAGCATGCTCTCACACTCCATTTTGACACTCAACGATCATTGTCTCCCTTGTCCTCTGGTCCACCATTTGCGAAACAAAAGAAGCAGGCAAGGGTGAGTTTTCTCACTCTCATCATATCTAAGCATAATACACGAAGGCATATTCCTACTAACCATTGATGTGGTTAACTAGCAACACTCTCGAGGTTCAACTTGACCTATGCATAACTAGGATTCAGCTCTTTGAACTGGCCAGCTACCACACAAGTCACCACATTCCTTGTAGACTTATACATTGTTTCTTGATTAACAATCAGGACCTCTCCCAAATGGGTAAATTAATGAACATTCACTAATTGGTGATAGAGACACGATCATTATTGGGATATGTCCTAGGCTACCCTCTCGCAACAGACATCAAAAGCTGAAAAGAGAGATAAAACTAAGGCTAAAACACGCCTTTCTACCCGACTTACACCCACAACCATATTTGAGAAAGAAGATCTGTTAGATCAAGGTGATTAACGTCTCTAAGTTTTGATTTATTACAAGACAGACGGAACTTCTCAGACAAAGCATTGCAAGCAAAGTCAGACAGAATAAGCACAGACGGAAGATGACCCCTCAAAGTTGAAGTCATTCGTCTGTCTCAAAGTCAAGGCATCAGACGAAAGGACAAATGTTATTCTTCAGACGAAGCTTACAAGTCAACCTTAAGACTGAAGATTCACACCGTCTGTCAAGGAAGTGAAGTAAAGTCTGAGTAACTCGCGCCAAGTTCAAATCTTTTAAGTTACTCATGAGAGCTTCCAAGATCAGTATGTGGATTCGAGCTTTCATATGCAACTCGAAAAGGTTTCACCCTTTTCCTAGGAAATCTCTGTACAAGTCAGAAAAAGGACTGAGCACGCCATCAAATCCGCTGCACACGCTTTCTATCACTTGATTGCACTCTGACACCTTTTTGGACTGTACTTGGAAAAATCTCAACGTCATTCTTCTGTTTCTAACGGACATTTGAAGACTCTACCTATAAAAAGACTTCACTCCTTCAAGTTTCAGTTGGCGAACACGCTTCAAATTTCTAAGCTATTGTGATTTCACTCACTGCTACTCTTGCACTTCATTGTATACCCCTCTCTGCGAAGAGGAACTTTTCTTTCTAGAAAACTTTTTCAAATCCACTTGTGTGGTGCTTCAGCCTGAGAAGGCTGTGTATTCAAATAATACTTGGTTGTTTAGCCTGAGAAGGCTGTGTTCAAAGAATATCTTGCAATATCCAGAAGTGGCTGGGTTCAAATAATACTTGTAACCATTTCACGGTTTGTAGTGAAAACTCAAGTTGCTCTGGGTAACTAGACGTAGTCTTGAATAGATGAACCAGTATAAAAATATCTGTGTCTACTCTTCCTGAGTTTGTGACTAACCGGGGTAATAAACTTGTAATGTCTTTTCATTAAAATCAACATTTGAAGATAAGAATTGTTTCGCTGAATCCTTTTGAACCAACAGACGAAAGGAATTAAATTTTTTGATTAACACAATTCAACCCCCCTTCTTGTGTTTTATCTTTTACAGTTTGGTATCAGAGCTCAGCCTCTAAGGGTTGAGCGCTTAACAACTGCTAGAGGAAAAGATCCAAGATGGAGTTGCAAGGACCCTCGTTCTTATCTGGTGGGTCATTCATGAACAAACCGCCGACGTTCTCTAGAGATGAATACCCTTACTAGGCTGACTGTATAGAGATGTACATCAAGTCTACCCAGTACAGATTATGGAATATTATCACTCAAGGAGATATCCCTATTGTTAAACCTGAGACTGAGTTGGAAAATGAAGAATATTCCCTTATGGAGCTCAACAGCAAAGCCAGATATGCTCTTACGTGCGCACTCTCAATGATAGAATACAACAGATTTTGTGCCTACAAATCAGCAAAGGAGCTCTAGGATGCCCTCAAGATTTCTTATGAAGGAACTGAGGATGTCAGGATGAGGAAAGTCGCCACCCTTTAAAGAGAACATGAGATGTTCTCGATGAAGAAAGGAGAATCTATTGATATGATGTTTGGAAGATTCCAAACCATATTAAATGGACTTACCTCTTTGGGAATCACGTTCACCAAAGCTAAAAACAATATGAAAGTACTGGATAGTTTGCCTTCTCCATGGAAAGCTATGTCCACTGCTATTTCTGTTGGACGTGTCATGAAGACATTAACTATTGATGAGTTAATTGGTGCTTTGAGAGTACATGAGGTACTTCTCTGCAAAAGAGACAAAATCAAGGTTCAAGAGCCCATAGCTCTTCCGTCTGTTAACACTGTTCCAAAGGAGGAATCTGCCAAGAAGGAAAGAAAGAAGAAAAACAAGATTTTAAAGGCTGACACTACCGAATCCGAATCGTCTGATGGATCGTCTGATAATGAGATATCGCTCATGGCTAGACGCTTCAAGAAGATGATGATGAAGAAGGGAAGAGGTCAACGCTTCTTCAAGAAGAAGGAGAGGAAGTTCCCTGAGAAGCCCTCAAGCAAGGAGGAAAGCTCAGAAATTGTCTGTTATGAATGCAGAAAACCTGGACACATGAAATCAGAATGTCCAAGGTTGAAGAAGAGGTGGAACCCTCGCAAAGACAAGGGTAAGAAGAGCTTGCTGACTTGGGAAGACCTTGACAGTGAAAGCTCAGAATAATCCATAGAAGAAGAAGAAACAATAAATATTTGCCTCATGGCTGGAGGAGCAGTTTCATTTGAGGTAACTGAAACTCAAACTTCTTCATCTTCTTCGTCTGAGTCTGAGTCAGAATCAGAAGAAATATCATATGATACACTTTTGGAAAACTCACACTTTATTGCTGAGCAATACAAAGTATGCAAAACCAAGCTGAAACATGCGTTGGAAGAAAATGCTGCTTTGAAAACTGAAAAAGAGTTGCTCCAAAAGAAAGTATCAGATGAAGTATCATCTAAGTCTGAAAAGAATATTTTCATTCTTGAAATCGAAAGATTAAAGGAAGAAAATGAATCTTTACTCAAAGACTTAACAAAGTTCACTAAAGGATCCTCTATGCTTGAAAATATCTTAAAATATGGGAGGTCTTCGTCTGATAAGAGTGGACTTGGTTATGTTGAAGAGACAGACGGAAAGAAAAACAAATTTGTTTCGTCTACTTATAAGAAGAAGAACAAAAGTTACAATAAGGTTCCTAATGATTATAGAAAGAACACAAGAACCTTAAACAAAAAGAAACCTTCTTCTACTAACAAGGGACCCAAAAAGATTTGGGTACCAAAGTCACTCTTTATTCCTGTTGCAGATGTCCTTAATAGGAAGAGAGAAGACTTCAAGCTGGTACCTGGACAGTGGGTGCTCACAACACATGACGGGAGACCTATCTATATTCCAAGATCTCAGAGCAAGTAAAGCGTTTGTATCTTATGGTTTAGGGAAATGTAAAATTCTAGGTATTGGGACTGTTGGTAAGACACTCAATCCTCTTATCCAAAATGTGTCTTATGTTAAAGGCCTCAACTTCAATCTACTTAGCATAAGTCAATTTTGTGATTGTGGATATGAAGTAGCTTTTAACGCTAATGAATGTATAGTCAAGGACAAGGACAAATCCATTTTTTTTTGTTGGGAAAAGAAAGAACAATCTCTATGAGGTTTGCCTTTCTGACCTTAGTGATCAGAATGTAACATGTTTGATTTTAACAGACGATGAACGAGATATTTGGCACAAAAAGTTTGGACATTTAAGTCTCAAGTATATTTTGAAAATTTCTAAAAAGGATCTTGTGAAAGGTTTGTCAAAAATATCTTCGAAATCCAATCGTCTATGTGAATCTTGTCAGCATGGAAAATAACTTAAAGCCTCTTTTAAATCTAAAAATGTTGTTTCCATGACAAGACCTTTAGAATTGTTATATATTGATACCTTTGGACCTACTAAGACTGAAAGTCTTGGAGGGAAGAAATATGGATTTGTAATTATGGATGACTATACTAGATTCACATGGGTAAACTTTCTAGCCCATAAACATGAGTCATTCAGTGTTTTTGAAATATTCTGCAAATGCGTTCAAAAAGAAAAAGGAATATGTATTGCGTCTGTTAGGAGTGATCATGGAAAAGAATTTGAAAATTCTGAATTCAACGCCTATTGTTTTGAACATGGTATCTTTTACAATTTTTTGTCTCCAAGAACTCCTCAACAAAATGGGGTTGTGGAAAGGAAAAATCGTATCTTACAAGAAATGGCTAGAACTTTGTTGCATGAATGCTCTCTCCCAAAATATTATTGGGCAGAAGCAACTAATACTTCCTGTTACATTCAAAACAGAATATTGATAAGACCAATATTGAATAAGACTCCATATGAACTATGGAAATGAAAAAGACCCAACATTTCTTACTTCCATCCTTTTGGATGTGAATGTTTTATTTTGAACACTAAGGATCAACTTGGCAAGTTTGATTCAAATGTGGTGAAGGGATTTTTACTTGGATACTTTAATACTTCTAAAGCTTATAGAGTTTTTAACTCTAAGACGCAAGTTGTAGAGGAATCTACTCATGAGAGCTTCCAAAATCAGTATGAGGATTCGAGCTTTCATATGCAACCCGAAAAGGTTTCACCCTTTTCCTAGGAAATCTCTGTACAAGTCAGAAAAAGGATTGAGCACACCATCAAATCCGCTGCACACGCTTTCTATCACTTGATTGCACTCTGACACCTTTTTGGACTGTACTTGGAAAAAGCTCAACGACATTCTTCTGTTTCTAACGGACATTTGAAGACTCTGCCTATAAAAGGACTTCACTCCTTCAAGTTTCAGTTGGCGAACACGCTTCAAATTTCTAAGTTATTGTGATTTCACTCACTGCTACTCTTGCACTTTATTGTATACCCCTCTCTGCAAAGAGGAACTTTTATTTCTAGAAAACTTTTTCAAATCCACTTGTGTGGTGCTTTAGCCTGAGGAGGTTATGTGTTCAAAGAATACCTGGTTGTTTAGTCTGAGAAGGTTGTGTTCAAAGAATATCTTGTAATAGCCAGAAAGTGGCGGGTTTAAACAATACTTGTAACCATTTCACGGTTTGTAGTGAAAACTCAGTAGTTGCTGGGTAACTGGACGTAGTCTTGAATAGACGAACCAGTATAAAAATATCTATGTTTACTCTTCTTGAGTTTGTGACTAATGGGGATAATCAACTTGTAACGTCTATTTATTAAAATCAACATTTGAAGATAAGAACTGTTTCGTCTGAATCCTTTTAAATTAACAGACGAAAGGAATTAAATTTTTTTATTAACACAATTCAACCCCCCTTCTTGTATTTTATCTTTTACAAGATCAGTAACCAGAAACCCAAGAGTAACCTCCTGAACTCTCAATAGACTACTCCCCTGGCTCGCTATTTGCTAGCCATTATAGCCTTCTTCGAGGGTAGTCGACCTAGGAAAGAAATTGGGCAACCTTACAAAGGATGCTTGATGTGTTATTTTGAACAATTTTTCTACATTTATTACATCGTATTAAAGCATAATTGATGGTCAATTAACACGTTTAAATGCGTTTATGACTTTGGAGTCAATTGGGCCTAAAGTGCAAATATTGTACTACAGTTTTTAGTTTTGACCAAGTTCAGTAATTCAAGAATAACTTTAGCTACATAACTCTGTTTAGGCTACATTTTATGTCGTTTTAAAGGATTGAAAGAGATACAAAAGCTATGAAGACACCAAGAGTTAGTTTAGACCACATCTAGGGTGAATTTAAGCGTGAAGTTAATATTTGGTTATTGCCGGGAAAATTTCTAGCGAAACACTCTAGCTTAGGCCCATTTATTTACTTGTAATATTGCACCATTTGTTTTTGCTATGAATGGGATTCGAATGGTGCACTTCAGCTGATTAAAAGGATCACGTGACTAGCACATGACCTGCACCCTTTAAATAGGTCAAAGACACAAATCTGATGCATAATTTTACACTTGCAATTTTCAATTAAATCAATTTTCGTTTTCCAACTTTGTGCCTTTCTTTTCTTCTCTCAATTGCTCTGCTAGGATTTCATATTTTCCCCTTCTCTTTGTGTTTTTGATTTCTGTTATGCAATTTCGTTTGCTGCTTTGTTCAATTGTGATTATGAGTAGCTAATTCCGTCAATCAATTCGATCTCAATAGGTTCCTTAATTTCCTTAGGTTCTCCGTTTTTAATTGCATGAGTTCTTCGTTTTAGTTGCTAGATTTTCTGTTTCGATTAATCGATTGAGGAATTTGTTGGACTTAAAGCTTGAAGACGCTTGGAATCGGTCCCGGGAGTTTTACTTTTGATGTTTGTACTTTCTGGTTTTCTTAGACAAAATGTATTAGGTGTTTTTCATTATATTAATTGTTTAGACTAAGCATGTGTGTGATTGATCTTGTTGACATACCAGTTGTTTAAGTAGAATTCTTTACATGTGGTAGGAATCTTAGATTTGACTCAATAATCAACTATCATGCATTGGTAATGTCTTTGTGATCAGAACTACATAATCAAGTCTTATCTTAACTGATCATTTGTTATTTCATTTTGCTGAGTTTGTTACTCTAAGAGAGAGGTCTCTCTTGGAAAGAGTAAGGGTATCCTTTAGAAAGGTTTCTCAAAGGGTGTTGATTTTCTGAAAGGTGTTCGAAACAAGTGGTGCTCTTAGAGATACCAAGAATAGGGAAGAGTGTTCTTTGGATTAAAGAACATTGTGTGCATGTGGTTTTGATTTAGTTTTTGTATTGCTTGTGTAGTGTGTATGTAAGAACACAAAAGGGATCATAGTGGAAACCAATTGCAGCAGTTGTTGAGTTGGGACTGGATGTAGGTCAAACGCCAAATCAGGATAAAATCTCTTGTGCATTTTTTCTCTACCCTTCATCTCTTTTACTATATGTCAATACGTTTATCAAAGTATTTAAATTCAACTGTAATTGACTCAATAACAAATTTGGTAATAGAATTGGTAATCAATACAAGATTGATATACTTGAATATTGATTGTATGATATTAAGAAAAATCGAATTGCTAACCAGTTTTTTAATCCTTCTTAAAGTTTCGCTATTAATCTCTGAGTTCATCTTGTCTTAATTGTTAATTCACATAAGTTGTTTGCTATCTTATCTGTGAATAGCTTAAGCAAGACTAGGATTTATTTGATATTAAAAAATAGGTAGAAACAAAGGAAAATCGGGAGTTATAGGAACCAAAATCTATTCACCCCCCTCTAGATTCGCATAGGGACCAACAAAATTAAATTAATTTTTGGTTGTTCTGGTGTTGTTGATCAATAACAGATGAAGAGAACTAATTATATGATTCGAAATCGAGTTGTGTGCTCGCATGCGATTGTGTGAGTTTAAAGGCCACCAAGTGTTTGATGTTAATACTTTGAGATTTCTGAGCATTAGTTCAGTGTTAAAATGCACGGATTTCGGTTTCAATACACTGCATAAACATTTGCTCTTATTTTTCTGAACTAGTGAGGAAATTAGGAAACGATATAGATCGGATTGATGTTTGTTTGATTGATTAATTCTGCAATCGTTTCCAATTCTGTTTTCATTGTTGCTTTTATTGCTTAAATGGATTTTTGTTGCATGTTTAATTTCCCTAAGCACAAAAAAAAATCCCCAAATTATGTTTTATAACTTCGGCTTCTGAGAAGTAAGAGTAATCCATGTGAAATGATTTAGGTCCATTATTACTGCAAAGTAATAGCCGATTTGATATTATTTGATGCATGTTCGGCATGTGTGTAAATGTTCCTCAGATAAACTTTGTGATGTAGGAACATCAAGGAGGATCACTAGAAGCATGCAACGAATACTAGAAGAAGAAGTAGGAAAGCTCCAAGACCAAGAAGCTAGTAGCATAGGATCTCTTACTTGTAACCTTCTTGTAAACATGTATGAACAAAGTCCTATGGCATAGGCTAGGGTGCTTGTATGCTAAGGGGTCCAAAGCCCTCGGTTGTTCAAAGGCTAGTAGGAAGTCAAGTCCTATAGATTTCACACAAAACCCTATTTTCAAAACTAGAAGTTTTTAAACTTGTGTGAAGTCTTAGCTAGTTAGAATTAAGGAAGGACTTCTAATCAAGCTTAGGATCCATGCCTTCACTTGATTAGAAGATCTCCTACCTTAATCCTAATTAGGTGAGGATTAGTGACATGGCTCATCACATGGCACGGATCAAGGGGCAAAGCCATGTGCTCCCATGTGCCACCCATGTAAAGCCCATGTGAGCACTTCCTTCCCATTGGCTCACGACTAACAACCTAGGACTTATGGTTAGCCTTAGTTAGTTGGTAATTAGAGTTAGGATTAGGCTTAACCATGGTTAGTGTAGCTTGGAGGCCAAGTAAGGCTTTTGATATAATCCTAGGCCGAACCACTTGTAAACACTTTTGATCAATTTTGAATGAAATAGCTTTTAAGCTTTTTGAGAGAATCTCTCTTGTTCCTTTAGGGAAGACCTTGAATTTCATCAATGGCCTCTTTCAACCATTGTGGCGGTTTCTCCTAGGCTTATAGGAGTCTCCTCCTTGGCGCCACCACCATCCTTCACCTTACCCATTTTCTACTTTGCTTTCTAACACCTAAAAACCCTTAAACACTTCCATGGCTGAGACACCTTGTGTTTGGCTTCCATGGTGATGCTCACGGTGAAGGCTAGATTGGGCATCTTGGAGCTGCATTGGATCTTCCTCCAAGGGCACCTTCATCACTTTGGATAATCACTTTGGGCTCCACTAGTCTTCTAGCAAGAACAAGCTCCTTAGCACCTACGACCTCCACTAGAACAACATCTGCAACATGAGCAACATCTGCAAGCACCTCAAGTACCGAAGGCAATGAGTCTACCTCACGATAGTGTGTCAGTGTTGGCACTATCAACTCCGAGTCATCATGCCACTTCTACATTTGCTCTCCCCCTCCAAAACTAGGCGAAACACATGTTTCCCATACAACGCGCTCCTCCCTCAACAGGAGGCTCCTAATGTCGTTTTAGTACTCAACGATTACCATCTCCCACGACCTTTGATCTGTCATCTACAAAACAAAAGAAGCAAGAAAAGGGTGAGCACTCTCACCCTTATCATATCCAAAACAAGCACACATGTCTACCAACCACTATTGTCGTTTACAAGTGATACTCACAGGGTTTAACTTCACCTAAAGTGTAACTAGGCTCAACACACTTTACTAGTCAGCTGCACCACATACTTTGTGAACTTACACATTAGTTTTTGGTTGACTATTATGAGCTCTCCCAAATGGGTACACTAATAGGCACCCACTAACTAATGATGACAAGCGATCATTGTCAGGGTTTGTCAAGTTTGATTTGAGCTTCCGTCGCCACACCCTCAAGGTACACAAATCTCACATGTCATCTCACCAAGTACCACTTTGTAGTCAAAAAATACGCAAGAGCCTAACTCTCATACCACTCATTCACAGGGTTTAAGCAATTTCATTAGGGAAACCCAATACACATGGTACCAGACAACAGTTGGGACAAGGGACAGGTGTCGAGTAATTATACTCTATGACATTACGTGGTCACCATACAAAACTTTTTCAGAATCTTTTTCCTATCATTACTTCTTTCTATGGAAGGGTGAAGTTGTTGCACCTCTACATTTATAGTCACTCATCTTTTTAAAAGCAACATAACATATATCCAGTCATCATTGGTTTCCTAGTCACGTCCTTTCACAAGGACCACTTTTGGCCTCCCAATCATGTTCGTCCTTGAAACAAATTTCCTAAGCATCTTAATCTTGCTCGTGAACCATGCCTTAAGACAAGTACTTAACCATTGAGCACAACTCCTCCAAATTTACGCACTAGGTATTTATACTCACCATGCATCATAATGGGCTAAGATTCAATTATGAAGTACCTCACCCTCTTTTAGGCTCTCAGTTATTCACATATTATTAGTTATATACATACATATACAAGACACGAGACAATCAATAAGTCACACAAGATTAGAATAAACTAGAAAAAAAACAAACAGAGATTTTATTTGTTAGGGCAAAAAAACTCTTCGTCTAGGTAAAAAAAAAAACAAATAATAACTACTACATAATGCTTCTAGGCTTGATTTTACGAATCATAGACTTGGTTTTACGCACACTAAACTTCATGCTATTGGATCCTAATGGTGTCTAAGCTTCCTTCCTCCACAATTCCAATTGAAAACCAATTTCTTCATCGTAACCGAATGTCTTCATCAAGATGATTGATATGTTATTATTTTTATCACTTTCTTAATGCTTAATAATAATAATAATAATCAACTAATAATTGGTACAAAACTCTGATTGAGCTGGTCTTGGGCTCATTTTGTAGATAACTTTAAGATCTACAAGTGTTATTAAAAGGCTCAAGGTCAAAAATTAGACTGCAAATGGGACAAATAAAAGCTTGAAGTTAACATCAAAATGTTAGACTAGTGCTGGTAAAATTGGAGTGTCTTGCAATTTCGAGCCTAGCTCACAATTAACCGGCACATTCAATTTTGGCTTTAACTAGGAATCAAACTGGGCACTCAACCACTTAAGTGAGCATATGCCTAGCACATGAATCACTCTATGTAAATAATTTGAAAGCACAAACATATTTAGACTTGAGTTTTTTATTTATTTGCAATTGAAATTTCTTTATGTTTTAAGCTAGCTTTTTTCTTTCTTCGTGCTTCTTCTTTTTCTCTTTTTCCAAGCGTCTTACTTTGCCTTGTTTTAATCATATTTTATCTTTAATTTTTGTTTTTCAAGTTTGGGGGTTATATAATTTGATTTAGGGGTTGAGTTTTGATTGATTATTTGGCTTGATTTTAAACTGGATTGTGTCGTATGTGATGGTTGATGCATGATATACGAGTTTGCATAATTCAAACCAAGTTGTAATCTCTCATGTGATTACATGAAGTAATGGTCACCAAGTGTTTGATGAAAAACCTTCATGATTATGGAGTGTTGGATGGCCAATAGAGATCTTGTGAGGGATTTTGGGGACTAGAGGAGGCTAGATTGAACCTTTATTATATACGCACCTTAGTCTTGCATTTTTGTAATGGTAGTTGTCTAAATTGATTGTTTACTAGCTTTCCTTACTGCATTTATTTCGTTCCAATGTATCATTAAAATCTTAACTTTACTCTGTACATTGATTATGAGAAATGTTTGAGCAATCCGTGGGAAACAATCTAGGTTGCACTACCTGCAAATTGTAGTATCGTAGTTAATTTGATCGTGTTTGACAATGCACATCAATGATTCCATTGGAATTTATGAGTTCTCAACAATTGTGAATCCAATTCAACTCCTCAATTTCCAATTGGACTCGTCCTTAAGTCTCAATACCCATATCACAATTGCTCCCACCATTGTGTTCAAACACATAATGTCAAACCAAGGCTTAAAAGAGTTCCAGATCCAAGCCACTAAAAATTATGCAATGCACACATACCAACACACCTAAACCTCATTGACTCAAACTGAACCTACTCTATACTCTTGCCTAAACTAACATCAAACCAAGGCCAAAGCCGCATCACATACACCACAACCACAAGTAACAAATCCTCCAAAGAATGCATACCACTCCATGGTAGCCCTAACCAAAAACACCTAGCCATACCAAGAAAACCTTACTCTCACCTACACATAACCCAAATTAAAACAACTCAACCAAGGCAACTTAACCCCACCTTCCACAGAACAACTAAGCTCACAAACTAAACTTAGCACCAAAGCATACTCAACTCCAAATATCTCCCAAACACCAAAACTAACAACATAAGGCAAACCTTATAACAACAATTGACAACAATTGACAACAAAATACCAAAACCACCTCAAAATTGAAAGTAAACTCATAACTCCAAACGTCAGAGCCACTCAATACAACACTTATCGCACCCGAAACATGATAAATACGACAAACCATAACATAGTACATATCAACCCTATACTAGAACGTTAAAACATGACGAGAAACATAACATAACTACATACAACATTGTGAATTAGAAAATACTTACAAAACATGAAACCAAACACGTTAACATTATAACTAAAGCCAACATTAAACCCACAACAATACATGCAACTTAAAACATGCTAAAACAGAAACATCAACTACCTAGAGCCAAATTAATCATATTGGAGGTTCATAATTCTTCTCCAACACCAAGATGTTCACATTCCTCTTTATTTTTCCCACTCCCATTTTAAAAGAACTTCCTTTTAAATCACCTCCTTGACTTTAGAGTTATCTTCTTTTAAAATGAGAGCATTCTCACTTCCATTATCGTCTCAAAACACAATTTTCACAAGAACTCATCAATCTCATCATGAGTCATTGAACCCACACATCTACAAACATGTATGAGTCCAAAAGGCCAAACCCGTTTATAAAAATTGACAAGTAAAGACCCAAGAATGAAGAGAATCACTAATACCTATTGAAAACGAGATTGAAGAAACACAAAGTGAGGTGTGTTTTACGTTAAATTGGTTGTCAACTCAATGCCTCAAGGGCGCAAAGGTCCTTTTCCTCTTTTAAATTGATGAGAGATTATATTAAACTAACTTGATGCTTAAGAATCTAATTCTAAGTTTAATTTTTTATAAAAAATTCTTTGATCAAATACTAGAGAGATCTGAATTTCAACAGCCAACCTTGGTAACTCCAAAATCGATATTAAATTAGTTAAAATAATCTCAAAGATATTCTCAATTTAAATAATTATAATCTATATTATAATTATTCAAATTAATAATTCAATTAATTTCTCAGCGTAGAAAAGAATTAAACCAATAAAATTTTAATATTTTTTTATAAGAGGATATTTTGTTGGAATATGGAATAGATCTCAATTTCAACCGGAACGGGACAACTCTAAACAGATATTAATTTAATAAAAAGAATATTAAAAGTATTCCCAATTTAAAAAATTATAATTCCCATCGTAATCATTTAAATTAATTATAAATTAATTTCCTATGATAAAAAAAGAATTAAACCAATTATTTAGAGATTTATAATTTAAAAAAATCATAAATTAAATACTACGGACTCGGTTAATTGATTTAACAAGTACAGTATGACACAAAAAATAAAATACACTTAAATTCCAATTACCAAAATTCACTATGTTTCACTAAAGAATGTGGTAAGCACCCACTAGTAATGTGGTGAGCACGAAACATGTTCAATTACTCTAGTAAACTTCACTTCCAGGTTTAACAACATCTACACACATGGCAAGGTCTCTTATAGCTGTTTTGTTAGTTGAATGTCCCCACTTAGGCAAATGTTTAACTTTTTCAATAGTTTATAAAAACTAAATTTTGTTTTTTTTTTATTTTTTGCAATTCGACACTTAATATATATATATATATATAGTTTATCTTTTATTCATATTAAATTATATTTATATTATAAACACATATAATCTTATTGTATTATATTGTCTTATTTATATTATTCTTATATTCATTTATATTTTAATTATAAATTAATATGTTATATAATATTATTCTACCTTATTTCTATATTTTGATATTTTGTTATATCTTAAAATTTATAATATTAAATTAAAGACAATATATAATTCTATATTAACTTAACTTATCTTTAGAAAATCATATATTTACTTTATTATATTATCTTTATATCTAAACTTTAATTGATATGAAAAATATTATTGTGCTAATTTTTAGGTTCTACGAATAATTATGATTACATTTTAAAAAAAATTATCAATTAAATTCATTTTATATTTATATAATTTTTAAAAAAAATTAAAATTTTTAATATATTTTATTATTTTTATTATGTATTTTAATTGAGTTAAAAATCAACGTCAAAAATATTATTAGTGCATCCATATAACGTCAGTTAAATGCCAGAACTGACGTTAATTAAAGATTTTTAACGTCAGATTTTATGTATTGACAGTAGTTCTATAATCGACGTTAAAATTAGCTTTTAACTTTGGTTGTAAAAACCAACGTTGAAAATCAAAACTTTTAATGTAATCCGATTTTTAACCGATATTAAATGTCAATTTTAACGTTGAAGGTAGATTTTGCATTGGTGTGACCTTGTGAGTGGATGTCAACCTTCCTCTGAAATTGCTATTTGTATAGAACCAAAAAAGCATGTTTAATTGAAAGATTACCCAACCCAACACAATCTCAAGACAGTTAGAATTCAAAATTGTTAAGATAAAATAGGAGAAAAAAGAAATATGACGTGGTTAGCAGGGACGAAACTAGAAATTTGGGATGGGAGAGACCAAAATATTTTTATTTTATTTTATTTTACTATTTTAATTTTATTTTTTTTTTTATTTCATTTTAATTTTATTAATTTATATTTTTTATTTAATTTTTTTAGAATGATATAGTGAACTGTGAAGGTAAGTTAAAGTTATTTAAGTTTATTTAATTATAATTTCTAGGTAAGGTAATAAAAAATTGTTATTATGATCAAGAATTTCTTAAATAAATATATAATATAACAGTAAAATTTTAAAAGTAAAGATGAATATTAAAAATTTTTAAACTTAAAAATCATTTAAATAGGAATCTTAAATCTGTATGTTTTTAAAATTATATATAAAGTTATAAATCAAAAACAGAAAATCATTAAAAATATTAAAAATTTCAAAACTAAAAATTATTTAGATGGGATTTCAAAACAAAAAATGAATATTAAAAATTTTAAAAATAAAAATGATTTAAATAGGAGTCTTAAACTTGTATATTTTCAAAATTAAATATAAAATTATATATCGAAAACAGAAAATCATTAAAAATTAAAATTTATTATTATTATTATTATATATATTATTTATTATTATAAATTATTATTTAAAATAATTATTTTAAGAATATTATAATCATAATCATTTATTTAAAATTATAAAACTAAAATTATAATTTATTTAAATTTATAAAATCAAAATCATAATTATTTATTTAAAATAATTATATATAATTGAAAAAAAAGATTGGGGCGATGGTCTCCATCCCTTACAAGTGCCTCCGCCAGTGGTGGTAAGTATATATTAAGAAATGTGGTTTGTCCTATTCTTAATAATAGAGAATAAATTAGAGACCAATGTAATTAAAATATAATGAAATAAGAGTTAGAAAATTCTCTCATAATTTGCAATGATAGTTTCAAGATAGATTAGAATTATGGTATGAAAAGGGAGAATAAAATTAAGTATATATAGACAATGGAAGTTAAGAAATACACATAATAACAAATAGACGAAAGAAATATAATAAAGAATGGAATTTCTTCGAGATTAACACATATACTAATATACTAATACACTAATACGACATGTAATCCTAAGTTGATAAGAATATAATTTAGTAACTTAGAATTTATATTATATAAATATATAGATCAAATGATACAAGCATATACAGTTAATATTCATCTTAGAATAGTTCTTTTAAGTTAAATTTCTTAAACATATTATGAAGAATTTAATTTAATTTTTATAAAAATTATAAATTATTTTAATGAATTTTATATTGTAAAAGAAAAGAGACCACAATTGTTAAAAAAAATAATACAACTAAAGATAGGTGCTAGAATAAAATAATCTAATTGGTATTTAAATTTACAAGTGTCACATCGGACAAATCATTTCATAACTTATTCTTTATAAACTGTGGACAAAGTAGTCTACTCGCCGGACTAGGTAGCTTTAGTCTGTCACCAAGCGGGGCACTAAGGTGTTGGAACTGCGTCACTTTAACAGGCGATTATGTAGAACTTTGCATGTGTTACTCTCCCAAACACGGGCTGAACGTATTATGTGAAACCAACTAGTCCTCTCTCACAGTGCAATGGAGAAAGTCTCTCTTGCTCACACTGACTTAACAGAGCAGTGGGTGCGTTCAACTCCCATGACATGGGAACAAACTATAACACACTTTGCCAGGTCCCCCCATAATCTCTTGCTTGGACCATCATCTTTTTTATCTCTTGTTTCATTTGATATAGGCCTTGCCGGTTTGGGTGGCTGCAAGATGCTTGTCTGCCATTATTATACTTGAGTGAAAGCACAGGTTGCTGCAACCACATAATCACAGTGGCCTCGTACAGCCCTATTTTTTCCTATTTTATTTTTGAGAATCTTTTCTTATGATTACTACCTTCAGCTAAGTTCCGTATAGTGCTGCCACATTTTTATGTGCTCAATACATACCCACACCAACAACATATAGCTTAGTCTTTTATCCTCTCAAACACATCATAGTTAGTTAAGTATGCCCCAGCAGAGTTCAGACCAACATCAACATAATTAATCTCACTGATGCTGCTCAGTAAGTCATCCTTTGTTTAAGGGATAACATAGACTTCCTCAGATCCACTGAACATTATGTCCATAGGCTGTCCCACACTGGTTGAACTTGCATTATATTCAATATCTGAGAAGCCAAACTCAGTAACTATCTGGTTAAGCACGGTTTCACCTTTGCTAAATCCAAGGATATGTGTCTTCGGCTGAGGAAAGCCAACGGAAGGAGAGTGGCCACACTTCATATCTACTTGGGTTCCTAAAATGACTTTTTTTACCTGCATTATAAGGAATTCAAAACATGGAAAGCATCCAGTGCAAGTAGTAATTACAAGTTAAAAACACACAAACAGATTGTTTTTACTTTCAGATGATCACATAATACGCAGTATCTCCTGTCGTGCAGCATATTGGTGCCATGTCATTATATAGGATCATTAATTTAGAGAAGTTAAGGAACTAAAACTTTACTAGGATATGGAAAAAACTTGCTAAAGATTTTGTTTGGCATCATATAGTTAGTGAGGTTAGATGATGAGAACAAGGGTCAAGATGGAAACTTAAAGTCAGTTTGCATGCCTTGGAAGGGAGTAATGACTAAGGTTTGGAGTGTGGATTTTTTTTTGAGAAAATAATTAAAAGGGAGGGACGAAGGGAAGATAGGAAAAAATTGTGTAGAGAGTGGTTTTAGGAAGGGTCTCTATTGCGGTGATTTTTCTCTATTTTCTTTGCTCTCTTTCATTCTGATTGAAAAGGAGCTCGGCTCTATTTTGCATCAATCAACTAGTACCCATCAGTTCACATCCATTAACATGAAAAATGTAGTGAAAAATGCAATAGTGGTTCTCCCTTTTAGGGAGACCTTGACAGGTTTAAAATAATCCAAGGAAAGTTAAACCTTAAAGCTTTTGGCTTTGACAAAACACATAATATCAAAAACTAATAATAAAAGCTTTATCACAAGAATATCAATATTGGATTAGATTTTACAACATCAATGCAAATATATTTTTCTCGCTTCGATTCTTCTTGAGCTATGCAATTAGAACAAAAATATTACTCGGTTAGGTCCAATAACTGCCAGAAGTACAGTAGTTGTAGTCATAGAAAATGAAGGAATTTTTAGCATATAAAGGGGTGGGAGGGGATCAGATCATACTTCTCCTAGGCAATTAGTTAAGAGTGAGACAGTTGAAGTAGACACAGGGAATCCAATTGGATGATATGACCTTGGCTCTCCATATTGATTCACTGATGGTATGAAGTCCTTATAGACAGCAAAAGGTCCAATAAAAGCAGAAGCCTCAATAACCCATTGACATTCCTTAATAAGAGTATTTTATGCTATTTTTGCTCACAGTACTTTTCAGAATCTTATTAGGTTTTTAAAATATATTATTTTGCCTCCGGGATCAGATTTCTCTGAGCAGAAGAAAGAGTAACCAAAATGAGAAAAAAAAAGAAAAGGAAAGTAACAAAATTTTTAGAACCATTCAGTACTAAAACAATGATTATGAAGCTAAAATATCACATCAATATTCATCATAGTTGCTTAATCACAACATATAATCAACCTGATGAAAGAGATCAGTTATAGTGTTATTATCAACTGGGCTACCTCCCTCCATTTGAGACATCATTAATGCAAAATCAATGGCACCCAGCAAATCAAAATGAAAATGGTAACTTAATGTGCATATACTGTTCAAAACACAAACAGATACCACACATATCTAACAAGGTAGCAGACAATAAGGGGAGCACAAAGACATTATTCCACTAAAAGATAAACTGCAGAGGTTTCTCCCACACCTGAGGATCTGTTTAGAGAATAGTTTGCAGAAGGAATAGGTAGTCGGGTGCGTACCCAACCCGTATGAACAAATAAGTAATAGAACGTTCTGTCTCCAGTAAACGAAAACACAATACATGAAATGCTCTAATTATACGGCTGACAAAATGCTATACGTGCCATAATAGCATCAAATTATTTTGAAATAATCAACATTGTTTGATAAGTAAAGAAGCACCTGTTTAGAGTAGATCAGAATTTTGTCAAACTCCCTCCTCTAAGCGACTGGATCGTTTCGAGGTAAACTGCTAGAGTAAATAGCTTTGGGTATGGTGCCATTTGCGAAGAATGAGTTCGCTTTCTTTGCTGCCACGCTCTTTCTCCCGCCACGGCAGAGCTACTGATTCTGCGTGTTGCATCAGGTTTTTGTAAGTTTTCTGAATTGCAAGCGAGAAAGGGTAAGCAATTGAATGAAAAGAAAGAGCAAAGCTAAAAAAGAAAAAGTGAAGGCAAGTTGTGCAGTGAGAATTGAAAGGTATAGCTACCTACCATTTTGGATGATGATTGTGTGTGTGTTGCAGTCAAAGAAAATAGTGTCGCAAAGTTGAGAGGAGTTTGTTGAAGCAAAAGGGTTGTTTTGGTTTATGAGGAAATGGGTCCAATGAGAAGGGAGGATACCACAAAACGACACCGTATCCACCATTATTATTTTCCCTTATGCCTAATTAGTTATTTCTTGTAGTGGAAGAGGATAGTGGCGCAAAGTTGGGAGAGTTTGTTGAAGCAAAAGGGTTGTTTTGGTTTATGATGAAATGGGTCCGATGAGAAGTGAGGATATGATAAAACGACACAGTATCTACTATTTTTATTTTACCCTATGTCTAATTAATTAATTTTTTTGGATGCCTAATTAATTATCTCTTCTGAACACTACCGTGCTAGTTTGGGGTGAATCTCTTTACTATTTCAGAGATAAGACGAGTAAACGATTTAAAGAAATTCTGAAATTCAAGTTTGATATGCATTTGGTGAGGGAGTAGAGAGAAATAAATGAAATTAAGTCTAGAGAAATAGGTAAATGATGTATTCATAGGTAAAGAATAAATGAGTTATCTTACAATTGATTAACTAGGTGAATCAAGCTGTGGTGTGATATATTTTTTTAAAATGACTTGTTTTTCTTTGATGATATTTTTCTTAGTTTTAGTTCAAATAAATAATATTATATATTTAATTCTAATTTAATTAATTAATTTAAGTTAGTCATTCATTTTAATTATTTAAAATAAAAATATGAATAAGAATTAAATAAATAGTTGTATAAAAACAAAAAAATTATTAAAAAATTAATTAAAATTTTATATGAATGTTTTAATTTAACTATTTGTAAATTTTGATTCATCAATTATATCATCAAAATAAAAATAAAATATAATAATTATCTATAAATTGATTTATATAATATGTATTATATTAGTCACAAATTAATTTGTATACAAATTCACAACTATTTCTTATTAAAAAAATAGATATCTTACTAAAATGAAATGAAGAATAAAAATCACACAATTTTTAACTATGATTTAAATATTAATTAATAAAATAAATATATTGTCCAACTTTTCAATATTTGTATATAAAGTCTTATTTTTAAATTGATATATATTTTTTCCTATAATAGTTAAAATAAATCTGGATTCCATTATTTTTTTTCTAACATTTATAATTAATTTGTTATTGTATTGGATTATAAATATTTACTTTTTATCATTTATGTAACTCGTAATTATACCTCTGTAACTACTCTGTTTTTGTTATTTATATAATACGGGCATAAAATGGGAAGCCCTTGCCTAAATATTTTGAGGGGACAAATTAAAAAATAATATTTTTTTATTTAAAATTAAAATTATATTTAAATGTATAAAAGATAGATATATATAGATATTATATTCATTTGTAGAAAGTAAGTCCAAAATACAACACATATATATGATTTATTCTTTACAAGATAAAAACTAGTAAAACAATACCAGAAAGTATAATATATTTATTATTTTAATCCTTGAAAAATATTTACTGTTTGTGTAATACCTAAATTAAATAATTTATTTTCATTTTAATTTCTAATTATGAGAATAATTGATTATATTAAGGAAAACATGTTCAGCCTACAGTGAATTTTAGCACCACCATTTAACTTTTTTGATGGGTTAAAAGTTAAAATCCTAATTTCACTTCATTTCCCGTGTCGCCTTTCAATCTTTTCGCATGTTGCACCCTGTCAATCTCCTCATCGACTCATTCTCCCTTCAATCTTCTCGCACCCTCCCAATCTCTACGTCTGCATCAGTTCCGCTTCCATTGTCGCTTCCTATACTGTTCCGCCAGAACTGCTGCCGTTTCACTAGAACTAGTTCTGCTTCTGCTGTGTTACGCCAAATCTAGTCTCAATCTCAAACTCTAACGACAACATCATTTTTTAAGTCTGTTTGGCATTACGGGGCGGGGCGGAGCGGATCAAGCTCTTCGCGGACCTAGCGGGCAGGCCTTAAGGCGGACGGGTCGGCCCACTTACCCACCTCTATAGAAGATAGCGGGGAAAGTAAGAAAAGAAATAGGAAAAAGAGACTCCAAGAAAGAGAATCTCAGCCTTAGAAATGACAAACTCTACCTAAAATCACTCTTTACGCAATTTTCTTCTTACCCTCTCATTCTTCCCTCCCCGCTTTTAATTATTTTTTTCTCAAACAAACTCACACCTCAAACCTTCCTCATTACTCCTTCTAACACACAACAAACATTCGAGTTCATCTAATTCAACCAAACCTTAATCTGTGTTTTTCATGTAGGGAGGGCAAAAATGTTAACCCGTATTTTTGCTTCTATTGATTTAATTTAATGTTTATGAAATAAATCTTAAGAAGTGAAAAAATACGGATATCAAATAGTGGTTTTCGTGGCTTGACACTTCACCTCCTTGGATGATTTTTCGTTTATTTTCTTTCCCCCTCAGATGATGATCATTTCTTTTAGCATTATGTATCATTATTACTTTACTTTCCCCTGTGAAGAAAAAAGAAAGATTGTCATCCCTAATGACAATGAAGATGTTTCTTTTGGAATGAGTCGCATAACGAAACTTTGGATTTTAGCTCATCATGCTTATACTCTAGCTCTGTTTGTTCAGACTCCATAGCAGAGTATTTGTGTTTCAACGGTTGGTATTCACGCTTGGATGGAGCGACCAAGTCCTCACAAAGTGAATAGTGAGAAAGGGAAGAAGAACAATGAACAAGTAGTCCCTTTCCCCAAGTCTATGTGAAGTTTCTGATGAAGGGCACAAGACCCAAGTGTCGAAACTGGGGAGCATCGATATAATCAAACCTATCTTTAAGGAACACTTGTCTGACCACAGCAGCGTCATCCATGACTACCAAATCCTTTTTCCATGAATAGTATTCCAAGACTTCTTGATGATTCATCAGACGCGAGGTAGTGACTCCATTAAATGGGCCTTTTCCCTACAACGTCTAATATTGCTTTTTGGTAAGAAGATATGCATTGGAAGTAGGCATGATAATATCTTCGTCTTCATCACTCTCTTCAAGAAGTTCCTTCTCTTTGGCAAGGAACTTGATGTGACAAGGTCTTGGCTGTCCAAACAAACATAGAAACAAGTATTTGAATTAGCAAGACAGGAGAATAAGCAGCCAAACTCAAGGAAGTTTCTTATTCTCTCTTTCTGCCAATTGTCTGATGTGAAGCCAAGAGACTTAACGCTCACAAATCTCTTATCTATAAGAATTTGCAATGTGGTGGAAGGTGATGTTGTAGTGCGCAGGGGAATCATGGAGGCAATCATTAGTTGTTTTCCCCCAACCGGCACGGCTCCAATTGACTCAGCTGCACAATGAATCCTTGTTCTCGAATCAGCAACTATCGAATAACCTTTTATGAATGGTAGCACATATCTGTCAAATTAAACCAAGAGGACAGAGAATAGGGAATCCACAAATCCATAAAGCCTTAGGTGTTGAGAAATGTGCAAAGTTTGAGAAATGTGCAACCTTAGGATGAATGATTTTAGTGCTAAGTTTTAGAGAGAGTGGCGCACACTCTCCCTAGAGAGAGTGGAGAGACTTTTGGAGGGAAGTTAGTGACAATTCCACAAACTCCTTTTCAAATATAGTCGTATGATCAATTCTCCATCAAGGGAGGAGGTGAAGCCATGAGATAAGCATGCTTATGGTAACTCCAAGAGTGAATTAGCATCACTTGATTATGATCTAATCAAGAAGCTAATATTTCAAACTTGAGTCACATTTCTTATGCCTCTCAAGTTTGAATTTTGGCCTCATGATCTAGATCCAATCAAAAGGTGGAAATTCAAACTTGTAAGCACATGTTCCATGCCTCCCTTGGCTACACCGTGACCATATGATCACTTCTTAATCCTAAGGTTAGAGTTAGTGATCCGTGTGAGGTGTCTCTATTGGCTTGCCATGTGTTGATCCTACCACTAATCCAAGGATTAGAAATGGTTCTCGGTTCAAACTCATTTGGCGCCACATACTTTAGTACTTATAGGGAAAATTCATATTTATAAACACTTTTGATGAAATTAGAAAGAAGCACATTGCTTTTGAGAGAGAAAGTTCTCCTCTAGGTTTCTTGAGTAAACCTCTTTGAGTCTTATCATGGTGCATTCTCCATGTGGCAATTCTACCTAGAGCTTATTGCTTAGGCATGACGCTCATCACCTTCTTATCTTCTCCATTTTGTATTCTTCTTCTTCTTGAGTGTTTGTTCCGCCATTGATAACCTTGTATTTGTGAAGTTCAAGCTTGTTAAGGTGAAGATTGGGCAAACTAATGAGACTTCCATGGAAGGCTTACATCAAGGAGTGCGCTTTATCTTGAATCCTGGTGCGCATCTATAGTTATAAAGAAGCTCAGATGGAATGAATGGATGACACTGATATGTGAGATTGGGTTATTTCTCAATAATCTAGTCAGGTTTTATTATTTGATGACATGAATGTGAATGGATGAATGGAGGAGACAGAGTTGGAGCAGACTGTACAGGCTCCAAATTCTTAGAATGCACAAGAGGCTCACAACTAGCACAAACTTCTTTCCAAGCATACTCATCACCTAGAAATGGATTCCTTTATGGGTTTTCATGAGCAAGGAATGGTTTATTCTTCAGCATCGACCAGTTCCTATTGTTGCTACATAAACATATGAGCATCTTCCATACCCTTAGCATTCGTGTAAATGTAGCATGGACATCCACATTAACTTCTTTTATGGGAATAAAAGAAGTGCAGACATCATGGAGACATGAAGAGTTTGGAACCTCTTCAATTAACATGGTTGATAGCTACTCAACGAACATCTCATTGTCTTTTTGAACTTGAGTAGATTTAGAAGGAGGAGCAATAAAATTAGACGAAGTAGTCCTTCTGGTATATTTGGCCATGTGACTTTTGTACTCTTCATACATCACACAAGATTCTTGTTGGACTTTTTCCAAATCCTTCAAGTTTTGATCTTGAGCTTCTTCGTACTGAATGAAACAAACGCAGATTTTTCTTTTCTTTTTCCAGAGACATTCTCAATCTCTTTTCATTGTCTTCTACTCTCATCTAAGCTTTTTTATGCTTTTCTTTTCATCTTGTTGACTCAACAGCTCCTACTTGACTGTCTTTATTTTCTTAATCTTTTCTTCAATGAAGTTCTTCATTTGACATACTCATCAAACATGTCTATCTTTTCTTTGCTTCGAACCAAACGTAGTCTTAGTCCTTAGACGTCTTGGCACATGTTCAGCATCATACTAAGACGTAATGTATGTCTCAGACTAAGATGAAGGTTCTTCAGACATAGTTCCAATGGAACAAAGATGTTTTCTTCAACTGTTGGTTCCTCATGAGATAGAGAAAAAACTAGCATAAAGAGTTTTTCTTACCAGAAGCTTAGGATGCTTGGGTTCTTTGTGAGAAAGTGAGGAAGGTTTGTTTTATGTGGAGGCTTGTGTTAGTGGCTAGTGTTTGTTGGGACAAGACTGCTTAGTTTCTATTAGCGGTTGTGATAAGGATCTGTGAGGTGCTGGTGGTTTGGCTTGTGTTTGGGGTTTAGGCCTTGAAGTTCTGTTAGTGTGAAGAACTTCATAGAACAAGTGGCCTAGATGCATTTTATTGAAGGTGATAATCTTTAACTCGGTGCTACTTCGGTACCACTCTACATCATCAAACTTAAATCCTTGATTGAGAATGATATGAGAAAACAATGTTGGGTAAGGAATGTTGGATTTCATTTTAAGATTCTTGGCTCAAAGTACTCCAATTTAGTGATCCACCATCACCTTTGGGAGACTTATCTCAGTATTTTTCATCAAGTGGAGCAAGCAGAACCTAACCTTGTCCCTGCTGCTGACATCATCATGTGAGCACTACTTGGCGTGAAAATGTTAAACAATAAATTTGTTAACCATAGCTGACAGAAAAATAGAAATTTTACTCTATATTAAACTCATAAGAAATAGCCTATTAAATAGGCATTACAAAAGACTGTTCCACTACTTGAACAGTAACTCATTAATTCACTAGTTAATCAATCCTCAATTAACATTATTGACTAAATAAAACTACTGCCTAACCAATAAAACATATTTAATAAAATTACGGCTAACATTCCCTCCCTTGAACTGACAGTTTCCAAGCTTCAGTTTACATTCAGCTGCATAGTAGAAACACCCATCAACTTTCTCAAATTTTGAAAGGGAAGCAACTTAAGAGGTTTAGTAAAAATATCTCTGAGATTATCTTCACTAGGACAGTACTTTAGTTGGATTACTCCATCACTGCGGAGATCTCTTAGAAAATACCACTTCACATCAATGTGTTTGCTCCTTCCATGCAACATTGGATTCTTTGACAACTTGATGGTGGAATTGTTGTCACAATAAACTGTAGTGGCTCCTGCTTGCTTAAACTGCAACTCTTCAAGAATTCTCCTCAGCCAAATAGCTTGACAAGCACAAGCTGTAGCAGCAATAAATTCAGCTTCTGTGCTTGATAGAGTAACAATGGGTTGCTTTTTAGAAGACCATGAAATAGCCCCTGTACTTAGCATAAAAACATAACCTGAAGTACTCCTTCTGTCATCTTGATCTCCTGCATAGTCACTATCGGTAAAGCCAATCAAATTAGACTTTTCACCCCTCTTGTAGAATAACCCAAAATCTTTGGTTCCTTACAAATAACAAAGGATTCTCTTAACAACTAGCAGATGCATTTCAGTTGGATTCTCCATATACCTACTTATGAGACTCACTAAATACATTATATCTGGTCTTGTAGCAGTTAGATACATCAAACTGCCAATAATTTTCTTGTAAAGTGTGTTGTCTACCTTCTCCCCTTCTTTATCTTTGTACAGTTTCAACCCAAACTCAGATGGAGTGTTTACAGGATTGCAATTCTGCATCTTGAACCTATCCAACAACTCCTGTACATACTTCTTTTTGGAAACAAAAATCCCACCATCAGATTGCACTACTTCAAGGCCAAGAAAATAATGCATCTTACCAAGATCAGACATTTCAAACTCATCCATCATAGACTTCTTAAAATCATTAAACATGTCACTATCATTTCCAGTAAATATAAGATCGTCAACATATAAACAAACAATGAGCATTTTCCCACCATCTCTAATTTTAACAAAGAGTGTATGCTCATAAGAACACTTTTGAAAACCTGTTTTCAAAAAATAAGCCTCAATACGACTATACCAAGCTCTTGGACCTTGTTTTAGTCCATATAGAGCCTTTTTCAATTTATAAACTTTATGCTCATTGCCGATCTTAATATAACCAGGGGGTTGTTCAACGTATACCTCTTCCTCCAAGTTTCCATGCAAGAATGCCGATTTAACATCTAGCTAGAAAATAGACCAAGAATTTTGCGCAGCCAATGCAACCGCCAATCTGATTGTGTCATGCCTTGCAACTAGAGCAAACACTTCTGTATAGTCAACTCCATACTCTTGCTTGTAACCCTTAGCCACCAATCTTGCTTTGTGCTTATCAACCTCCCGATTTTCTTTGAGTTTTGTTTTGAAAACCCACTTTACACCAATAGTCTTATGCCCTTCTGGAAGATCAGTCAGCTCCCAAGTGTCATTCCTTTCAATGGCTTCAATTTCAGCATCCATCGCCTTCTTCCACTTTGCTTCTTTGACAGGACTTTTTCGAATGCGAGTAATTGCATCATTATCAATTCCAGTTACCACATAATCTTGCATCCATGCAGGCCTTTTTCGAATGCGAGTCATTGCATTGGCGTTTTCTTCTGTTGTTGGTAAAACTTCAGCGACTGCTGGAGTAGTATTTACTGGAATTTTAGACGTTGGAGTTGCTTCTTCAACTTCGTTGTCACATAGGACTTGACTAGGTTGCTGCTCATTCCAATCCCAAATGTTTTCTTCATCGAAAACAACATCTCTGCTAATCACAATCTTCTTCGTCAGTGGATTGAACAACTTGTATGCCTTGGATGCTTCACTAACACCAAGAAAGACACACTTCTCTCCTCTGTCATCAAGCTTCTTCCTTTTTTCTTCTAGGACATGTGCATAGACAATGCACCCAAAAATTCTGAAGTGGTTTACAGCTGGTCTTCTTTCACTCCAAGCCTCCTCCGGTGTCACATCTCGAAGAGCAAGTGTGGGACTTCTATTCAAGATGTGATTGCTCTAGTTTATTGCCTCCGGCCAAAACACCTTTGGTACTCTACCTCTAGCCAATAAGCTTCGAACCATGTTAAGAATAGTTTTATTCTTTCTCTCCGCTACACCATTTTGTTGTGGTGTATAGGCTGTTGTGAGCTCTCTTCGAATGCCTTGAGCTTCACAAAAATTTTCGAACTCCTTAGACCGGTATTCACCTCCTTTATCAGTTCGGAGAGTCTTGATGATCTTTCCCTTCTTCTCGTTCTCCACACGAGCCTTGAAGCTTTTAAATACATTTAAAGCTTCTGATTTTTCCTGTAAGAAATAAACCCAAGTCTTCCGGGAATAATCATCAATAAAGGTAATAAAATACCTTTTACCTCCATTCAAAATTGGACTTATTGGTCCACAAATATCAGAGTGAACCAACTCCAAAACTTCCTTGGCTCTCCATGACTTGCCTTTGGGAAACTGAGAGCGGTGTTGTTTGCCAACAACACATTCTTCACAAACTTGAGAGGGAGCAGTAATTTGAGGAAGACCAGTCACTATATTCTTCTGTTGAAGGATCTTTAATCCACCAAAACTCAAGTGACCATAGCGAAAATGCCATAACCATGAAGGGCCTTTTACTTCCACCATTAAGCATGATTGATCAATCTCAATCTTCAATGGGAACAATCTTTTTGAACTCATTTGTACAATAGCAATAGTTCCAACTACAGGGTCAAAAATCTCACAAGCACCATTCTTCATGGTGATAATATAACCCTTTTCTAACAATTGACCAGCGCTTAGCAAATTGCTCTTCAAAGCAGGAACATACAAGACATTAGAGATTATTTTCACTAAGCCATTCTTGGTTCTAATCCTAATGTCACCCTTTCCCATTACATTCACACTAGAACTGTCACCAAAACTGATTGTAGAACGAAAGCCTTCATTTAAATGAGAAAAAGAAGACTTACTTCCACTCATGTGGTTACTACAACCAGTATCGACGTACCAAACATCTTGCTCATCATGTTCCTTTTCAGCTTGAACCGCCATCAACAAAGTCTCTTCTTCTTTATTCTCAACAAAATTGGACTTCTCTTCCTTATTATTAGGTAGGCTAGTATAGCATTCAGAACGATAATGACCAAATTTATGGCATCTGAAGCACTCTACCTTTGATTTGTCAAAGTCTCGTCCTCTGCCTTTGCCTTGATCATCATTGGCTTTGAAACTCCTGTTGTTATCTCTACTACTCCCATCTCTATTTCCACGATCTCCCCTTCCTCTGCCTCTACCTCTGCCCCTTCCTCCTCTAGAGTTAGAGAAATGAGTATTAGTAGAGGCCTTCAAAGCTTGCTCCTCAAAAGATAAACTCCGGTTCATCTTCTGCTCATGGACCAGCAAGGAGCTTTGCAATTCATCAAGAGAGAATACATCTATATCTTTTGCCTCTTCAATGGAGCAAACAACATAGTCAAACTTTGGTGATAAGGAGCGCAAAATCTTCTCCACAATGGTGACATCCTCCATCCTCTCTCCATGGAACCTCATCTTGTTGCTTATCTCCATGGTTCTAGCACAATAGCTAGTGACAGATTCTCCATCCTTCATTTGTAGAGTCTCGAAGTCCCTCCTCAAGGCTTGAAGTTGGGCTCGCTTTACTCTAGCAGAGCCTTGATACTTCTTTTTCATTGAATCCCAAATATCCTTGCAAGTATCTTTGCAAAGAATAGTTTCTAAGATGGAACGATCAATAGCCTGAAAAAGAAAATTCTTCACCTTCAAATCTTTTAGATTTCTTGACTCAAACTCTGCCCTCTGAGCATCCATTGCACTTTCCGTTAGTGCTCCGATGCCGGACTCAACAATTGGCCAGAACTCCTTTGATCGTAGGAAGTTCTCCATCAGCATACTCCAATGGTCATAATGACCATCAAAACGGGGAATAGCTGGTTGCACAAAACTGCTCTCTGAAGTCATGGGTGATAAAAGAGAGAAGAAAACAATTACAAAGCTACGACTTTTTCTGGGTGAACTCTCCCTCGCTAAAGCTACGACTTTTTCTGGGTGAACTCTCCCTCGCGTGTTTCTCTCCCTCACGTGTTTCTCCCTATTTCCAGATCGAACCAAATCTGATACCACTGTTAACCAGAGCTGACAGAAAAATAGAAATTTTACTCTATATTAAACTCATAAGAAATAGCCTATTAAATAGGCATTACAAAAGACTGTTCCACTACTTGAACAGTAACTCATTAATTCACTAGTTAATCAATCATCAATTAACATTATTGACTAAATAAAACTACTGCCTAACCAATAAAAGATATTTAATAAAATTACAGCTAACAAAATTATGTATGACCATGTAGAAGAGAACGCAAAGAAACTTACCATCATCGAGGGGATGCATAGAGCCATGCAGAGTTAGATCAATCAACTTTTCTCCAAAGTCTCTATCCCAGTTGGGATAAAACTTCATTCCTTGGTCCTTACAGTCAGACGCAACAAGAATGGCCTCAACATTGGCCAAACTAGCAATCATGAGAGTCTCAATTAGATCTTTAGAGCAATCTATTAAGTTAGACAAGTTCATCCATTTGCCAACAAGGAACATTTTAGCATCAAAGAAGGTCTCAATTGAAATCTTGGTACCCATTTGCTTCATCTATAAATAAACGAGAGAGAAAGCAAGAGTTCTTATATTGATAGAGATCGGTTAAAGTGAAAGATGTTCTAGAGAGTAGTATTTATAAGGCAAAAGTTGAAACGTTATGGGATTAGGGTTTTTCAGAAAAAAAAAAAAAGAAACCACCTTTTAAATGTCATGCCCATCATTACATTTTAAACTTGAGGTAATGTGTCTGACAATTTCTGTTGTGCAAATTTCTTAAGTCATCAATGATTTGCTTTAAATACTCGACATAATTAATGCTTGTAATACATGTTCAGACTAAACACAAAAATTAAATTTGATTCATGATATATCTAAGAGATTATATTAGATGAAACATTGATTTAATATAGATGAATGAAAATCCACCAGATGTAGTATTCATTTGTTCACTTTTCAGATTGAGCTTTTGATAGTTAAGATAAAACTTAATCTGCTAAGTCTATCATTTTGATTTTCTTCCTAGTAAGAACTGATAATTTTTACAATAAAATATAAGAGTGATAAAATCTTCCATATATGGTGTGTCTAAACTTCCACTTTAATGTAAGACAATTAATCAACAAGAATAAAGAGATAAAGAAGAAAAGAGATAAACACAAATAATTTTTATATTAGGTTATCTCAGCGGGACTATGTCTAGTTTCTTAGCAACTACTTATATTTTACTAATACTGAGTAAAAATACAAGAGTATTCTTTAAATCAGCTACTCCTGACTAACACAAGTATTCTTTGATAACTAGTCTCCTTAAGCTAGACACTTGTCTAAGTGAACACAAGTATGGTTTTATTTAAGCCTCTCCAAGCAAACACGAGTATTCTTTTATCCCAGCTTCTCCATGCAAACACAAGTATTCTTTCATCCTAGCCTCTTGAAGCCAACACGAGCATTCTTTTATCCCAACCTCTACGCAAAAATAAATATTCTTTTATCCTAGCATTTATAGGCCACATACAACCAAATGTAGATTTTAAGTAAGGGTGCCTAACTTGAGTTTTTTACCTCTACGCACAGAGGAATTTACAAATGAAATCCCACTCAAGGTTCAACTCCTACGTAGAGAGGGACTTACAAATGAAGCTCACTATAGGTAATTTAACCTCTACACAGAGAGAAGTTTACAACTGAACACTCCCACAAAGATTTAACCTCTAGATAGAGAGGGATTTACAAATCTTTGTGTCACAGACATCCTTTTTGCTTTTTGATCTTTTCTTCTACAAGTACTAGGTTGACTTCTTATTGTTTAAAAGCGAGTTTTTATTCAAAAGACATAATCTACACATTCAAGAGCAAAGTGATTATAGTATGAAAGTATGAATTGAATCATAGATTGATACTTAACTTTTGTGTTGTGTTAAGTCAAAATGACTTAGCATCTTAATTTTGATAATTACAGAAAAATGATCAGACTGAAAAGAAGACTGAATGATTAGACTGAATGAGCAGACTGAAGAACAGACTAAAGAATGATCAGACTGAAGAGGAATCAGATGCAAAAAGAAGAATGATAAGACGAATCATTAATGAGCATAGACAAGATGCACCTCAAGCACAAGACGCACAAGATGAAGTGTTCAAGTCATCAAGTCTCAAAGCAACTACATCAGACGAAAAACCTTCATTGTTCAAGACAGAGAGCTCATCTCAACTTTAAGTCAAGTGCTCAAGAAGGAAGACTTTGAAGACTGAAGCTGAAGACGAAAGAAGAAGATAGACGAATGAATTCAACACACAACTCATTTATTTGTTCATTCGTCTACCTCATTTGATGAAAGTTCAGACGGAGTAACTCGCGCCCCAATTCAAATCTAGCTGTTACTCGTAGAAGCTTCCAAAGACAAAATAGATATCTATGTAAAACCTCTGCAACACGAAAAGCAACCATGCTTTTTGTTGATGTCTCTGATCAAGTCAAAAAAAGCCTGTGCAAACATTAATTATTTTGATTGATCTCTGTCACACGTTTGAAGACCCCAAGACAAAGGACTAATGTTCAAATCTTCAATCTAATGGACACTTCACAGAGCTCTCTATAAAAGGACTTCATCACAATGATTTGAAGTTGACGAACTACACAACAAAGAAATTATATTCAACTATCACTTAATCTCTTAAGCAAAAGTTCGCTCGCCACAAATTTAGAATAGAACTCATTGTAAAATCCCTCTCTACATAGAGGATAATCTTTCTTTAGAACATCTTTCAAAATCCACTATTGTGGTGCTCGAGCCCTGAGGAGGTTGTGTTTCAATGAATACCTTTGTATTAGCCTATGGAGATTCTGTTCAAAGAATACATTGTTTAGCCTGCAGAGGTTGGGTCCAAAGAATACTGATTTAGCCTGAGAAGATTGTGTCCAAATAATATCTGTAATTTAGCCAGAGTGGTTGGATTCAAAGAATACTCTTAATGGAACCTCAGTGTGTTGCTGGGAAACTGGATATAGTCTTGATCAGACGAACCATATAAAAATATTGTTGTCTTCTCTATTGTTTTATCTGTTAAGTAACTGAGGGATAATAACTTGAACAGTCTGATAAAAAAATCAATCTTAAGAACAAAACTATCTTACGTCTGATCAAGCTTTGAAAACAACAGACGCAAACACATCATCTTAGAGAAAAAGTTTTTAAACAGTCTACACAATTTACCCCCCTTCTTGTGTTTTTGTATTTTACAGTTTGGTATCAGAGCTCAACCTCTAAGGTTTGAGCGCTTAACAGCTGCTAGAGGAAAAGATCCAGGATGGCAAACTCTCAGACGATGCTCATTGCAGAAGGCTTCTCCATGAATATTCCTCTAGCTTTCTCTGGAAATGATTACCCTTATTGGGCAGATCGGATGGAAATGTACATCAAGTCTACAAAATATAGACTTTGGAAGATCATAACAGAAGGAGACATTCCCCTGAACAAGCCTGAATCAGAGTGGGGAAATGAAGAATATACAATCGCAGAGCTCAACAACAAGGTGCGTTATGCCATAACATGATAGAGGTCTCCTTAGAGAATTCTCTAACAAAACCTTGGAGTTCCCGATCTAGCTCCTTCAATGATCCTTCAATGGAAACCCTAGAGGGTTTCGGTAAGACACAAGACGAATCAACTCAAATTAAAATAAAAAAAAGGAAAAGGTGAAAAAAGGAAAAAGATGAAAAGAATGGCGTCATGGAAGATCCAATAAGCCTAGGAGGAACCGCCACAATGGAGACAAGAGTCCATTGATAAGATCTAAGAAACCCTCATGAGGAAGATAAGAGAACTTATTCTCTAAAAAAAAACCTCAGTTTTTATTCAGTTTCGTCAAAAAGTCCATACAATTTCGATTCATATGTTTTTATAGACCTAAGCTACTTGGGATGCAAGTTAACTTAACTTGGGCACCATGTTTAATCTAAATCCAAACAAAATCTAATCTAATCTTGGGCGACAAGTTTAATCTAAATCTAAATCAAATCTAATCTAATCTTGGGTGGCAAGTTTAATCTAAATCTAAATGAAATCAAATTTAATCTAGGCCCAATTATTCTAAAACAATAAACAAAATATTCAAAAGTAATAAATGATTTTTGGCCGTGAGCTTTGGGCTCACTTACAAGGCCTTACAATTTAAACAATTCGCTAGAACTGGCAGTATCCAAACGTTAACTTCAAGCCCAATTTTCTCCAAGATGCATTCCGAATTGGGCTTTGGTGTCTTCATAGCTTTTGTAGCCCTTTAAGTCAGCTTTAAAACGCCACCAAGACAAACATAATTGGAGTTGTGTAATTTATGCTCGAAATACTGAACCTGGTTAGGCACAAAAAAATAACAACGAATATATTTCAAGTCCAATTTAAAAGAGTAAGGTCCTCATTCTTCTTTTACTTTGATTTGAGCATTGACCTCCTCTTCTAACTTTGACTTGGAGAGTTTGTTGGGCCTTTGAGATGTTCCTACATTATAACGTGTGCTCTTTCTAGGAAATAATATAACAGATTCTTGCCTACAAAACAACCAAAGAGTTTTGGGATGCGTTGAAGATCTCTTATGAAGGAACTGAAGATGTTAGACTTAGGAAAGCTGCCACCCTTCAAAGAGAGTACGAAATGTTCTCCATGGAGAAAGAAAAATCTATAGACGAAATGTTTGGAAGATTCTAAACTATTATGAATGGGCTAGCTGCATTGGAAATTACTCTTTCAAGAGCCCAAAACAACATGAAGATTTTAGACAGCTTGCTGCACCATGGGAAGCTATGTCCACTGCTATATCTGTTGGGAGAAATATGAAGACCCTTACTCTAGATGAACTCATTGGTGCACTGAGAGTGCATGAAGTTCATTTGTGTAAAAGGGGGAAGCTGAAAATTCAAGAGCTTATTGCTCTATCCAACATTGACAAACTTGATGGAGAGTTAGAAGATTTAGAAGATCCTTCTGAAGAAGAAATCTCCTTGATGGTAAAAAGATTCAAAAGATTGATGAAGAAAGGGCGTGACCAAATACTCTTCAAAAGAAAAGACAAACAGTTACCTGAGGAATCGTCTGAAGAAGAAGGAGAACCGAAGATCATCTGCTATGAGTGCAGGAGATCTTGGCATACAAAGTTTGAATGTCCAAAGCTAAGGAAGAAGTGGAACTCCAAAAATAATAGAGGAAGGAAGAATTCAACCACTTGGGATGATTTCGATCATGAAAGCTCAGACGAACCGTCTAAAGAAAAGGCTACAAATATTTGTCTCATGGCAAGAGACACACAAACATTTGAGGTAAATCTTTCAAGCATATCTCACTCATCCTCATCTTCCTCTAATTCAGACTCGAAAACTGAAGAAATCTCATATGACACTCTTCTTGCAAATTGTCATTTCATAGCCCAAGAATATAAAAGTTGCAAATCAAAGCTGAAAAAGGATTTTGAAGAAAGTTTAAATCTAAAGGCTATAAATGAAAATTTGACACAGAAAAGTGCATTAGAGGAATTATCTACGTTATTTGAATTTGAAAAGAATCATTTTCTTCTTGAAATTAAAAAAAAAAGTTAAAAGAAGAAAATGAACTCTTAAAGAAAGATTTAAACAAGTTCACCTTAAGCTCTTCCATGCTCAAAAATTTTTTAAAATGTGGAAGCTCTCCTCATAACAAAAGTGAACTTGGTTATAATCATACGATAGACGAAAGAAAATTACCAGTTCATTCGTCTGTACATAGAAGCATGCATAATATTTATCATAGGATTCCAAAATAGTCTAAAGGTCATTCAAGAACCTATGACAGACGGAAACCTACAACTAACAAAGTTGGACCTAAAAGAATTTGGGTACCAAGGCCACAAATAATATTTGTTGCAGATACATCCAATAGAAAAAGAGAATGCCTCAATATGGTACAATCTGAACAGTGGATTCTTGCAACATATGGTCATAGATATGTCTATGTGCCAAAATCTCAGATCAAAGAATGAGTATGCTTTCAGACGTCAAAACAACGAGTAAGTTGATAAACAGACGCAGAAGTCAACTCAGACGGAAGAAACTAGCCTCAAGAAGTGCAAACCAGGTCAAATTTTAGAGACCTTTCTAGATGTGCTTTGGTGACAAAGATTTGAACCCAAAGACATTGAGGAAGCACTCAAAAGGAAGAAAGCTGAAGATGCAAAAATAAAAATAAAAAAAAAAGACCAGTGCTAGACGCAAGACTCTTAGGAAAGAAATTGGCAAAAGGAAGAAGCCCGCTAATCTTGAAGTTACACATCCTGAGACGGAAGAAGATGATGGAAAGTTAAAGAAGGCCATAAAACCCTCCCTGGTAGAAATTCTTGAAAAGGAAACGTCTGTTCCTTAAAAAAATAATAAATGGAGAAGGTGCATCCGGAACACACCAGCACCTAAGCAAGCTGAATTGTTGAATTTACTCAAATTCAGAGATACATTGAAGTTCTGTCTGAACAACTCATTCACGTATCTTTGAAGATTTTTTTTTTATGATTGCATTCAAGGGGGAGAAGTTAAAAGAATAAAAGGAGAGAGCAAAAGACCAAGGAGAAAAGAAAAGAAAATATGTGCACAGCCCAAAGGGAAGAAGAAAAAGAAAGATGCAAAAGCTGAAGGGGAGCAAAATAAAAAAAAAAAGAAAAAAAAAAGAAAGAAGATCAGTTTGAGGGGGAGTCAGATGCAAAAGAAGAGAAGAAAAAGAAGAACAAGTCAAGGGGGATCTTAGAATAGTTCTTTCATATATTATTCTCTTTTGAAGAACTCAAGCTCAAATGAAGATCTCTAATACAAGTCCAGTCTGATGAAGATCAAGTCTCCAGACATGTCTACATCTCTTAAGCTCTGATACATCCTTTTGCTCTGTTTCAAGAAGAAATTCAAGGATATGCTAGGATGGTCTGTAATCATCAAAAAAGGGGAGATTGTTAAGTCAAAATGACTTAGCATCTTAATTTTGATAATTACAGAAAAATTATCAGACTGAAGAGCAGACTAAATAGCAGACTGAATGAGCAGACTGAAGAGGAATCAGACGCAAACAAACAAAAGAATGATCAGACGAATCATTAATGAACATAGACAAGATGCACCCTCAAGCACAGATGCACAAGATGAAGTGTTCAAGTCATCAAGCCTCGAAGCAACTACATCAGATGAAGAACCTTCATTGTTCAAGACAGAGAGCTCATCTTAACTTCAAGTCAAGTGCTCAAGAAGGAAGACTTTGAAGACTGAAGTTGAAGACAAAGGAAGAAGACAAACGAATGAATTCAACACACAACTCATTTATTTGTTCATTCGTCTACATTTAATCAAGTTCAGATGGAGTAACTCGCGCCCCTATTCAAATCTAGTCATTACTCGTAGAAGCTTCCAAAGACAAAATAGAGATCTGTGCAAAACCCTCGCAACACGAAAAGCAACTATGCTTTTTGTTGATGTTTCTGATCAAGTCAGAAAAAGTCTGTGCAAACATTAATTATTTTGATTCATCTCTGTCATACGTTTGAAGACCCCAAGACAAAGGACTAACATTCATATCTTCAGTCTAACGGATACTTCAAATAGCTCTCTATAAAAGGACTTCATCACAACGAGTTGAAGTTGGCGAACTACACAACAAAGAAATTATATTCAACTCTCGCTCAAACTCTCAAACAAAAGTTCGCTCGCCAAGAGCTAGTTCGGACTACATCTTAGGTGAATTTAAGCATGAAGTTAATGTTTGGTTGTTGCGAGGAAAATTTCCAACGAAACACTCTAACTTAGGCCCATTTATTTACATGTAATATTGCACCATTTGTTTTTGCTGTGAATGAGATTCGAAGGGTGCACTTCAGCTCATTAAAAGGGTTATGTGACTAGCACATGACTTGCACCCTTTAAATATGCCAAAGACACAAATCTGATGCACAATTTTACACTTGCAATTTTCAAATGAATCAATTTTCGTTTTCCAGCTTTGTGCCTTTCTTTTCTTCTCTCAATTGCTTTGCTAGGGTTTCATATTTTCCCCTTCTCTTTGTATTTTCAATTTATGTTATGCAATTATGTTTACTGCTTTGTTCAATTGCAATTATGAGTAGTTAATCTCGTCAATCAATTCGATCTCAATAGGTTCCTTAATTTCCTTAGATTCTCTGTTTTCAATTGGATGAGTACTTTATTTTAGTTGCTGGATTTTCTGTTTCGATTAATCGATTGATGAATTGAATTGATTTTCTGGATGTTTTGGCGTTACTGATCAATAAAAGATGCAAGGAACTAACTATATGATTTGAAACAGAGTTGTGTGCTCTCATGAGATTGTGTGATTTTAAAGGCCACCAAGTGTTCAATGATAATACTTTAAGATTTTTTAGCGTTAGTTCGGTTTTGAAATGCAGGGATTCCGGTTTCAATACGTTGGATAAATGCTTGCTCTTATTTTGCTGAACCAATGAGGGAAATTAGGAACCGATAGAGATCGTATTGATATTTATTTGATTGATTAATTCTGCAATCATTTCCAATTCTGCAATTCTGTTTTCATTGTTGCTTTTATTGCTTTAATGGATTTCTATTGCATGTTTAATTTTACTAAGCACCAAACCCCCCCTCCTCGCCGCCAAATTATGTTTTATAATTTCGGCTTCTGTGAAATAACAGAGTAATCCGTAGGAAACGATCCAGGTTCATTGTTACTACAAAGTAATAGCTGATTTGGTATTATTTGATACATGTTCGACACGTGTCTCAATGCTCTTCAGATGAACTAAGGATAATCACTTCAGGCTCTACTGGTATTCCAACAAGATCAAGCTCCTAAACAACTATGACCTCCACTAGAACAACATTTGTAACATGAGGGACATCTGCAAGCACCTCAGGTACCGAAGGTAATGAGTCTACCTCACGATAGTGTGTTGATGTTGGCATTATCAACTCTGAGTCATCATACCACTCCTGCATTTGCTCTCCCCCTCCAAAACTAGGCGAAACACATGTTTCCCATAAAACGCGCTCGTTTCTCAACAAAAGGCTCCTAATGTCATTTCAGTACTCAACAGTTATCATCTCCCACGACCTTTGATCTGTCATCTAAAAAAAAAAAAAAAAGAAGCAAGCAAGGGTAAGCTCTCTCATCTTCATCATGTACAAAACAAGCACACAACAGGCACATGTCACATGGTTTAACTTCACCTAAAGTGTAAATAGGCTCAACACACTTTTCTGGTCAGCTGCAACACAATCCACCACATACTTTGTGAACTTACGCACTGGTTCTTGGTTGACTATGATGAGCTCTCACAAGTGGGTACCTTAATAGGCACTCATTAACTAATGATGACAAGCGATCATTGTCAAGGTCAGGACACCCTCAAGGTATGCAAACCTCATATGTCATCTCACCAAGTACCACTTTGTGATCAATAAATACACAAGAGACTAACTCTCCTACCTCTCTCTCACAGGGCTTAAGTAATTGCATTAGGGAAACCCAATACATGTGGTATCAGACAACAATTGGGATAGGGGACAGGTGTCGAGTAATTATACTCTGTGACATTACGTGGTCACCATACAAAACTTTTCAAAATCTCGTTCCTATCATTGCTTCTTTCTAATGAAGGGTGAAGTTATTGCAGCTCTCAGTTTATAGTCACCCATCTTTTTAAAAGAAACATAACATATATTCAGCCATCATCGGTTTCCTAGTTGTGTCCTTTCACAAGGACCACCTTGGGCCTCTCAATCATGTTTGTCCTTGAAACATATTGCCTAAGCATCTTAATCTTGCTCGTGAACCATGCCTCGAGACAGGTACTCAATCATTGAGCACAACTCCAAATTTACACACTTCGTACTCATACTCACCATGTATCATAATGGGCTAAGATTCAATCATGAAGTACCTCACCCTCTCTTAGGCTCTCAGTTATTCACATATTTTTAGTTGTATACATACATATACAAGCTACGGGACAATCAACTAGTCACACAAGATTAGAGAACAAACAAAGATTTTATTTGTTGGGGGCAAAGAACTCTTCGTCTAGGTAAAAACAACCAAATAATAACTATTACATAATGCTTCTAGGCTTGATCTTATGAATCCTAGACTTGGTTTTAGGCATACTAAACTTCATGCCATTAGATCCTAATGGTATATGAACTTCCTTCCTTCACAATTCCAATTGAAAACCAATTTCTTCATTGTAACTGAATGTCTTCATGAAGATGATTAATATGTTATTATTTTCATCACTTTCTTAATGCTTAATAATTACAATTGTAACATGATTAGTGATCAATTAGTGTGTTTAAGACAATTCTTAGATGATTGAGCTAATTTAGCCTTAATTACATTTTGATCCATAATTTTCAAACTTGCACAGTTTTTGTATTTTGGCAATAACTTTTTCTACAAAACTCCGATTGAGTTGATTTTGGTCTCATTTTGTAGATAACTTTAAGATCTACAAGTGTTATTAAAAGGCTTGAGGTCAAAATTAGACTGAAAATGGGACGAATAATAGCTCGAAGTTAACATCAAAATGTTGGACTGATGCTAGTAGAATTGGAGTGTCTTGCAATTTCAAGCCTAAATCACAATTAATTGGCAAATTCAATTTTGGTTTTAACTATGAATCAAATTGGGCCCTCAACCACTTAAGTGTGTATATGCCTAGCACATGACTCACTCTATGTAAATAATTTAAAAGCATATACACATTTAGACTTGATTTTTTTTTTTTAATTTGCAATTGAAATTTTTTTTACGTTTTAAGCTACATTTTTTTCTTTCTTCTTGCTTCTTCTTTTTCTCTTTTTCCCAACGTCTTACTTTGCCTTATTTTAATCATCTTCTATCTTTAATCTTTGAGTTTGATTACATTAATATGAGTAGCTAATTAATTTAAATCAGTCCGAGCTCTAACAAGTTCCCATTACCCTTTAGGTTTTTGTTTTTCATGTTTGGGGGTTATATAATTTGATTTAGGGGTTGAGTTTTGATTGATTATTTGGCTTGATTTTGAAATGGGTTGTGTTGTATGTGATGGTTGATGCATGATATACAAGTTTGCACGATTCAAACCAAGTTGTATGCTCTCATATGATTACATGAAGTAATGGTTACCAAGTGTTCGATGAAAATCCTCCATAATTATGGAGTGTTGGATTGGCAATAGAGTGTAAGGATTCCGACTCTAGTTAGGTTGCACATGTGATTTCCGATTTTATAGAGATCTTGTGATGGATTTTGGGGGCTAGAGGAGGCCACATTGAACCTTTATTGTATACACACCTTAGTCTTGAATTTCTGTTAAGGTAGTTGTTTAAACTGATTGTTTACTAGCTTTCCTTGTTGCATTTATTCCGTTCTAATTCATCATTGAAATCCTAACATTACTCTGTACATTGGTTGTGAGAAATTTTTGAGTAATCCGTGGGAAACGATCTAGGTTGCACGATCTAGTTAATTTGATCGCGTTTGATAGTGCGCATCAATGATTCCATTGAAATTTGTGAGTTCTCAACAAATATGAATTCAATTCAACTCCTCAATTTCCAATTAGACTCGTCCTTGAGTCTCGATACCCATATCTCAATTGCTCCCACCATTGTGTTCAAACACATAATGCCAAACCAAGGCTTAAGAGAGTTCCAGATCCAAGCCACTGAAAATTATGCAATGCACACATACCAACACACCTAAACCTCATCAACCTAAATTGGACCTACTCCATACTCTTGCCTAAACTAACATCAAACTGAGGCCAAAGCCGCATCACGTATACCACAACCACATGACAACAAATCCTCCAAAGAATGCATACCACTCCATGGTAGCCCTAACCAAAAACACCTAGCCATAACAAGACAACCTTACTCTCACCCACACTCATGATAGCTCTCACATCTAGAAACCCAAAACAACCAAAACATCCCCTACATAACTACTGCAATTTCGCACACACTTAAACCCACACAACTAAGCTCAAAACACGAACCAACCACACGTAACCCAAATTAAAACAACTCAACCAAGGCAACTTAACCCCACCTTCCACAGAACAACTAAGCACACAAACTAAACTTAGCACCAAAACATACTCACCTCCAAATATCTCCCAAACACCAAAACTAACAATACAGGACAAACCTTATAACAACAATTGACAACAAAATACCAAACTCACCTAAAAATTGAGAAGTAAATTCTTAACTCCAAACGTTAGAGCCACTCAACACAACACTCATCACACCCGAAACATGATAAATACGACAAACCACAACATAACACATATCAACACTATACTAGAACATTAAAACATGATGAGCAACATAAGATAACTACATACAACATTGTGAATTAGAAAACGCTTCCAAAACATGAAACCAAACACGTTAACATTAAAATCGAAGCCAACATCAAACCCACAACAATACATACAACTCAAAACATGCTAAAACAGAAACATCAACTACCTAGAGCCAAGTTAATCATATTGAAGGTTCATAATTCTTCTCCAACTCCAAGATGTTTGCGTTCCTTTTATTTTCCTCACTCCTATTTTAAAAAAACTTCCTTTTAAACCACCTCCTTGACTCTAGAGTTCATTTGTTTTAAAATGGGAGCATTCTCACTTCCATTATTGTCTCAAAACATAATTTTCATAAGAACTCATTAACCCCATCATGAGCCATGGAACCTACACATCCACAAACATACATGAGTCCAAAAAGCCAAACCTGTTCATAAAAACTGACAAGCAAAGACTCGAGAATGGAGAGAATCACCATTGCCTATTGAAAACGCGATTGAAGAAGCATAAAGGAAGAAAAACATGAAGCTTGCTTGCGGTGATCATGATGATGGTCCACGTTCACACTCCCACAGACAACGATGATCAAGGCACATTTATAAAACCCATTCAATTACATTCTCTAGGTTCGTGCACAAAGAAAAATAAGGAGGAAGGATTTGCTTGCAAAGAGAAAGAAGGCACAAGTTCGCTCACAAGATAAAATGCACGCTGGTTTTCAATTCAAATAAGTGAGGGGCGTTCTACATTATGTTGGTTGTTAACTCAATGCCTAAGGGCACAAGGGTCTTTTTCCTATTTTAAATTAATGAGAAATTATATTAAGGTAACTTAGTTGCGTGTGATATAATTCTGAGTATAATTTTTTATAAAAAAGGTACTTTGATAAAATACGAGAGATCTTAATTTCAACGGTAAAATCTTTGAAATTCCGAAATGGATATTAATTTTGCTAAAATAATATTAAAAATATTTCCAATTTAAATAATTATAATCTATATTATAATTATTCAAATTAATAATTCAATTAATTTCCTAGCATAGATAAAAATTAAACCAATAAAATTTTAATTTTTTCTATAAGAGGATACTTTATTCGAATACTAAATAGATCTCAACTTCAATAAAAACTGGGACAACTCCTCTCAATTTAAATAATTATAATCCACATTATAATTATTCAAATTAACTATAAATTAATTTCCTATCATAGAAAAAGAGTTAAACCACTTATAAATTAAATACTAGGGACTTGATTAATTGATTTAACAGGTACAGTATGGCACAACGAATAAAATACACTTAAATTTCAATTACCAAAATTCAGGATGTCACACTAAGAAATGTGGTAAGCATGAAACATGTTCAATTACTCTAATGAACTTCACCTCCAGATTCGACAACAAGCTCTACACACATGGCAATGCATCTTATGGCTGTTTAATTTGTTAGTTGAATGCCCTCACTTAGGCAAATGTTTAACTTTTTCAATAGTTTATAAAAACTAAATTTTGTTTGTTTGTTCAATGCCGGACTTAAAATATTATATATATATATATATATATATATTATATATATATATATATATTATTCTACCTTATTTCTATATTTTGATATTTTTTTATATCTTAAAATTTATAATATTAAATTAAAGATAATATATAATTCTTTATTAACTTAACTTATCTTTAGAAAATCATATATTTACTATATATTATATTATCTTTATATCTAAACTTTAATTGATATGAAAAATAATTATTGTGCTAACTTATAGGTTCTACAAATAATTATAATTAATTTTAAATAAATTATCAGTTAAATTCATTTTATATTTATATAATTTTTTAAAAAAAATAAAAATTTGAGTTTATTTTATTATTTTTATTATGTATTTTAATTAAGATACTAAAAAAAGTTGATACATAATTTATAACTATTAATAATGAGGATTTATCTTCTTATAACCATTTTTTCGTTTCTATTTCATTGAACAATTTCACCCTTTTAAATTTACAGATATTATGTTTGAAATATTACTTTTTTTCTCCACATCAAACTTAATAAAATTTACTAATTTGTTCTGTTTCATATTTATTTTTATGAAATATTTAATCTCCACAATTGAATTTGATATAATTTTATTATTTATTTAAAAAATTAAAACTACCAAATTCATTATCTTTACCCAGTTTAGTTACACGGAAATGTAAGCATAAGGGATGCAACACATGTGTTTTTAAGAACAAAGTACTTTTAGATTATATTTTTAACCATTTATACTTCACCATATGCAATAAAATTAGTTTATTTTATAAAAATATAACTTATCTTCAATATATAATAATAATAATAATAATAATAATAATAATAATAATAATAATCAATAAATTAACCCGTTTCCAATCATAATCACACGAAATCGTTTCTCTTTACTCTCAAATATATCAGAAAAATTATTTGTAAACCTTTTTTCAATCATAGATATTTTTCATTATTTTTTGAATAAAACATAAAATTCCTATTTTAAAAAGAAAACAATTATAAATGTATTTATTGTTGAATATCTGTAATATACTATATTTAACTTCACAATTTCTTTATCTTTAGAAATACACAACTTTTGACAAATGAACAATGTTTTTTATTAATCATTATGTCTCAACATTATCCATGACTATAAATTTAGACATTAATAGTCAAATATCACGTTATTATCAATGTTGAAATATTAATGGTTAACAAATGAACATTTAATTATATATTAAAAATTATGTATTTTAAAAAATGAGGACCAAAATTACAAAATTAAAATAGGGATTAAAATTGCAAACTTTAATATCGAGCAACTAAAATTTGCGACAAATCCAAATTACAAACAAAATATTGTAGAGAGAATAAAATTAAAGAATTAAAAATCAAATGGAAGAATCTGAGATTATGGTTTATATGTAATTTAATCACAAGAGGTTAAAAGTGTAATTTAGTCATAAGAGAATAGTTTGAATACTTTATATATGTTGAAATATAAATTTTCCACATTTTATTTCAAATGAATGTTAATGTATAATTCATGTTTTCAATAATTTTATATTTATCTAATTAAGAATTAATATAATTTGAATAAAAATAAAAAATCAAAACTATGAAGGGTGGATGTTAAAATAAATAAGGAATATTTAATAAAAATATTTTTTTAATTTCAAATATATAATTATCATGTGTACTATATGTGTTTATTTTTAAATGTATTATTATACATATGCTACAAAGTAGTTATTAGGTCGAAACAATTATATTTGTATTCATGATATAAAATCTAAATTTATATTAATGTTCATGGGATATATATTTATAGGTTTTGATATTCTATGTTTTGTCACATCAAGAATCTTAAGTTTAATGATACATCCCATAGATTATTTTAAAGTTTAAAGTCCTTTAGGTCTCCTTATTAATAAAAAAATTGTATGGTGTATTTCTTTCTTATTCACTTTATTTTCATTACAACAAATGTAAATTTTTTCTCAAACAAACTCACACCTCAAGCCCTTCTCATTACTCCTTCCAAGACACAGCAAACATTCATTTTCATCTAATTCAGTCAAAAATTATTTTGGATACCAAAATAAAACTGTTGGTAACTTTAATGAATATCCATTGGTGATCAAAGTAAAAAATTCTATTTTAAATTTGGTATAGAAGGTGCTTACATTTTAAAAGATACATTTCTTTTTTTAAACTTTGTTGGTCCCTGTCGAGAATCTAGAAGGGGTTGGATAGAGTCTAATTTTTGCATTATGACTTATTTTTAATTTTTTATCTATCTTTCTTTTACTATTTTTTGTTATTCTTAATACAATAAACCAAAAACATATTTCACAGCTAGTACAACGAAAGCATGAGAAGATAGATTAAATATATTATTAATTATCTTTCCAAATCTTTTCATTCAAATTGCTTTTATCAAACGTAAATGTAATAGATTTATAAGAGAGTAAGGAAAAAAAATTTACACAGAGTATTTATATTGGTTCGATATCAGGCCTACATCTAGTCCCAACATAACAACTGTTTCTATTGGTGTTTCAGTGCAAACCAATGATCCCTTAGTGAGTTTTACACGCAATCTGCACAAACACCACAAAACAAAATAAAAAACACTCAATATAAATCGTTCTTTCTCATAAAGAACTTTCTTTTCCCATTCTTGGTACCTCCAAGAATCAATGTTGAGAAACCTTTCTCAAACCAAATAACTCTTCTTCTAGAGAGATCTTCCTCTCTAAGAGTCAATCTATATCTCAAGGATAAAATATAAAGATCAGAGTCAGTGTACACTTGTTGTGCTTAATCTGATCAACTAAAAGCTCTCAATATTTCCATTCATCAATTCACTTCATCCTCATAGCAATCCTTGAAAACCTTTTGAAATCTTTATGAATTTCTTAGAGAAAAATCCTTAAGAACTCAAGTTGTTCTCAAATACACATTTCGTTTTTGCTCTTCTTGATTTTCAGAAAATCAAAAAGTATCTTAAGAAAACATTTTTCAAAAAGCTATTTATCAAAAAACAGTTTAAAACAAGTGATGACGAGTTTTCTGATATGGGTAGTCGATTACCAATATAGGGTAATTGATTACTCCAAAGTGATGAGTTCCAATTTTGACTTTACAAACTCGTGGTAATCGATTGACCATCTCTGGTAATCGATTACTCTAACAAGTATGAGAGTTTCCCTTTTTCAATTACTGTTGGTAGTCGATTACCATCATTTGGTAATCTATTACCTCAGTTAAAACCTGTAAAATCTCTCAAACAAAGTAATTTACTACTTCAATTGGTAATTGACTACTTTAGTTTAGTTTTTCACTTTTCAAAATAAAAAACTATGGGGTTCTCAATTACTAACCAATGAGTAAAGAACCAAATTAGATCTTAACACTCAATGAATCTAAACTAAACACTCACAAATGCAAAGGCCTAAACTATAAACATTCAATACAAAAATCAAGCCTATTTACATCTCTATGAAACGAAAATTACATGAATATACATCAAAATCAAAAGACACTTGTAAACAAATAAGTCTCCTTCAAGCTTCAAGTCCAAGAAACTTCAAATGTGAAAGACTCAACATTATATTGTAGCTATGAGTACGTAACATTGAGAAAAACTATAAGAAAATGACTTCAAAAAGGGATACACTGTGTAAATTAAAATGTTACAACAGCACATGACACTTAGCTAAAGGCAGTTGTCATAAGAAGAGATTTTCACATAATAAAAAAGTAAGAAGTGATGGTCCAAGAAACAGGACTCACTGGCCTAAAGTCCAAAACACATATCAATCAAGTTATGTAGTTTATCAAATGAAACAATTATATTTGTATTGATGACATACAATTTAGACTTATATTAATGTTCATTTGACCATTAATAATTATTTATATGTTTTGATATTCTGTGTTTTTGTTAAATCAAAAGTCTTAAATTTAATGATATTTCCTGTGAATTATTTTAAAGTCTAAACCCCTTCAGATCTCCTCATTATGTCTTTCTTTGTTATTCCCTCAGTTTTCATTATAATGAATGTGAAATGATAGGTACTTACTAGTTCATGTGATATGGAGATGTTTCGGTGAGAATGGAAGAGAACAAAGAAAATAAGAAAAATAATAGCAAATTGAGACTGTTAGTGAGAGAATCCCAACATTGGAAATGACAAAGTCTACCTAAATCCACTCTCTACACAATTTTTTTTTCTTACCCTTTCCTTCTTCCCTCCTTACTTTTAATTATTTTTTCTCAAACAAACTCACACCTCAAGCCTTCCTCATTACTCCTTGCAAGGCATACAAACTGATTGCAACCTAATGTTATTTTCCACATGTAAAAGTAGTCCTTGTTTGCATGTGTACTTTGTAACTTGTAATTGCTATTTTCCCTGAAAGCTTTCCATGTTTTGGATTCCTTATAATGAAAGTGAAGAAATTCATTTTTGGAACACAAGTAGATACAAAGTCTGGCTGCACTTGATCATAAGAAAACACGGTATGAAATGGTGGGATACCAAAAAATATAACAGGAAAAGCTATTTCAGTAGCAGCATCCAAATGGTCTGTAAGAGCTCAATTCATTATTTTAGGATAATAATTCATGTTGTTTCCCATGGTGAAAGACATTCATCCATGGATTTAGCAAAGGTGGAACTGTGCTTAACCACATAGTTACCGAGCTTGGCTTGTCAGATATTGGACCTAATGCAAATTCAACCAATGTGGGACAGCCTATTGACAGAAAGTTCAGTGGATCTGAGAAAATCTATGTTATAACTAAAACAAAAGAGGACTTACAGAACAACATCAGCTAGATTCATTATGTTGATGTTGGTCTGAACTTTGCTGGGATGTTTAACCATGATGTGTTTGACAGAATATAAAAAGGCTCATACAAGGAGCTCGCCAATTCCAATTTTATCCTTCATGGAACTCCGAGACAATGGAGTGATAGACAGCATGGCTGCATACGAAATGAAAAGGACAAAATGCTGCATCTTCTTTAATCTGAAGCCCTAAGAGTGGGGGAAAAATAGAAGTATCTGCAAAGTATTGTTTTGCTGAGAAGGCTCAATTCATGCAGATGCACATTGAAATAATAGAAAGTCTAGCTTTAAGTTAGTACTTCATACTTGATATGCCCACAAAAATGTCTTAATTATCAGGATGAATGTAACTAAATAATGTGTTTTCCTGGGATGTTTCAAATAAAATTATTGACTTGGATACCAAAATAAAATCCTGTGTAACTTAAAAGAATATACATCGTGGTCAAAGTAAAAAATTCTTTTTAAATTTGGTATAGAAAATGCTTACACTATAGAAGACACTTTTTTTTGTGAACTTCAAATGCGAAAGACTCACAACATTATATTGTTGCTATTATGAGTATGTAACATTGAGAAAAACTGCAAGAAAATGACTTTACAGGTTATGGGAAAGGGATATACTGAGCTCAAATATGATCAAGGAAAAAGTACAGCCCTTCAGATTACCTAAACTGCTCAAAAAGCTTCACGCAGTCATCAACTCCTAATTGTTCCTAATCAAGATTCTAAATATCAGTTATAGTCACTGTTACAGTTGCGTTTTCATAATTACGTCATTGGAGCTGTTGCGGTGTGAAATATGTAAACTGTGGTAATGTTGCAGTTGATATGTTACATCTCTTTTAGCTCTAAAATTGATTTCGATATTTGTGTTTCGATATTTAAATCTTGTTCCCAATATTCTCTGGCAACCTGAACAAAAAAGGAAAGCTTTGTCAATAATTATTAGTAAAAGTTTGAGAAGAAAATGATGACCATCATATCTGCACAATGATCTGTCGGTTGCCCCTAAGATTGGCCAGCAATAGGTCTCATGCACTCTAATGCCCATTATCATGTCAGTGCACAAAAAAACTCTATAGTGACTATAACAATCACAAAATGAGTAAGTAATTTAGAAGCTTCCTCAATGTATTTTAAACTCTGGCTTTAATATATATTTTTAAAGCAAGATCATTGTCCACAGTCTACAAGGAAGAATTCTTGTAAAAATCAATAGAATACAATATTTCACATGCCAAACATTATAATCTAATTGCCAAACAAAAGGACACCACCTAAAGGCCAAGATTAAACAACCAGTAATGAATATAGCAGAAAAGCAAGAGAAGCAGGGGGTTGGAAGGATAAAAAGGGTGGTGATGGTGGGCAAGAGGTACCTCCATTAGTGGTCCCACAAGTCTTGGGAGCGTGCTAAGCTAAGAGACTGCTCTGGTAAGACAGCAATAAGAAGGAAACGTGTTCAACCGCTCAATGAGAAGGCATTTTTAAAAATAATATTTTCAAAAGAGAAAAATATTTATTAAGTAAGAATTATTTAATTCTTACCATTTTGTTTAATTTTTATAATAAACTGTTTTTACATAAAATTATATAATTAATTTATTATAATATTTAATTTTTATATCTTATTAATAATTTAATAATAAAATACAATTTTACAAATATTATAATAAAGTACATTTTAAAATTTTATACGACGTCGTGTTTGTACATGATGAAGACATAAACATACTACGGGAAGTCGAAAACGGGTTTCTACATAGAGAAGGACATGTAAGTTCAAATAATAATATATGAAAAATTGAACACATTTACCGACTATTCATTCGAAAAAAGTGATACAGAAATTTAAGTAAAATGGATTTTTTTTTTCTCTTATCCATCAAATCCAATTAAATAACCTGAATTTTAAATTCAAAATCTAATGTTTTTCCAAAATTTAATTTAGATTTTTTAAAATCAGTATGAATCAGCTTCTTAGTTTAAAACTGGTTTTATATTTAATAAAAAAGATATTTTTTTTTTTGAAAATTAGTTTTAAAATCAGTTTTTATTTCTAAAACTAGTTTGGAACCGATAAGTAGTTATTGTAATATTAGTTTAAACAAAATAGGGAAAAGTATTCTTTATATTAAATTTCTTTATAAAACTAATTAATGCATTCAATTCTTTTCTTTTTTTCAATAGACTAATTATTTTGTTATAAGTGTCTAATTTCATATTATGTGTAAAAAATTGACAAAGAAAATTTAAACTAAATTTTTTCCTTCTTTTCTAAAACATTTTTTTTCCAAAATTTGTTTTAAAATAGTAGTTTCATTAAATATATTTATTTTCAATTAAATTAATTTCATAAATAAAATTGAGAAAAAATTAATTCTTAAGAAAATTTATATAATAAAATATTTATCATTCAATTTTTTAGAAATAAAATTTATAATTTATTGTTATAACATATTATTATATATTAATTTTAATAATTAATTTAAAAAATAATATATTTTAACATACAAACAAAATAGTTACGGAATAAAATTTCAAAAGTATGAGAGCATGAAATTTAGATATTAGAAATTATGAGTAATAGAAGAATATATTACTAGATCCATCATTAATTTACATTTTACATGTTGATTTATAAATCAAATTTTATATTAACTATCAAAATAATTTTTTTACAATGATTCTATACATAAATAAAAAGTAACCAAATTATCAAAATTAATAAACAAATTATTTAGTTTTAATTGGTATTATAATTATTTTTAAATAATAATTATCTTTACTTATATTTAGTTCCTTTAAAAAAAATATAACAATATGAATAAAAATATATTAATAAATTTTAATTAATAGCCTTTCAAATTTCTGTCCCTTTTTTTTATAAATCCGCAATTTTAATTAAAAAAATTTGCAATTTTATTTCTGATGTCTATTTTACTAAATTCAAATCTTAAAACGAATATTTTAATTTAGACTCTTTTAAATAGTAATTAGCAAAATAACACTCAATAGTTAATGTCATCAAATGTATCAACAAACTAAAATTGTGTGGATGAACAAATTAAAATTAAAAATACTTTAAAATAGAGGGACTGAAATTATAATTTGATAAAAATTAAATCATTAAATATCCGAGTTAGGGAGAAAAAAATAAAATATTGACAAAAGTTTCAATTTAATCTTAATATCAATAATATAAATAAAGCTACTAAAATAAAGATTAATTAAACATGGTTTAATTAATTTTAATTAATAAAATTATAAATCTAAATTTTCTTTTTTTTTTTTACAGTACCAAATTTCCTTTTAAAAATACCATAAAATTAGATATAAAATTATATATCAAAAATAGAAAATTATTAAAAATTAAAATTTATTATTATTATATAATATATATTATTTATTATTATTTTTATAAATAATTATTATTTAAAATAATTATTTGAAGAATATTATAATTAAAATACTTTTTTAAAATTATAAAATTATAATTATAATTTTATTTAAAATTATCAAATCAAAACTATAATTATTTATTTAAAATATATATATATATATATATATATATATATATATATATATATATATATATATATATATATTGGGGAGCGATAGCCCCTTCCCTTACGAGTGCCTCCACTAGTGGTGATTAGTATATATTGAGAAATGTGGTTTGTCCTGTTCATAAATAGAGAACAAATTTGAGTCTAAATATAATGATAACATAATTTAGAATAAAATTAAAGATCATTGTAATCAAAATATAATGAAACAAGAGTTAAAAAAAATATTTCTCATGATATTTTAAATGGTTTGTGTTGATAATTTAAAGAGTAAGATTTATTAGAATTATGGTTTAACAAGTTTATAAAAAGGGAGAATAAAATGAAATATATATAGACAATGAAAGTTAAGAAATATACATAATAACGAATAGAGAAGAGAAATATAATATAAAATAAATTTCTTCGAGATTAACATTTATACTAATATACTAATATGACATGAAATTCTAAATTAATAAGAGTATAATTTAGTAACTCTGAATTTATATTATATAAATATATAGATCAAATGGTACAAGTATATATAGTTAATATTTTTTTTAAAATAATTTTTTAAATAGATTATGATGAATTTAATATTTTTTTTATAAAAATCACAAATTATTTTAGTAAATTTTATATGATAAAAGAAACGATATCTCAATTATTAAAAAAAATTAATACAACTAGAGAAAGGTGCTAGAATAAAATAATCTAATTAATATTTAAATTTAAAATCATACATAGGATAAATCATATCATAACCTATCCTTTGTAAATAATGGATAAAATTGTTTACTCGCCGTATTAGGTAGCTATAGTAAGTCTCTCTTGCTCACACTGACTTGACAGAGCAGTGGGTGCGTTCAACGCTGAGCATGGGAATAAACTATAACACACTTTACAAGGTCCCCATAATCTCTTGCTTGGACCATTATCTTTTTTATCTCTTGTTTCATTTGATATAGGCCTTGCCGGTTTGGGTTGTGGCTGCAAGAAGCTTGTCTGCCATCATTATACTTTGAAAGCACAGGTCTCTTTGCTCTTACAGGTTGCTGCAACCACATAATCAAAGTGGCGTCGTACAGCCCTATTTGCTTCGACATACCCTTTTTCCTATTTTATTTTTGAGAATCTTTTCTTATGATTACTACCTTCAGCTAAGTTCCGTATAGTGCTGCCACATTTTTATTTGCTCAATACATACCCACACCAACAACATACAGCCGAGTCTTTCACATTTGAAGTTCACAAAAGAAAATGTATCGTGTATGGATGTAGGCATTTTCTATACCAAATTTCGGAAGAATTTTAAAAACCAATAAATACTGTTTAGTTAAATAAATTAATATCAAAAGTTAATTTTATTTCAAATTTTGTGGTCCAAAAAATAAAATGAATAAATATTTTAGGATTTTAGAGTACATCTCACTTGATGAATTCCCTTCGTTCTTCACTTAAGATTTTTTTCATAAACATTAAACTTAATCAATAGAGAAAAAAATATGGGCCGACTTATTAGACTGGGCTGTTTATGAAATTGGTCACGTCACAGGCTAGACTGTTCTCATCCCTAATTGTGAGTAAGTGTCTAATATATGAGATTTTAGCCTTTTTACGAAATTGCAATTATTACATCCCTTTATTTATGCCCCATACTTGTGTAGAACCAAAAAAGCATGTTTGATTAAAAGTTAGATATCAATGTAATCAAAATTATATATGAAACAAGAATAAGAAATAATATCTCTCACAATTTAAAGTTAGAGATCAATATAATTAAAATTATCGATAGAATAAGAGTAAGAAGAAATATCTCTCACAATCTAAAGTTAGAGATCAATGTGATTAAAATATAAATAACATAAGAGTAAGAAGAAATATCTCTCACAATTTTTTATGTGGTTTGCAATGTTAATTTCAAGATCTATTAAAATTGTGGTTTAGCACATTCATAAGATGGGAGAAAAAAATTAATCATAAATAGACAATGAAAGTTAAGAATTATGTTGAGTATCAAGTAGAGGAGAGAAATGTAATGAAGAATAGAATTCTTTTAAGATTAACACATATGCTAATGTGACAAATAATCCTAAGTGGACAAGATAACCTACAATAGGTAACCCAAAAGAATTGTGGCTTGATTTTGATATGTTACTCTTTCAAGTTCAGTCTGATAAAGATCATTTCTCTAATTCTGATACATCCTTTTGCTCTGTCTCAAGTAGAAGATCAAGGATTTGCTAGTGTGGTCTGTAAATCATCAAAAAGAGGAGATTGTTAAGTCAAGATGACTTAGCATCTTAGTTTTGATAATTACATAACAGTTTGTTGTGCCTGTAGACGGAAGAAAGAGCAGATTGAAGAGGCATCAGATTGATGATCAAACTGAAGAAGCATCAGACTGATGGGCAAACTGAAGAGGCATCGATCATGGGTAGATCAAGAGACATCGATCCGATGATCGATCAAGAAGCATCGATCGATGATCAGATCGAAGAAGCATCGATCGATGGACAGATCAAGAGGCATCAAATGCAGACGAAAGAATGATCAGACGGATCATTAATGAGCATAGTCAAGATGCACCCTCAAGCACAGACGCACAAGATGAAGTGTTCAAGTCATCAAGCCTCAAAGCAACTACATCAGACGAAGAACTTTCATTGTTCAAGACAGAAAGCTCATCTCAACTTCAAGTCAAGCGCTCAAGAAAGAAGACTTTGAACACTGAAGTTGAAGACAAAGGAATGAGACAGACGAATGAATTCAACACACAACTCATCTATTTGTTCATTCTTCTACCTCATTTAATGAAGTTCAGACGGAGTAACTCGCACTCCAATTCAAATCTAGTCGTTACTCATAGAAGCTTCCAAAGACATAATAGAGATTTGTGCAAAACCTCTACAACACGAAAAGCAACCATGCTTTTTTTTTATGTCTCTGATCAAGTCAGAAAAAGCCTGTGCAAACATTAATTATTCTGATTGATCTCTGTCACACGTTTGAAGACCCCAAGACAAAGGTCTAATGTTCAAATCTTCAGTCTAACAGATACTTCACAGAGCTCTCTATAAAAGGACTTCATTACTTCAAGAGAAGGCTGGCGAACTGCTTAATAAAGAAATTATATTCAAGCTTCAAGCTCTCAAGCAAAGTTCACTCACCCAGAACTTAGAATAGAACTCATTGTAAAATCCCTCTCTGTGTAGAGGATAATCATTCTCTAGAACATCTTACAAAATCCACTGTTGTGGTGCTCGTAGCCTGAGGAGGCTGTATTTCAAATAATACATTTGTATTAGTGTGAGGAGGCTGCGTTCCAAAGAATACCTTGTTTAGCCTGTAGAGGTTGTGTTCAAAGAATACCTTGTTTAGCCTGCAAAGGCTGGGTTCAAAAAATACTGGTTTAGCATGAGAAGGTTGTGTTCAAATAATATTTGTAATTAGCCAAGAGTGGCTGGGTTCAAAGAATACTCTTAGTGGAACCTTAGCGTGTTGCTGAGGAACTGAATGTAGTCCTAATCAGATGAACCAGAATAAAAATATTGTTGTCTTCTTTATTGATTTATCTATTAACTAACAAGGGATAATAACTTGAACAGTCTGATAATAAAATCAATCTTAAGAAGAAAATAATCTTGCGTCTGATAAAGCTTTGAAAACAGCAGACGCAAACGCATCGTCTTAGAAAAAAAGTTTTTTTAAACAGTCTACACAATTCAACCCCCATTCTTGTGTGTTTTTGGTTTTTACAATTATGCTAAACATATTATATTTCAAACCTTCAATAAACAACACCTTATCAATGGATACAAAGCTAAAGATACTTACTCTAATGACTCTTGCTATCTTACTTTTTTTTTTATTTATTCCAAAGATCACCTTGCCTCTTTCCTTCACCTGAAGTTCTTGGAACATAGACTTTTATCCTTTCATGTGACATAAGCAGCCATTGTCTAAGTACCATTATTGGAGTCATTTTCCTAATGTCAAGCAAGTTTTTCAAGAAGAATACTTTGATGTTTAGGTACCCAAATATTCTTCAGTCCTTTCATGTTAGTTTTGATAGTCTTTGACGTAACCTTCTTTGGCAAGTGTCTGCATTTGGATGTTATATGTCCATATTTTTCATATTTATTGCAAGTGAAAATATCCATCTTCTTGAATGAAGGTTGGGGACCCTTATATCCGAGTCTAGATTTACCGTTAGGATGTCTCGAGTAATTTAACAAATTTTCAAGTTTTTCACTCTCTTCAATAAATTTGGAGAAGGATAATTTAGAGGATTCTTCCTTTTCTCTCAGAAGTTTATTTTCTTCAAAAATAACCTCATCTAACCATTTTTGTGTCTTATGTTGGACACTTGCTATGACTCTAGGTTGTTGGGAGAGCAAATGATTAGTAGGCTTAGTTATTGTCAGGAGTGGTTTAAGAAAGAGTGTTTTAGGTTAAAACATCTTTCTCTTGTGAAGACTCTCTATATCATCATATTTTATTTCTTTTCCTAGTATTCACATGGTGTTTAGACTAGTTTGGACCTTACTTTTTTTTTTTTAATTTAGATATGTAATTGGATAGTTAAAGGTACAAGGGAACTTGTTATATCTTCATGGTTATTAATGTTGATGTAATGGATTTATGATCTTATGTTTCCAATTTAATTGTTTATTTTAGTTTGACAATTGTTTATCATGATTTTATTAATCAAACTTAATCAAGATCTTGAAAATATAAAATGAATTGCTGCATTTAGCATTAGATAATGTGGCATCAAATTAGTGTGTTACCAGGAGATGATTAACAATTTTATACTTTGTTGACTTTTCCTTGTTTGGATATAAATACTCTTGTTTGGTTTCATAAGACATTGTTTAGCTTAAGGTGTTTTTTTCCATGTCAACCATGTGTTGGTTTTCCACATGTGCATTTTTTTCTCTTTTTACCAATATGGAGGCTCTAAGGTGGCATAGACTATATGTATATTAACGCTTAGCCAATTTGTTAGAAACTTTAATCATATTGAATTGAGTTTGAAAGCTTGAGAGCTATCTTTGATTCTTATTAGAATCCTTAGGATATTATGAATGGAGTTTTCTTCCATTGTAGCAATTCCACATTAGGCTTATTGGAATACTTCTATGATACCAGCGTTTTCACATCACACCCACAATTGTGCCTTGAGCTTCATAAATCTGCCATGGCTTCATATGTCACATTACCCCATGACATTGGTGACCTATTATTTTGAGGTTGGATCAAGAGCATAATTCATACCAGTTGCAAGGAATTTAAACACCAGAAAATCCACTACTTGCTACATATTCAAAGTGTTTGGGAACACTGTTAGTTGGAGGTGATTTTAAAAACAATGATAGTTTTATCTACGATTAGGGCAAAATATATGGCAACTTCTCAAGTTATTAAAGAAACTTTTGTAGTTGAGAGGTTTAGCTTCTTGTCTACTTCAAAGAGAAGGCTTGGAGCCTATTATTGTCCACTGTAGTAGTTAAAGTGTTGTATGTCTAAGCAAAGATAATGTGCATCATGACAAAACCAAATATGTGGATGAGAAGTATCACTCCATAAGAAATGTGATCAAGAGTAGAACTGATGTTATTCAAAACATAAAAACAAAAGATATGCAAGTGACACATTCATTAAGGTTTATCTTATGCGAAATTCAACTATTGTTTTAATTTATTGAATGATGACTAGATAAGATAGTCATATTGGACCTAAGTGAAGAACAATATGTATAGTCCAAATACTTCCCTTCCTTCGACAACATCTTAGTCAAATGTTTGCATCTAGCCTCCACTAACCTCATTTGAAGAGGATGTTGTGCATCCAGCTAGCTTAACTTTATAAGTCCGTGTAATTTGGTCTTGTTGGAAATGGTTAATCATAATTTCCACATCTTCATTATCATGTATATGTAACACAACATATTTATTTGACCACAATCTAATGATAATAAAGACAATAAATCGGTTAAATTTTGATTTTAATTTATCACGTATTTTCTTCATTAAAAGTTATCTCATGCCTAATTTATAATGTTTTTTTTTTCTCCAAACATGATTGTCGTTTTAGTTCCCAAAATTTTCTTATTATTATATACAATTACTATAATGGGGTAAATCTTTCTGAAAAAAATTATATAACATAAATTGTATTTAATTATTTGTCATATACATTACTTATTATATTAATTTATAATTAAGAGACTAAATTAAGTAAAATGTTAATTATAAAAATAATAAATACTATATAATTATCATTATGAATTACAAGATAACTTTTTTTTTCCAAAACTATAATGTTTCTACAACATTATAGTTGATAATTTAAAATTTTATTTTATTAATATTTATATATTAAGGATTATTTTAATTTTTCATTAATTAAGAACATAAATTTTATTTTAAGTTTTCATATTCAATAAATAATAAATGGTATAAAAACAATGTTAATTATAAACAACAATAAAAATTAAGACTCAAGGATAGAAAATCTAGTTGATTAAATGTCTACACATAATTTAAGAAAATAATTTAAAATGGCTTAACTCTTGCATTATTATTATTATTATTATTATTATTATTATTATGGATAGAAAATGACTTAATTTGAGGCTCATTGAATTAATATTTTATTTAATAAGGAAAATGAAGTTTATTGTTAGAAGTGAATCTCAAAATAAAACTTGATAATAATAATAAAAGAAAAGTTGATGATACAAATAAGTTAGAGATAAAGCTCGAATCCAAAGATTTCTATCAAATATTTTCAATAACTTGATATAAATGGATTCCTAATCAAAATTGACACCTAAAAGGCGGAAAATACCAAAAAAGATAAATATTTTAATTACATACAAAGCCTAGATACTATACATGTCAATTAAACATGAACAAGACATTTTTTTTTTTGCCTATTTCATTAAACTATTTAGGTTCGGTTTAAATTTTATGAGCTGGATATTGAAAATATAACAAAGATAGGATTCAAACTTATATATTAAGGTTTAAATCAAAAATCACTAGCCACTATGTCACGTTACTCTTTTTTTTTTTTTTTGTTATAAATACTCCTCATTAACAGGTTTTGTAAATAAGCTTTTATAATTATACTTAAAGAAACAGGCCGGCCTAACAGACCACAAGCCATGCCACAATTTTAAATAGGTCAGGTCAGGCGAGAAAAAATAGTCTATTATAGGTTACATACCAAACTCACTTCTACAAATTAGAAAACAAGTCTGGCCTGTTAAATATTAGGTCTGGTCTGACCTGTTCTCACCCCTAATTGTGAGTGGGTGTCTAATATATGAGGTACAACCTTCCTAGGAAATTGCAACTACTACATCATGTTTGATTGAAAGATTACCCTGGCCAACACAATCTCAAGTCAAGTTAGAATTCAACATTGTTAAGATAAAATAGGAGAAAAAAGAAATATGATGTGGTTAGTAGGGGCGGAGCCAGAAATTTGGGATGGGAAGGGTCGCAATATTTTTATTTTATTTTATTTTTTTATTTTAATTTTATTTTTTATTTCATTTTTTTTCATTTTTTTTCATTTTAATTTTATTAGTTTTTATATTTTTTATTTCATTTCTTTAAAATGATATAGTGAGCTTGTGAAGGTAAGTTAAAGTTATTTAAGTTTATTTAATTATAATTTTTGGGTAAAGTAATAAAAAATACATCATCAATAGTTAAAAGTTGTTGTTATGATTAAGAATTTCTTAAATAAATATATAATATGACAGTAAAATTTTAAAAGTAAAGATGAATACTAAAAATTTTAAAATTAAAAATTATTTAAATAAGAATCTTAAACCTATATGTTTTCAAAATTATAAATCAAAAACAGAAAATTATCAAAAATATTAAAAATTTCAAAACTAAAAATTATTTAGATGGAATTTTAAAACAAAAAATGAATATTAAAATTTTAAAATAAAAACTCATTTAATTAGGAGTCTTAAATCTGTATGTTTTCAAAATTAGATATAAAATTATATATCAAAAACAGAAAATCATTAAAAATTAAAAATTATTATTATTATTATTATTATTATTATTATTATATTATTATTATTATTATTATATAATATATATTATTTATTATTATAAATTATTATTTATATATAATTATTATTTAAAATAATTATTTTAGGAATATTATAATTATAATTATTTATTTAATTATAAAATCAAAATCATAATTATTTATTTAAAATAATTATATATAATTGCAAAAAAATATTTGGGGGAGGGCGAGTGCCTCCACCAGTGGTGGTTAGTATATATTGAGAACTGTGGTTTGTTCTATTCATAATAATAGAGAACAAATTTGAGTCTAAATAACCTAATATAAATGTAGGACAAAGTTAGATATCAATGTAATTAAAATATAATGAAATAAGAGTTAGAAAAAATATTTTTCTTAATTTTCTAAGTGGGTTACAATGATAGTTTCAAGATCGATTAGAAGTGTGGTTTAACACATTCATAAGAATGGAGAATAAAATTAAGTAAAGTATATATAGACAATGGAAGTTAAAAAATACATATAATAACAAATAGATGAAAGAAATATAATAAAGAATGGAATTCCTTCAAGGTTAACACATGTATTAATATGACATGACAAAAGTAGAATTTAGTAACTTAGAATTTACATTATATAAATATATAGATCAAATGATACAAGCATATATAGTTAATATTCATTTAAGTCAAATTTCTTAAACATATTATGAAGAATTTAATTTGTTTTTTATAAAAATCATAAATTATTTTAATGAATTTTATATGGCAAAAGAAACGATACCTCAGTTAATAAAAAAATAATACAACTAAAAATAGGTGCTATAATAAAATAATCTAGAATAAAATAACCTAATTGGTATTTAAATTTACAAGTGTCACATTGAGTAGATCATATCATAACTTATTCTTTATACACTGTGGTCAAAGTGGTCTACTCATCGGACTAGGTAGCTATAGTCACTCACCCAAGCGGGCTGCATCACTTTAATCGGTAATTATGTTGAATTTTGCGTGTGTTAGTCTCCCAAACATGGGCTCACCTCGAACTCGCTATGTGAGGTCTCCCCTAAATAATAATTATCTTTACTCATATTTAGTTCCTCTAATAAAAATATATTAATAAATTTTAATTAATAGCCTTTCTAATTCCTGTCCCTTTATTTTATAAATCCGCAACTTTTATTAAAAAATTTGCAATTTTATTTCTTATGCCTATTTTACTAAATGTTGATTCTCAAATCTTAAATAAAATATTTTAATTTAGACTCTTTTACATAGTAATTAACAAAATAACACTCAATAGTTAATGTCATCAAATGTATCAACAAACTAAAATTGTGTGGATGAACAAACTAAAATTGCAAATACTTTAAAATAGAGGGACTGAAATTATAATTTGATAAAAATAAAATGATTAAATATCCGAGTTAGGGAAAAAACATTGGACAAAAATTGCAATTTAATCTTAATCTTAATAATATAAATAAAGCTTCTAAAGTAAAGATTAATTAAAAATAGTTTAATTAATTTTAATTAATAAAATTATAAATCTAAATTTTATTTTATTTTTTTACAGTATCAAATTTCCTTTTAGAAATACAATAAAATTAAATAATTATATTTAATGGAAATTCTCATAATTTAGATAAAAATTCCTAAAAAAAACGATTGATTAAGAGCATAGAAGGAAATTAAATATTATATCAACTCAATTAAACAAGCAATGATCTGAAACCAAATTTCCCATTCATCCATCAGACAACTGTTTAATTGACTCGCCTGCACAAAAACTAAATCTTCTTTACAGTCTTAATTTATTTTAACTTCTAATAATCATATTTTTATAGTTACAAAATACAAACTGCAATGCAATATACTTAAACGAGTCAAAATTTAATTCTTGGCTCACTTAAGTTAAAAAACACAAACCAAAATACTAGATAATTAAACTTTTCATAAACTAAAAAAACAAATTATTAAGAATGATAAAATTATTAAAATCAACTTCCACACCCCAACTTTTATATAATTTAAACTATATACTATAAACTTAATGCATAAATTAATTTTAACTTAAAAAATTAACTTATTGTACCTTTTATTATGTTTCCCTATTAAAAATTGATCCAAACAAGTCCTTAAGCATTGCTTAAAACGAAAGTCGAAAGGTAAATCCCTGCTTAATAGGTTAATAACTCTAATTTTTCGAATATATATTTCACCACATAGCATAACAATGCAATTGAAGCATGATGCAAAACAGTGAAAGCATTCAGCAACCCAAAAATAAATAGCCGCACCACCATCTCAGCTTGTTCTTGCAAACTCAGTATTATAAGATTAAAAATGGTTCAAGAAACACCACCACTTTCCTAAATACAACCTTGATTAAATTAACAGGTTCCCCTCACCCCCATTTTTTCCTATTTCGCTTTGTGGTTGTGACAGACAAGTGCAATATCGATGGGATATGTTTGTCTGCAAAACCTGATACCCTCTGTAGACGCATGCCATGAATAAAAAACAGGAAAGCTACCAAAAACCCATTCCACTGAGCTCCTTTATCTACTACAATCTTCAAGATATTGGATGCGGCCTCCAGCAAATTTTCGAACCCATAGGTTGCACTATCTGTAAATTGTAGTATTCTAGTGTTGAGTCTTATATTAATTCAACGTCCCATAATGGAGAGTATTAGAAAGAGAGATTTGAAAGATGATTTAAGTTGTTTCCCATGCTGACAAGATTTACATAAATGATTAGATTTCCAAGAAATATTTAGCAAGCCTTTCACAAGATTCCTCTTGGATATTTTTGAAATATACTTCAGACTTAAATGTTCAAACCTTTTATGCCATATTTCTCTGTCATCGTCTACTAAAAGTAGACATGTTACATTCTGATCACTCAGGTCAGAAAGATAAACCTCATAGAGATTATTCTTTCTTTTACCCTTAAACAGAATGGATTTATCACTTTTTCTAACTATACACTTATCAGAATTAAAGGAAACTTCATGTCCGTTGTCACAAAATTGACTTATGCTAAGTAGATTGAAGTTTAGTCCTTCAATGTACGACACATTTTGTATAGATGGGTTGGGTGCCTTACAAACAGTCTCAATCCCAATGATCTTACCCTTTCTAGACCCGTAGGAGACAAACCCTTTACTTGGTCTGATGTCTTGGAACATAGAAAGGTTTCCTGCCATGTGTCGCAAGCATCCACTGTCCAGATACCAGCTTGAATCCTTCTTTCTTTCTATTGAGGATATCTGTAAAAGAAATAATATGTGATTTTGGTACCCAAATCTTCTTGGGTCCTGCTTTGTTAGTGAAGGGTTTTCTTATGTTAAAAGTCTTTGGATGACTTTTATATACAGTTGGAACCCTGTTATAATTTGCATGCATGCTTTTACGTACAGATGGAACAGTTGATGACTTCTTTTCCTTTGTACTTAGATTGTAACCAAGTCCACTTTTATCAGATGGAGGTCTTCCATAAGTTAAGATATTTTTGAGTTTGGAAGAGTTTGATGTGAACTTGATTAAATCTCTTTTCAAGGAGTCATTTTCTTCTTTTAATCTTTTGATTTTAGAGAGAAGATGATTCTTTTCAATTTCAGATTGAGAAGATGATTCGTCTGATGTTCCTTAATGAGACAAACTTTCATTTATAGTTTTCAGTCTTGAGACTTCTTCCACAACTATCTTTAGCTTGGTTTTGCAAGATTTATATTCTTGAGCTATAAATTGAGAGTTCACGAGAAGAACATCATAAAATATTTCTTCATCATCACAATCTAAATCAGAAGATGATGAATGAGATTTGTTCAGAATTTTTACCTTAGATGATTTTGAGTCCCCCGCCATGAGACATATATTAGCGGTTTCTTCTTTGCTAGAGTCATCTGAACTTTCTGTATCAAGGTTCTCCCAGGTGAGTAGGCTTTTCTTCTTATTGTCTCTTTTGGGATTCCATCTTCTTTTCAGCTTAGGGCATTCTGGCTTCATGTGCCCTGGTTTTCTGCACTCATAGCAGACTACTTCAGATTATTCTTCTTTATTGGATGGTTTCTCAGGAAACCGTCTATCTTTTATTTTAGAGAATCTTTGGCCCCGTCCTTTCTTCATCATCATTCTCTTGAATCTTCTGGCCATCAAGGAGATCTCGTCATTTATTGATTCTTTTGAATTGTCAGATTCAGTTGAGTCAGCTTGAAGAACTTTGTGTTTCTTTTTGTCTTTCTAGCTAGACTCTTCTTTTGAAGCTTTATCAATAGATGGTAGAGCAATAGGCTCTTTGACTTTGATTTTGTCCCTTTTGCTCATGTGAACTTCATGTACTCTTAGACCACCGATGAGTTCATCAAGAGTGAAAGTTTTCATGTCTCTGCCAACAGATATAGCAGTGGACATGGCTTCCCATTGAGTAAGAAGACTATCTACAATCTTCATGTTATTTTGGGCTTTTAAGAAGTTGATGCCCAAAGTGGTTAGCCCATTTAGAATGGTTTGAAATCTTCCAAACATTCCATCAATGGATTCTCCTTTTTGCATGGAGAACATTTCATATTCTCTCTGAAGAGTAGCAGCTTTTCTAAGTCTGACATCTTCAGTTCCTTCATGAGAGATCTTCAGGGCATCCCAGAGCTCCTTAGCAATTTTATGGGAACAAAATATGTTGTATTTTGTCCTAGATAGAGCGCACATTATGGCATATCGTGTTTTGCTGTTGAACTCCGTTATTGTGTATTCTTCATTCCCCCATTGTGCTTCTGGTTTGGTTAAGAGAATGTCTCCTTCAGTGATAATCTTCCAGAGTCTATATTGGGTAGACTTGATGTACATCTCCATTCTGTCCGCCCAGTAAGGATAATCATCTCCAGAGAAAGTTCGAGGTTTTTTCATAGAGGATCCTTATGCAATCAGCATTGTCTTGGAGTTTTCCATCCCGAATTTTTTCCTCTAGCAGCTATCAGGCGCTCAACCCTTAGAGGCTGAGCTCTGATACCAAACTGTAAAGTACAAATACACAAGAAAGGGGGGTTGAATTGTGTTTATTAATTAAAACTTTTCAGACGATGCAGCTTGCGTCTGTTATAAACGATTTGATCAGACGCAAACAAAGTTTCTCTTGTAAAGATTGGCTTTAATAAAAGAATTCGTTTAAGTTATTATCCCCAGTTAGTAGACAGATAAAAATAATCAAAGCAATAATATTTTTATATTGGTTCATCTATGCAAGACTACGTCCAGTTACCCAATAACTTGTTGAAGTTCCACTAAGAGTATTCTTTGAACCCAGCCACTCCTGGCTAAAATACAGATATTCTTTGAACACAACATTCTCAGGCTAAACTGGTATTCTTTGAACACAACCTCTACAAGCTAAACCAGGTATTCTTTCAACACTTAGCCTCCTCAGGCTAAAACAGGTATTCTTTGGACCACAACCTCTTCAGGCTATGTAAAATACAAATACACAAGAAGGGGGGTTGAATTGTGTTTTCAATTAAACTTTTTCTGACGAAGCGATTTGCGTCTGTGTTAAAATCTTTGTATCAGACGCAAACTTAAACTTCTCCTTCTAAGAGTTGATTTTAATTAAAAATTCAGTTTAAGTTGTTATCCCCAGTTAGTAAGCAAATAAAATTAATCAAAGCAATAATATTTTTATACTGGTTCGTCTATTTAAGACTACGTCCAGTTACTCAGCAACTTGTTGAGGTTCCACTAAGAGTATTCTTTGAACCCATCCACTCTTGGCTAACAATACAAATATTATTTGAACACAGCCTTCTCAGGCTAAAGCGGTATTCTTTGACCCCAGCCTCCACAGGCTAAACCCAGGTATTCTTTTAACACAACATCCACAGGCTAACCAAGGTATTCTTTCAACACTTAGCCTCCTCAGGCTAAATAAGGTATTATTTGGACTTCAGCCTCCACAGGCTAGACTCACGGTATTCTTTGGACTAGCAGCCTGATGTAGGAACATCTAGCCTAAGAAGATTTACTAGAAGCATGCAAAGGAGGCTTGAAGAGGAAGTGGATAAACTCCAAGTTTTGTACCCTAGTATAGGACTCAAACTTGTAATATCTTGTAAACTTGTATGGGACAAGATTAGGTCCTATTGTAAATAGCTCTAGGGTATGACTTAAGGGTCCAAAGCCCAAAGCCCAAAGCCCATGGGTTTCATAAAGCCTAAAGCATGCCAGGCATTCCTAAGTCAAGGTCACACAAGTTTTCAAAATCGGCTAAAAACATTTTCGGCTACAAAAATTGTGTGAACCTTGAAACACTTGCTAATTAGGAAGGAAACCTTGATTAAGAATTGGATCCATGCCAACACTTAATCAAGGATCTCCACCCTTGATTAGGAAGTGATTAGGATTGATGACATGGCTAATCACATGGGTACCAAGGGGAGACAAACCCATGTGCACCCATGTGAAGGCCATGTGAGAGCCATGAGACTTTGTTGAAGACTAGATCGGGGCAATCCTTGGAGCTTCATTGGGGCACCTTCCATGGAGCACCTACATCAAGTGGTATCTAGAGCTTGCTTGTCTTCAACCTTGGTTCATCACCACCGGTTAGTAGTTAGTCTTCCATGAGTCTTGAGTTTTTCTTTGTGTTCTTCCATGTCTAGAGTCTTTCTTCCATAGAGTAGCCTATTTTTGAGTTCCTTGAGTTGTCATATTGCTTAGTTTTGAGTTGGGCATGCTTTGATTCTTTTGGTTGCTGCATTAGGTCGTGATTCATGTTGGCATGTTCATCCATAAGTTTCTTGAATGCATGATTTTCTAGCTTGCAATTCTGACTCACATGATCATCTAGATTTTCTTTTGCAAGTTATGATTCATGTATGCCTCTAGGATTTGTGTTTAGTCTTGAATTCTTTGCTGCACTTTATGGTATGCTTGCTAGATTGTACTGCACTTAAGCTTTAGTTACATACCTCACATGAATGCTAAGTGTTAGGAGCAATTCTAGTGTATGCTTACATGCTACATGCTTTTTTAGTAATTTTTAGTTTACCTTTTGATTTGTAATTTCGGCTAGACTTTGTAATTGCTATGATAAGCTAGATTTGAACCTAGAAAGTGTCTCTTAGATCCTTTAAGGTTTTGGTCCAGCCATAGTGAATCAAAAGAAAAGAATCAAAATCAAAAGAAAAGAAAAGAAAAGAGAAAGAAAAACAAGTGGAAAGAAAAACAAGTATTGAAAAGTAGTGGTTCTAGAAATATGTGAAAATTGAGAAACATAGAGAAGTGAAAAGAAAAGAAACGTACTGCAACATAAGAACAAAAGAAAGTGAAAAAGAAAAGAGTTACACAAAAGAAACACCATTGGACCTAGGAAAGAGCCTACACCATTCTAGTTGAAATTCTAGTTTTGAGCTTCCTAGTGATTTGTGTATCTTTTGATGCTATCCTTGTAATTTTTCATTTCTTCAAGTTACTTCACCTTGCTGGATATGTTAGGTACTGCATAGTTTGATTTGATATTAAAGTGAGCATGAGAAGCATGATAGCTAGCCATTTCTAAAAGCTAAGAAAAAATCGGTTTCTATAATTGCTGAAATTTTTGGAATCGGTTTCTAAGTTTCGGTTATTAATTGAATTTTGAGCTTGCTGTCTAGTTTTGAATGCCTTTTCATATGCCTCTATTTTGATGTGTTTCCTTAGGCAATTTCATGATATTTTTCTGCCCTAGAGTGTGTCATTGTCTCATTAAAATTTCTCCACAATTTGAGTAGCCATTCATTTCATTTTTTGAGCTTTTATTGCTCGTCTCCTTTGGAATCCTTGGTTTTGTCTTAGAGTCTTGGTGCTATTCTTCTTTCATGATGGTGTGATAAGACCTTGATAATTGATTAGAAGAGAGTTTACTAAGAGAGCTTAGAGAAAAAGAGTGGTAAAAGGCAAGAGAGCACATTAGAGAAAAAGCCTTAATTTTATGTGATACACGAGTTGATTGAGTGATACACTTAGTGAGCTTGTGAGGTTTTATTTCCCCTTGTATTTTTTGTATACTAACCTTTCTCTGCAGCTATGGCAAGTTCCCCAAGTGTGGGTAATGAGCACTCACCAAGAACCCAAGCTTTGATGGACAAAATGATGGAAAAAATGAATGAGATCCAAATAAGTTTGAGGGAGAGTGTTAAGGAAGGTGTGAGGGAGATAAAAGAGACACATGAGAAGGAGAGGCAAAACAATAAAGAGGGGGGAAGGAGAGGTAGAAGAGGGAATGATGAGGATAGTGGAAGAGAAAGTGAGAGAAGAAGTAGTAGGAGAAGTGAGCACATGAGTTCCATTGGTAGTGATGGTGGGATCTTCTTTGGGCATGGAGCACATGGTGGGAACTCTTTTGTGAATAATAGAAGGGGTGGAAGAGGTGCTGCACATGTTGGAGGGAGAGGGACCCGAGGCTATGGTAGACAAAATTGGGAGGATGAGGACCGGTTTGATGAGAGAAACCTAAAGTTCTTTATACCCAAGTTCAATGGAAGTGGTGGTGTGGATGTGTACTTGGAATGGGCTATGAAAGTGGACCAAATACTTAGTAGCTACCTTATGCTTAGTGAGGAGAGGAAGCTGCACTTGGTCACCCTTGAGTTTGAAGAGTATGCACTAGTTTGGTGGCATCAACAAGAAAGAGGTAATGGGTACTTGAGACCTAGGATCACTACATGGGAAGAGTTGAAACAAGCCCTCAAAGAAAGGTTTGTGCCGCCAACATACATGAGGGATCTGCATCACAAACTACAAAGACCTGTGCAAGGTAGTAGGAGTGTGCAAGACTACTACAAAGACTTGGAAGTTACCATGCTTAGAGCCCAAGTTGAAGAGAGCCTAGAAGCTACAATGGCAAGGTTTGTACATGGACTCAATAGAGAGATCCAAGATGTCCTTGAATTGCAAAGATACTCCAACCTTGAAGAAGCCATCCACTTGGCCGAGAGGGTAGGGTCACAATTGAGAAGGAAAGCTAGCTTCAAAAGGGTCTCCAATACTACTACATCAACTTGGAAAGGTAAGAGCAACAAAGACCATTCACCTAGGCCTCCAATGAAGAGTAACCGAGAACTCACCAAAGGTAAAGAGGTAGTTCCTTCATCCCAACCCTTTAAATCAAGTAACATCAAATGCTTTAAGTGTTTAGGAAGGGGCCACATTGCATCTCAATGTCCAAACAAGATAGCAATGGTGATGAGGCAAGATGGAGGGATCACTAGTGAAGAATCAAGTGGATCTTCAAGTGAAAAGGAAGATCAAGGTGAAGCTCACTCCACCTTTAGTGAAGAGGTCGAGGATGGGGATTTGTTAATGGTAAGAAGGTTATTAAAATTGAACCATGATTTGGATGAAACTCAAAGAGAGAATATCTTCCATACAAGGTGTAAGGTAAAGGACCATGTTCGCTCCCTTATCATAGATGGTGGTTCATGTACCAATGTAGTTAGTGAAAGACTTGTAAATAAACTTAACTTGCCAACTTTAATTCATGCTAAACCATACAAGTTGCAATGGTTAAGTGAAAATGGGGAAGTAAAGGTAGATAGGCAATGTATGATCACTTTTTCTATTGGTAAGTATTGTGATAATATTCTATGTGATGTTGTGCCCATGGAAGCTACACATATGCTTTTAGGTAGGCCATGACAATATGATAGGAATGTTATACATGATGGACTTGCTAATACCTATTTGTTTACATTTGAGGGTAGAAAAGTACTCTTAAAGCCTTTAGCCCCAAAGGATGTATGTGAGGACCAAATCAAAATGAAGATCAAGAGGTCCCAAGAAGAAAAAGTGAGCTTGGCTGAAAGCTCTAAGCCTTCCAAGGCTTTGGCCGAGAGCCATGTAAAAGGAAAAACTAGTTTGAAAAGTGTTGTAAATAAATCTAAGTGTAAAAGTGAATTGAAATCTAATTTGTTGGTAGCTAAGGGGGAATGTAAAAGGGAATTCCTAATTAGGAAATCTATATTTCTATGCTTACCAAATTCTAATTGTTTGGATTCACTTCTTGTAGAAAATCTTGGAAACAGGGAGAGCTTGTTGATGGAAAGACAATTAAAAGGGAAGTGTGAACTTTCTTTTAAATTTGATAATATCTTTGATTGTCTTCACCCTTGTTTTGAGAGTTTTGTAGGAATCAATTCCAAGATACAATACTTTGAAGAGAGAAGACTTATAGCACATTGTGAATATACCAAATACCTCCTTTCTAAGGATTCTTGTGCTTTAGGTCCAAGTAAAGAATTGTGCATTGTGGAACCATGTAACAAGCATTATGTAGGAATGGAAGTGTCTAAGAATTTTAAGTTTTTAAATGAACTTGTAAAAAGAGACATTATGTTTTCATGGGAGCCTTTTCAAGAAGAAGCCTTCAAGTGGCTCAAATCACCATTAGGAGAAACTTCCTTATCTCTTACTTATCCTAGTAGTTCCAATTTGCATGATATTACTTGTTTGAAATTAGAATCTCAAGGTATAAGGCCTTGGGGAATACTTAAATATGCTAAGTTGGAATTCTTGATTGTGCCTAATGATTTTTATGTTAATCATGTTGAATGTCCTTCTAGGTTGATGGAAGATTTTAAGAAGGAGGGTACTTTGGAAGCTCCTACACCTAGAAGAAAGGTTTTAACTACGGGTTCCAACCTAGACATGTCCACATTTGAGAAAATGCTAGTATCAAAAAAATTGAAGTACAAGCTCCAAAGAGCTTCGGTTATACTTTGAAAAATGGACTAAGTTCTTCTTTTACTTCTTTAGATTGTGTTATTGATATTAGAAAACAATTTATCTTGTTGTTATATGATTGCCAAATAAATAACTTAGGTAAATATAGCAAATTAAAGGAATGTTTGAAAAGAAAGTATCATTGGCTTTTACATATATGCACTCACTATAAGAAACAAATTTACCTCTACCTTACATCATATAATAAATAATTGGACGAAACTTGTCTTGTATTTGAACCGGGCGGATTGTATAATAATGTAATTTGGAGCTTCCCACACATTATGGAAATAGTAATTCCTTTAAATGTTATTAATTTCTCTTTGTTTGATGTAGGTCCAAATGAAGATATCAACTTGAGGACAAGTTCAAGCAAAGAAGGAGGGTTTGATGTAGGAACATCTAGCCTAAGAAGATTTACTAGAATCATGCAAAGGAGGCTTGAAGAGGAAGTGGATAAACTCCAAGTTTTGTACCCTAGTATAAGACTCAAACTTGTAATATCTTGTAAACTTGTATGGGACAAGATTAGGTCCTATTGTAAATAGCTCTAGGGTATGACTTAAGGGTCCAAAGCCCAAAGCCCAAAGCCCATGGGTTTCATAAAGCCTAAAGCATGCCAGACATTCCTAAGTCAAGGTCACACAAGTTTTCAAAATTGACTAAAAACATTTTCGGCTACAAAAATTGTGTGAACCTTGAAACACTTGCTAATTAGGAAGGAAACCTTGATTAAGAATTGGATCCATGCCAACACTTAATCAAGGATCTCCACCCTTGAGTAGGAAGTGATTAGGATTGATGAAATGGCTAATCACATGGGTACCAAGGGGAGACAAACCCATGTGCACCCATGTGACGGCCATGTGAGAGCCATGTGAAAGCTAACAACCAAGTAACTCACATGGTTACTTGGTGATCAAGTAGGATTTCGGCTAGGCTTAGGTCCTAACTAGGATTAGGTTAGTTTTAATCATAGTTTAAGTGCCTTGGAGGCCAAGGAAGCATAGCCTATAAGTACCTTGGCCAAAACTCATGTAAGGGTCTTTTGATGAATTGTTGAATGAATTGCTTAGTGCGTTCTTGAGAGCTTAATTCTCTTGTTCCCTTAGGCTTATAGGTGTCACCACCTTGGCGCCACCACCATCTCCTCCTCCTCCATCTTTTCCGTTTCATTTCTTCACCCTTAAACTCTAAACACCTTGTTCGGTCGAGAGCTTTCTTGGTGCAACCGTGAGACTTTGTTGAAGACTAGATTGGGGCAATCCTTGGAGCTTCATTGGGGCACCTTCCATGGAGCACCTACATCACAGCCTCCGCAGGCTTGATGCAAGGTATTCTTTAATCACTTAGCCTCCTCAGGCTATAAGATTACCACAACAGTGGCTTACAATTAAGTTCAAATAGAAAAGAATCCTCTACACAGAGAGGGATTTTACAATGAAGATTCTATTCTAAGTTTGTGGCGAGTAAACTTGTTTTCTTGAGAGCTTGAGCGAGTATAAGAATATTCTTGATCAGAGTAGTTCTCCAATTTGAACTCGCAAAGATGAAGTCCTTTTATAGGTGATTGCGTGAAGTAACTATTAGACTGTAGATGTTAATGTTAGTCCTTGTCTTGGGTACTTTCGCATCTGGTAGAGTGAGTAATCAGAACATTTAATGGAAAGTCAACGGTTGTCAGCGTGAGATTTGCCTTTGACTTGATTCGCTCTGAGATTTCACTAAAACGTACAACTGCATTTCGTGTTACAGAGGTTTAATTTGAAATCCCTTTCCACCTTTAGAACATTCTGAGTAATGGTTGAATAAAGATGTATGCACGTGTTACTCAGAGTCTTGGACTTCATAAAGAGTAGACGAATGAATAATTATAATGAGTTGAGTGTTGAACTCATTCGTCTGTCTTCAATCTTCATCTTCAACTTAAGTTTTCAAATCTTCACACTTGAGCTCATGACTTGTAGTTGAGACGCGCTCTCCATCTGATCTTCAAAGTTCTTCGTCTGATAGAAATACTTGGAGTGTGACGACTTGAACTTTGCGTCTGGAACTTCCATCGTTTTGAGGGTGCATCTTTCGTCTATGCACATAATGATTCGTTTGATCATTGTTTCCTCTGCGTCTGTAGATGTTTCCGTCTGTCTTGTAATTATCAAAATTAAGATGCTATGTCATTTTGACTTAACAATCTCCCCCTTTTTGATGATTACAGACCATACGAGCAAATCCATCTTCTTCTTCTAATAATGAGAATTTCATGGATATATTAGAGCAAAGTAGATGAAACATCTTGATCTTAAGTTCTTCAGACGATAGATCATTCTTGATATATTGTGTAGATGTCAGATCAAAATCTGCATAAAACATGTTAGCTTAAACAACACAAAATATATCAAAGCAAAAAGATACATCGAGATGATGTTTGTAGTCATTTTTCTTTCATAAAGAATTATTACATCCAAGAGATGTAATTTTGTACAATCAGAGTAAGAAAGAAAAATATACTAGAGCCACATGCTCTAAGTTTCAGCAAAAATAGAAAAGAACATAAAATAGCTGCCCCTAAGCCTGATCTTGTTCTTCATTTTTAGCATCTTCATCTTTTACGTCTGGCCTCCCCCTCGACTTAGTATTTTTCTCTTTTTAGCTCCTCCTGAGCTTGATATATCTATTTTTCAACTTATAGCTCCTTTGTTCCTTTCTTCATTTTCCATCTGATCTCCTCTAACTCCTTCTTCTTCTCTTCTTTTCTCTTCTCATCCCATTTCTTTTCTTCTCCCCCTTGGGCTTCAATCATCAAAACATCAAAATGATAACATCATTTGGTTCCAGATGAAGACGTTGCGCCTGGATTTTGTTTAGCAAGAATGGCCTTCATCAATCCCTCTAAAGATTCAATTATGCTTACAAGAATATTCTGAGTGGACTTATATTCCAGATTTCTTGTTCAAGAGCAGAACATCTTTGCTTGAGAGAATTGTAGGCTTCGACAATGGGAATTTCATCCTCTAAACAGTGAATAGTTAAGAATGGAAGAACGACAGTGATAGCCTGAGGTTCATTCCATCTCCAATTGAATTCTCGCTGAATAAGAGAGACTTGAAGATTTTGGAGATATTCACCATTTCCATATGCAAACCCATCTCCAGGGTAGACGCTTCCACAAACAACAGCGTCTTGCCAGAAGAGTTAGCCAATGTGGCCTTGTGAGCTTCAAGCTTGGTAATAGTCCTACTATCAAAAGGACCACGTTGGAAAAGATGATCATATTCAGACAAAGACAACAACTTTGGTATATGGCGTGCCCATAGAAACTTCTTGGGTTCAGAATAAATTTTCTTTTCTTTGCCTTTTGCTAAGAACTTGATTCTACAAGAACGAAGTCTGTCCAGTTGAATGAAGAACTTAGTTGATAGAGAGGAAATTGAAGAGAATTGAGTGCCAAGAAATTGAGGCAGAGGTCGTTGTTCTTTCAAGGCGTTACGTCTGATATGATTGAGAGAGCTAGCTTGAGATTTTCCTTCCTTGCGATATGTAGTTGCCATGTTGTGAAAAGCATGATCATGATCAATGGGCAATGCATTGGAAGGTCTTCAGGAGTTTCAAGATCCTCAAGAATTAGCTCCTGAGTGATAGGAATTCCCGAACAATGTGGTCTTGTCCAGGGGAGAGTAATTCCTAGTGAGTATCCAAGTCCAAGATACTCATTCTTGTTCATGGGAATAGTGAAGGTAATGGGGTCATGTCCATCAATAGCATCTAATGACCACCATTTGCAGCAATTGGGCACAGAGGGACTCCATTTGGTTGGATCAAACAGCGAGTGAAAGAAGATGGTTAAACCACACTTCTTTGGAGTTTCCCATGGACGAGCTTCTCTTGATCTAATGAAGGGCACATATCCAAGAGCAGGACCTTCAATTAGAGAATCTTCAAGGTATTCTTTGTATGTGCATGCTCCTTCCAGACCTTTGATATTGGTCTTTATCAGACCATCCCAACCAAGATTCTTTAGCCACTCTTTTTGCTGATTTTACGAATAGATTGCTTCAGTGTTCAATTGAGTTGGCTTAAGAGGATGATAGAAAGGAAAAGGATTTGGACTCCTTTTCTTAGAAAATCCCCGTTTTCCTCTGTACATATAAGGATCAGTAGTCTCAAAGAAAGCTGATTGTGCATTTTCGGATGAGGAAGAAGTGGAAGACTGAGAAGATCTATCATTGAGAATCCAATCTGGCCTAATTGGTTCTTCTTCCATATGCTCTGTTGAGGAGAGCTTCTTTGTGTATAATTCATCAAGGAAGGAATAATCCATCTTCCTTGAAGGTGTAGGCTCAACAATTTCAGAATACAATAATGGTTCAGTTTGTGTGTATTCTGTTATTATTGGCCCATCAGATGAAGATGCATCAGTAGATGCAGACTGTACATCACGATGAACTTCATTCATTTATACAGATTTAACATCTTCAGACGCGAATACTTCCGTCTGAGGTTGAATAAGATTAGCAGATGCAATATCTTCAGTTTGATGATTCTTTGGAGAAGCAGACTCAAAAGGTACTGCTATAGGTTCAGCTTCTGATCTATTCTCCATTCTATCTTCAGCAATGTCCAAATGCATAGATGTATGTAAGTTATCATCTAGCATAGTGGATAATTGTTCTGACAACAGTTCATTATCTCTTAAGATCTAGCATACTCAACAGCTTCTGGCTCAGTTCGTTTGGGTTCAGATACTGTTGCAGATGAAGGTTGAACAGACTCAACTGCGTCTGTCATGACAATATCGTCTACTTCAACTACCTTTCTAGAAGACTCGATACAATAATCTTTTTTTTTTACCCTTCACTCATGGTGTGCGTCTGATCTTTTCTTTTTCTTTTTGGTTTCCTCTTTATTAGGTTGGTTTGGGTTAATGATGACATAGCGAATTTTCTTTGGCGCAAGTGGTTGTTTTGGTAAATGATCAGTGAGTGATTCATTTACATGGTTTTCTGATTGCGATTGTGTTTGGGATGATTTGGTGAGTTTGATGGACAATTGTGGTTTTCTTTTTGGAGATGATGGAGTTGGTTGTTCTGTTTGGGCTTTTCTGATGGGAAGTTTCGTTCTTTTAGATTGTTTGGATGGAGAGGGTTGTAGAGATTATGAAAAATGTGTTTTGCTTGACCTCTTGTCCATCAGGAAACCATTTCTCATTGTTAACCTTGAACCTTAGGTTAATAATGATATTTGTGAAGAGAGCAGGGTATGGAACACTTGAGTTCCTTTTCAGATTTCTATTTCTTAGAGCACTCAGCCAGTGATCCAAGATAATGTGAGGGAGACTTATCTTCTCCTTCTTCAGCAAATGATAGAGACATAATCTGTCTCTATAACTCACATTGTCCCTAGACCCAGTCCTAGGAGTGAAAACGTTGAAGAGAAGATTGTGCAAGATTCTACACACAGGAAGTAAGTTTCCAGCTCTTAGAAACTTATTGTCTTCAGGGACACGAGCCCTTCCATATAAGGCTCTGTCAACGGTTTCTTCATCCAAATCTTCATTCCAGTTGGAATGAAGTATAACTCCTCTAGCCTTACATCTTCCTCCCGTAGCAATGACATCAGTATTTATCAGAAACTCCTTTTTTGATACAAACCCGCAGATGGTACCATTAACATCTTGAGCCTCACTCCAGAATTCAGTATATGGTTCCAACAACCATGCTCCTTGCCATTCCACAAAGTCCATCCATCCGACAACTTCGAGTAGTTCAAGGATATTCTCAGAGAGATCCTTGAGTGTTTCTCTTTGTACCCATTTGCAAGGAAGAAATGTTTCTTCAGCACAGATAATCTTTGTGGTCTCAGCAGTCTTTATGTTCTTGGCGACCATTTTTGCAATTTGAAAAATGAGAGAATGTAAAGAGTGTGAGAGTGCTTGTCGAATAGTTAAGATTTTGAGAATAGAAAGTAATGAAATGCATTGGCAGTTTCTTGTATATATATGAAGATGAAATAATTTTAGGTTAAAGAGTAGACGAAAGAAAAGTAACCGTCCCTGATTTGACGTTTTCCATCATTGTCTTTTTGATGATTGATTTGACTCTGTAAATTATGGACGTTTCCCATCATTGTCTTTCTGATGATTGATTTGACTCTGTAAATTATGCGCGTGTCTTGTTTCTTTAAGAATTTTTCCATAAATGCCAGACACATTTAATGCTGTATTAAATGCTATATCCTGCACACTTGATTAAAATATTAATAGATAATATGACGTTGCGTCTGTTGAAGAGTCTTAACACGAAATAATATAAACGAAATTATGTGCAGACGGAAGTAATAATCGTACTTAAAATTTAACAGACGAAAGATGTACTCAAGCAAGGGAACAATTCCCAAATTCTCCTTTATAAAGTTAAAACGAGTTTCGTCTAAAGCTTTTGTAAAAATATCAGCCCATTGGAAATTTGTTTGTATAAATTGCATATCAAAGACACCTTTTTGAACATAATCTCTAATGAAATGAAATCTGATTTCACTATGTTTGGCCTTTGAATGCTGAATTGGATTCTTGCTGAGATTAATTGCACTAGAAACGTGTTTCGTCTAAAGCTTTTGTAAAAATATCAGCCTATTGGAAATTTGTTTGTACAAATTGCATATCAAAGACACCTTTTTGAACATAATCTCTAATGAAATGAAATATGATTTCAGTATGTTTGGCCTTTGAATGCTGAATTGGATTCTTGCTGAGATTAATTGCACTAGTGTTGTCATAAAATACAGGATTATGATTTTCAAACCTGGAATAATCTTCCAGTTGATGCTTTACCCATAATAGTTGTGAACAACATCCAACAGCAAAAACTGCTTTTATTGTTGAAAGTGCTATGAAGTTTTGTTTCTTGCTAGACCAAGAAATAAGTGATGATCCTAGAAACTGACATCCTCCACTTGTACTCTTTCTCTCCACTTTATCACCAGCATAATTAGCATCACAAAACCCACTCAAATTGAAATCATCATTTCTCTTGTAAAATAAAGAGAGATTAGTGGATCCAACAAGATATCTTAATATGCGCTTTACAGCTTGAAGATGAGATTCTTTTGGGTCAGACTGAAATCTATCACAAAGACAGATGCTAAACATAATGTCTGGTCTGCTAGCAGTTAAGTATATAGTCTGATCAACAGACTTACCAGATTCGTCTTTACTTAAACTATCTCCAGATGAATGCATGAGAGTTTTCATAGGCTTAGCATTATCCATTTTGAACTTCTTCAAGAGTTCTTTTGTATATTTCTGTTGATGGATATATATGCCTTACTTCGTCTGCTTAATTTGCAGACCTAAGAAAAACTTTAACTCTCCCATCATGCTCATCTCGAACTCATTCTGCATAAGCTTAGAGAAGTCTTTGCACAAAGATTCATTAGTTGCACCAAAAATAATGTCATCTACATATATTTGTACAATAATGAAATCCTAAGAGATTTTTCTTAAATAGGGTAGTATCAAATTTTCCTCTTGAAAAACCATTTTCAAGTAGAAAAAAGCTTAGTCTGTCATACCATGCTCTAGGAGCTTGTTTCAGACCATACAAAGCTTTAAAAACATGATTTGGCAAAGATGGATGTTCAAAACTAGGAGGTTGTTTAACAAAAACTTCTTCTTCAATAAAACCATTTAAAAATGTACTTTTTACATACATTTGATATAAAATAATATTTTTATGAGCAGTAAATGCAAGTAATATGCGAATGACTTCTAATCTAGCAACAAGAGCAAAGGTTTCAGTAAAATCAATACTTTCTTGCTGATTATACCCTTGAGCTACTAACCTTGCTTTGTTTCGGACAACTTTTCCTTCTTCATCCAGCTTGTTTCTGAAGACCCATCTTGTTCCAATGATGCTTTTATCTTTGGGTCTTTCAACCAGAGTCCATACATCATTTCTTGTGAATTGGTTGAGTTCTTCTTCCATGGAAATTATCCAGTCATCTTCTTTAAGTGCTTCCTCAATGCTTTTTGGTTCAATTTCTGACACAAAAGCATATCCAGAAAGGTCTCTAAAATTTGACATGGTTTGCACTCCTTGATGCTTGTCTCCTATAATCAGATCTTGGGAGTAATTTGAGGCAAATTTCCATGTTCTGATTGGAGTCTAAATATTGTCAGGTTGAAGAGTAGTCGATGAGGGTTTGTCTAAACCAGCAGATGCAGTTTTGTCTGATTTGGCTTTTGTGTCTGTTCTGACAATAGTATCATTTGGTTGACTTGATGAGTTGACCTGCAAATTATCAAAAGATGTTTCTAGGTCTGACATTTTTTTGTCAGCCTTTGAATTATCTTGAAATTTGACATGGATTGATTCTTCTATAACTTGAGTATTAGATTTAAAAACTCTGTAAGCTTTAGATGTATCAGAATATCCAAGAAAGAATCATTTACAAATTTTAGAGTCAAATTTTCCAAGATGATCCTTAGTGTTAAGGATAAAACATTCACATCCAAAAGGATGGAAGTAAGATATGTTGGGTTTTCTTTCTCTCCATAATTCATAAGGAGTCTTATTCAATATGGGTCTTATCAAAATTCTGTTTTGTAAATAACAGAAGGTGTTTATTGCTTCTACCCAAAAATATTTTGGAAGTGAACTTTCATTTAAAAGAGTTCTAGCCATCTCTTGTAAAGTCCTATCTTTCCTTTCCACAACTCCATTCTGTTGAGGAGTTCTTAGAGATGAAAAATTATGGAATATACAATTTTCAAAATAGAAGGCTTTAAAATCAGAATTTTCAAATTCAGTTCCATGATCACTTCTCACAGATGCAATACATGCTCCTTTCTCATTTTGAACACGTTTACGAAAAATTTCAAAGACATTGAAATGACTCGTGTATATGAGCTAGGAAGTATACCCATGTGAATCTAGAGTTGTTGGACTTGAAGCTGAAGAAGCCATCCCTAGTTTTAGTTTTGATATACTTGTACTTTTGATCTTTGTGATAGATTGTATATAGGAGTTTAAAATGTATTGATTGTTTTAGTTTAGGCTTTGAGTGTGGTTTTTATTCAATCGTTTCATAGAGAATTTGATTTTACTCTTGTGATTTGAGCTAGAGAAGTTTTGGAACCCCATTTTATTTGAAAGAAATCAAAAACTTTGGTTTAAAAAGGTTTTAAGCTGAAGTAATCGATTACCATATAGCTGTAATCGATTACCAACAAATTCAGAAAACAGGGGAACCCAAACTGCTCTGGAGTAATCGATTACCACTCCATAGTAATCGATTACTTCGTGCTTGAAGAAACAGGGGAAGGCAAATTTCTCTGGAGTAATCGATTACCACAATCCAAGTCGATTACCACACCCGAAATTCATCTCAAATGATTTTGAAACTGCTTTAAATTGAAACCTCTTTGAATTGTTTTCAGAAGAGAGATCTTTTTGAGTTTTCCAAGAAAGAAAGGAAGAGCTAAACACTAGGTTTTACAAGAATTCTCTTCAAAGTTTCAAAGGTTTCTCTTGAGATGAAGGCTGTGTGAATGGTTGAATTGTTTGGATGATATCATTGATCAGTGCATACACAACAGGTGTAATCTTATCTGATCTTTATCTTTTGTAATCTTTTTGGTTTAAACTCTAAAGAGAAAGGTATTCTCTTGGAAGAGTTGATGAGTTTTTGAGAGAGGTACTCTCAAAGGTTGATTCTTGAAGGGATCAAGGATCAAGATATGTTCTTAGGTGAAGAACATATAGTTTTGAGTATTTGATTTGTTTTTGTGTTTGTGCAGTGTGGTTGTATTGAACACAGAATCTTTATAGTGGAAAACCGATCGCAACAGATTGTTGGGTTGGGACTGGATGTAGGCCGAAAGCCGAACCAGTATAAATCTCTGTCAAAACTCTCTTCTCTATCTTATCTCTTTTAATTCATTGTTTTCTTGCTTTACAATTTTCCCTTATTTTCCGCTGATTATATCTCTGATACGTTCTTGTAATTCAAGATAAGATTGAATCGGGAAAAAGTGAGAAAAAGTAAAATTAAACAAAGGGAACTTGAATCTATTCACCCCCCCTCTAGATTCATATAGGGACCAACAATTGGTATCAAGAGCTTTAACTAGTAAATCAATCTAGTAATCCTTCTTAGTTCCCTGTAATGGCTAGTAATCTTTTACCCTTCGCTGAAGGAGCTTCGATAAATAGACCTCCATTGTTCTGCGGTGATAACTATCCATTCTAGAAAGTTCGCATGAAGATCTTTATGGAATCTATTCACAGAAGCATCTGGCAGGCTGTGGTAAATGACTACAAAGTTCCAATGAAAATAGAATATGGAAAAGAGATAGAGAAACCTTTTGAGGATTGGGACATGGATGAGATTAGGAGGGCTGAAAATGATGCTAAGGCCTTGAATATCATACACTCTGCCTTGAATTCTGATGAGTTTTTCAGGATATCAGCTTGCACAACAACAAAAGAAGTATGGGAGCTCATCATGGTAACCCATGAAGGTACTGCTGAGGTGAGGAGAGCTAGGAAGAACACACTCATTCAAGAGTATGAGACATTCAGAATGTTCCAAGGAGAATCAATAATGGAAATGCAAAAGAGATTCACACACATCATCAACCATCTCAAAGGACTTGGCAAGAAATTCATTCAAGAAGAAGTGAATGTCAAGATTCTGAAATCACTGAATAAAAAGTGGCAACCTACAGTGACAATCATAACTGAATCCAAGAACCTTGCTGCTATGACAAGTGCTGAACTGTTTGGGAAACTTAGAGAATATGAAATGGACATGACTCAAATGGCAGATGAGGAGCAGAAAGACAAAAGAGCCAAAGGAATTGCTCTCAAAGTAGACCGATCAAAATAGAATCAATCCTCGAAGACAGAAATGATTCACAAGAAGACCAAGTGAACTTGATGGTAAAGAAGTTCAGAAAGTTCATGAAGAACAACACTAAAAAGAAATTTGGTCAACCAAGAAAAGGAGTCAAGAAGCAAGACAATACTTCAGTCAAAGTGACATGCTACGAATGTGGGAAGATTGGGCACTACAGATCAGATTGTCCAACTTTGAAAAGAAGCAACAACACTGAAGTGAGAAAATCTGAGAATGAAAGAAATGTCAGAAAAGAAAAGAAGAAAAAGAAAGCATACATAGCTTGGGATGAAGGCTACACATCCTCAACATCTGAAAGTGAAGATGAGGAGGCGAATCTGTGCTTAATGGCCAAAACATCCAATGAGGTAAGTGATACGAACTCAATTATGGATGAATATGATGAATTGCATTCTGCCTTTTGTGAGCTTTATAATCAAGCTGAAGTTTTTGAAAAAGAAAACATAGTATTGAAAAAGGAAGTATCCATGTTAAAACAGAAAATATGTGAGTTAGAAAATGATATTTCCAAGCTAAAGGAACTCAACATTTCTGCAAACTATGTTCACATGAAATCTGGAAACACTAAGCATGCTAAATTCACTTGTACTTATTGCATGAAACCTGGACATAAATCATATAACTGCATGATTAGAAAGAAAGGGATTTCCAGTGGCAAATACAAATGGATTAAGAAAGAAACCTGTAGCACTAACATGCATGGACCCAAGAGGAATTGGGTACCAACTGCAAAATAAGTTCTTTTTCTCTTTCAGGAATGCCTGAACAGCTGAAGCTCAATTTGGTACTTAGACAGTGGCTGCTCAAGGCATATGACCGGTGATAGAAGGAACCTGAGCACCTTCACACCAAGAGAAAATGGATCAGTTGTATACGGAGACAACAACAAAGGGAAAATACTAGGCTACGATCGTTGGATATAAGGCAAACACAAAGATAGAAGATGTATAGGTAATCGATGGATTAAGGTTCAATCTATCGAGCATCACCAACTATGTGACAAGAACTACATAATTGCTTTTGATGATGAACATTGTCTCATCAAACAAAGACTCGATGAACTTCTCATGATTGGCAAGAGATCTAACAACATTTACATATTGGAAGTAGATCATTCTTCTCCTTACTCTACATGTTTAACTTCTAATGATAATCTGTCTTGGCTATGGCATAGGAGAATAGCACACATTGACATATTGCATTTGAATAAGCTTGTTTCTAAAGAGTTAGTTTTTGGTCTCCCCAAACTAAGATTTTCCAAAGAAGGACTATGTGAGGCTTGTCAAAAGTCCAAGCAGGCAAAAACATCTTTCAAAAATATTAAACATGTTTCTACAACTCAGCCGCTTGAACACTTGCATTTAGACTTATTTGGTCCATCTAGGATAGCTAGTATTGGTGGAAATCTGTATGGGCTAGTCATAGTAGATGACTATTCAAGATTTACTTGGGTTTTGTTTATCAAGAAAAAGGATCAAGCCTTTGAAGTTTTCAAGGTACTTGCCAATAAAATTCAAAACAAAAAGGATTTGAAAATTAAAGCTTTAAGAAGTGATAATGGTACTGAATTTAAGAATAGCTTTTTTGAAAGGTTTTGTGAAAAACATGGGATATCACACTACTTTTCAGCTCCTAGAACTCCTCAGCAAAATGGAGTGGTGGAGAGGAAAAACAGGTCCCTTATAGAACTTGGAAGAACCATGCTGAATGAGCATATAATGCCTAAACATTTTTGGGCAGATGCTGTGAACACTGCATGTTATGTTCTCAATAGAGTCTCTATAAGACCCATTTTGAAGAAAAACCCTTATGAGCTTTTCTATGGTAGAAAACCAAACATTTCTTATTTTAAAGTTTTTGGATGCAAATGCTTTGTTTTAAACAATGGCAAGGACCCTATTGGAAAGTTTGATGCAAAGGCTGATGAAGCCATTTTCCTTGGTTATTCAAACACCAGTAAAGCATATAGGATCTTTAATAAAAGAACAATGTGCATTGAAGAATCTGTCCATATTAGATTTGATGAAACTAACACTTTCTAAAAGGAAAGATTGCTGTGTAATGATGATGAAACAGGTGAAGGAAACATAGACATTGATCACAAGCATTAGCAAACTCAACCAAACCAAGTGCCAGAACAAGCAAAAGAGTGGAGGACACCTAGGAACCTATCCCTTGACAATGTCATTGGTGACATTCACAAGGGGGTAACTACTAGATCCTCACAGAATTTGTTTTGCTATAATACTGCTTTTGTATCACAGGTAGAACCATCCAGCATAGAGGAAGCCTTGAACAATGAATTTTGGATCATGGCTATGCAAGAAGAACTTAAGCAGTTCAAAAGGAATGGAGTTTGGGAACTTGTTCCAAACAAAGGCAACATGAACATTATTGGTACAAAATGGGTATTCAAGAACAAACTGAGTGAAGAAGGAGTTGTGGTCAGAAACAAAGCAAGACTTGTGGCAAAAGGCTACAATCAACAAGAAGGGATTGACTTTGAAGAAACCTTTGCCCCTGTTGCAAGACTTGAAGCTGTTAGACTACTCCTGGCTTATGCTTGCATCAACAATTTCAAATTATACCAAATGGATGTAAAGAGTGCATTCTTGAATGGTTATATCAATGAAGAAATCTATGTAGCACAACCACCCGGTTTCACAGATACTACTTGGCCTACACATGTCTACAAACTTCATAAAGCCTTGTATGGGTTGAAGCAAGCCCCTAGGCAATGGTATGATAGACTGAGTAAGTTTCTCATATCAAAAGGATTCCACAGAGGTAAAGTAGACAAGACTTTGTTCATTAAGAACAAATCTGACTACATTCTATTGGTTCAAATTTATGTTGATGACATTATCTTTGGATCATCTAACCAACAACTTTGTGAAGAGTTTGTGAAAGATATGCAGGAAGAATTTGACATGTCCATGATTGGAGAACTGAGTTTCTTTTTAGGACTCCAAATCAAACAAATGGAAGGTGGCACATTCATACATCAGGCTAAGTACACTAAAGAACTGCTTAAGAAATATGAGATGACTAATTGCAAAGTGACAAATACACCTATTTCTACTAACACTTATCTTGAGATTGATGAAGCAGGTGATGAAGTTGATACTACCTTATACAGAGGTGTTATAGGATCTTTACTTTATCTTACAGCCAGTAGACCTGATATTATGTTTTCTGTATGTTTATGTGCTAGATTTCAATCTGCACCTAAGCAATCTCATTGGCTAACAGTGAAGAAGATTCTTAAATACCTAAAAGGAACAATAAGTTGTGGACTATGGTATCCAAAAGGAACCTCACCATTACTTGTTGGTTTCAGTGATTCTGATTTTGCAGGTAGCAAAACGGATAGGAAAAACACTAGTGGAACATGTCACATCTTTGGAGAATGTTTGATATCGTGGAATAGCAGAAAGCAAGCTTGCGTAGCACTATCAACTGCAGAAGTTGAATATGTAGCTACGGGAAGTTGCTGTGCTCAAGCAATTTGGTTGAAACACCAACTTGAAGACTTTGGGCTAAAGATAGATCACATTCCCTTGAAATGCGACAACACAAGAGCTATAAGTATCACAAGAAATCCTGTACTGCACTCAAGAACAAAACACATTGAAGTCAGACACCACTTTATTCGAGATCACATCGAAAAAGGAGACTGTGACATCGAATTCATAGACACGAAAAATCAATTAGCGGATATATTCACAAAGGCATTACCAAAAGAAAGGTTTTACAAATTTAGATCAAACCTCAACATTTTGAGTGAGGAACATCTAAACTAAACCTTTTTACTTGATTACACTTATTCATAACTCTGTTTTTGTGAAATTTTTTTTCAAGAAAAACCTTCTTCTAATAGAAATAATCGATTACCAAGGGAGGATAATCGATTACTTCGTGTGAAATTCACTCTGGGAAGGATTTTGGTACTGAGATAATCGATTACCACGAGCTGTAATCGATTACCACAGAACATGTTTTCAAATGTTTTGAAGAAATCCTCTGGAGTAATCGATTACCAGTTTACCGTAATCGATTACCACGACTGTGTTTCTTGTTTTTCTTCTTCCCTCTATATAAGGAACTGAGATAATCGATTTCCAACTACTGGTAATCAATTACCTCATTCTTGGGCTAATCTTTTGGGCTTTGTTCTCTCTTATAAGAAGTGCAGGTGTGACTCTTCAACTCACCATTCATCTTCTTACTCTGAAAAACCCTTCATCATCTTCCAACAAACCCTAGATTTTCACTCTCTCTCAACAATGGAAGAACAAGGTAAAGGTAAAAGAATCAAAATGAGGGCAAACTGTTTCACCCAAGAAGAAATTAAGGAAAAGAAAAAGATTGACACCACTGATGAAGCTAGAGAATTAGTCAAAGATGTCCATGTCATCGGTGATAGAGCATTGAAGATGATGAGACTTATGAAGACCGATGCGGGATGGATAACAAGAGAGGAACAGCAGGCCATTCCACAACCTGAGCATGAGGAAGCACTAGAAGAGCAAGAGGAAGCACAACCCGAGCATGAAGATGAGGATGAAGACAATGCTGGAGAGTACATTCCACGATCGCGCTTCGAATCCATTGTGATTGATAGGATGGATGAACTGGAAGCAACCGTCAACAAGCGACTTGATGACCTGGGAAAGCGACAAGATCTGCATTTCCTGGAAATGAAGGACTTGATGGAAACTATCATGGAAAGACTCAACCAGGATGACGACTCAGATTAGTAACTCCATCTCTACCTCTCACTTTCTGATTTGATATACCAAATAGGGGGAGTAGTAGTGTAGTTATTAATTGTCATTAGTCTTCATAGCTTCATAGTATTTGGATTGCTCTGTAATTGCTTTGTTTTTTGAACTATTATTTGTTTTTTGAACTATTATTTGTTCTGTTTTTGGGAGCTTTTGAATCTGTTTTACTTAAGTATTCTACTTAGGGGGAGCAGATTAACACAATTGAACATTTTATTGGATGACTGTAATAGTTAGACTTAATTTGCTTTGCAAATGATTGTCTTTATATGTCTGTGATTTGATATTGTGATATGTTTTGGATGATTCATAAAGCCGTATGTAAATAGTCATGAAAATTGATGAAAATTGAAAGAATAGAAAAGGAAAAACACTAACATTGCAGGACACATCAAAGCCATCATCTACATTGAAGATCAACTACACAACAATTTGGTACATCAAAACCAAAAAGGGGGAGATTGTTGGAGTTGAAGCTGAAGAAGCCACCCCTAGTTTTAGTTTTGATATACTTGTACTTATGATCTTTGTGATAGATTGTATATAGGAGTTTAAAATGTATTGATTGTTTTAGTTTAGGCTTTGAGTGTGGTTTTTATTCAATCGTTTCATAGAGAATTTGATTTTACTCTTGTGATTTGAGCTAGAGAAGTTTTGGAACCCCATTTTATTTGAAAGAAATCAAAAACTTTGGTTTAAAAGGTTTTAAGTCAAAGTAATCGATTACCATATAGCATAATCGATTACCAACAGATCTTCAAAAACAGGGGAACCCAAATCTGCTGGAGTAATCGATTACCACTCCATAGTAATCGACATTGCGTGCTTGAAGAAACAGGGAAGGCAAATTTCTGAGTAATCGATTACCACAATCCAGTAATCGATTACCACACCAGAATTCATCTCAAATGATTTTGAAACTGCTTTAAATTGAAACCTCTTTGAATTGTTTTCAGAAGAGAGATCTTTTTGATTTTTCCAAGAAAGAAAGGAAGAGCTAAACACTAGTTTTTACAAGAATTCTCTTCAAAGTTTCAAAGATTTCTCTTGAGATGAAGGCTGTGTGAATGGTTGAATTGTTTGGATGATATCATTGATCAGTGCATACACAACAGGTGTAATCTTATCTGATCTTTATCTTTTGTAATCTTTTTGGTTTAAACTCTAAAGAGAAAGGTATTCTCTTGGAAGAGTTGATGAGTTTTTGAGAAAGGTACTCTCAAAGGTTGATTCTTGAAGGGATCAAGGATCAAGATATGTTCTTAGGTGAATTATGGTACAAACAACTACTATTATATGGAATTATGGAATTATGGTTTTTTTTTTCAGTACAAACAACTACTATTATATGGAATTATGGTTAGTCTATACAATTGTAATTTTCACAAACAATTTATATACATGAAAAATGGTAATTCCAAATCAAATGACGTATGTCCCCGGCAACGGCGCCATTTTGATAATCACTGTCGAATGACTATCAAAAACTAGATTTATCCCCAATTAAATTTGTAATATAGAAGGATTCAACCTAGGTCATCTCTCTGAAGACATGCATACATTTAATTTGAAATTACTCACAATTAGGAGGGGGATTTTCATTAATTAATTCAGTAAAACCTAAACGGAACAGAAAATACGAATTTAAACGGAAGACTAAAGACAAAATTAGAAATTGAAAGTAGAGCAGAGAAATGTAAACATAAAACGCGAGGAGGAATTAAAGCGAGGAGAAACTAAAATTGGAATTAGAACAGCGAAGTGTAAATTGCAACAACGAATTAAGCAAAAGATGAATGTAGAAACGGAATAACGAGCAACAGTGTAAAGCGTGAGAAAAAGAAAAACCTAAACAATCAAGAACAGCTTAATAGAGCATTAATATGAATTGAATCTGAAATCTATTACAGAATTGGAGATTCGCGGAATCAAAATGAAAGAACGAATTCACTTGTTGCAGTTCCAAAGTTGTGAAGAGAAATTGAACACATGAAATTGAGAGCTAAGAGAAGAGAGAACAGAGAGGAGAGAAGAGAAAAAGAAAATCGCGCAATCGCGCGAAAGAAGTGTGCAAGGGAACAACTGAATTATGAATTGGAATATTGTGAATCTTCGCGCCCAAAAACCCTTATATAGGTGAAGAATCGCGCCTCCACATAAGTTGAATTGCGCCCTGGCGCAAATCTTCAGCTGAAATGGGTTGCTCTGCGCCTTGGTTTGCGCCCTGGCGCGTTTGGACAGAAAAGAGGGGTTCAAGTGCGCCCCTTCTTGCGCCCTGGCGCGTTTGCGCCTCCATGCTTCATCAAAATGTGCCTAGGTGCGTTTGGTCAGAGAAGAAGCTCCAATTTGCGCCCTAGCCCGCGCCCTGGCGCATCCTTGCGCCTTGGCTTGCCTTGGTCTCTTGATTTGAGCTTCTTGATGGCTTGCACTCCAAGTCTTTCTCTTAGGTCCATGGCTTCCATTCCCAGCTTCAATCTCTGCCTTCAATCCACCCCTTGCTCCTATCCCTTCTTCATTCCTCAGAGCTCTAGATGCAACAGTAAAGGAAGAATCAGAATAGAAACATAACAACTTATGGAAATTAACTATTATTTACTACTAATACTAAAATATGCCTCTAACACAAATCTATGATGAACTACCACAATATGACACAAATAAAAGCTAAATGAACTAAACACAAAGTAAAGAAAATGTATATAAAATGGATTATCAAATACCCCCATTATACAGCATTAGCTCCACAGCCACTGAAAATGCCTTATACAACTCTTAACTCCTTAAGCCAACTCAATTCTTCTATGAAAGTTGATCATGAGCTCAAAACATTCTCAAGAATTGCACAATTCATCAAGCATAAGCAATCAATCCTAGATTGGCATGAAAAATGTACTCTAGCAACATCAAACAGTCCTCACCAGTTAAGTGTTTACACTCAATCTCTCAAGTGTTTGGGCTTGTGTTTCTCTCAATGTTACCAATCAGAAGGTATGTCACCATAGGCTTGCAATGTCTCTAAAAATCTCCACCGCCTTCAAGTAGAATTTGGACAATCAAAAGGTCTTTCCAGGGTTGTAATGGGGCTTAGGTAAAGGTAGGGTAAGAAGGAGAGGTAACTGGCTAAATATCCACAGGAACTTAAAGAGTAAAAGTTACAACCTATATGATATGCATGGATTAATGATGGAAAGAAGAAAAATAAAGAAAAGGACAAAGACTAATATCAAGTGACATAAACAACTAATGAGACCACTTTGTTTTCTTTTCTTCCTTTATTTCTTTTTCTCTTAATTCACATTTCTTCTGTTTCTTTTTCTTTTCCTTTCATTTGTTTTCTTAAAACTTTTGGTGTTCTCTTTCCTTCTTTCTTTTGCTTTCTTTTTCTTTCCCAAATATCCTTTCTTGTAGCTTTTGGCATTTTCTTCTTTTTTTTTTTTTTCTTTTCAAATTCTTGCTTTTCTTCTTATTTTTGCACTTTGTCTTTCTTAAGTGAGTCTCAGTAATTGCTATAACAAGAAGAAACAGAGAAAATATGCATGAAAAAGAGAGAATGTAACTACACTACAACTATCTGTTATTCACAAAATTTTCACCAGTACCCAACTTAAACACCTAATACACAGTGACCCATCAAATACCCCCACACTTAGAATTTTGACTTGTCCTCAAGTCACAAGCCACACATGCACCCCAAAATGGCAACCCAAACTTTCAACTAAAACCTATCATCTAAGTAAAGAAACCAATACTCTTAAAGTTCCAATGGCAGGAAAATTGGTTTTTCACTTATTCAGGCTTGTAATTAGCTTAATTTTCAAAGAAAGAAAGGGTTCATCAAGGCTCAAAGGGGCTAACAATGGAAAATTTAAGGTTCAGGCTTATTTGGCTCAAGGCTACAAGAAAGAAAATTGCCTTTATCATTTGTGTCCAATCCTAAATGTATGCAATTTTTGACCAAGAGCTAAAGCAAGTTCTGGAACAAAACACTTCAGATGGTAAAACACTCAAGAATGGATCATGTTGGAGGCCCAATTGACTATCCAGGTTAATTATTGCATAACATTGCTAATGTCATTGATCATGTCACAACTTAGAAAATTGTCATGCTAAAATTCTCATACAATATCTCTTCAAACACTGAGACACATGCAACTTTGTCATAGAACCCTAAGCTGATCCTAAGTGCCAAAATTTGCATAAATTATTCTACTGAACTACAGAGTCAATGCTATACTAGTGAAATCAACCACCATAGAATGCAACAACATAGGGAGTATACTCTAAAACAGTTAAAACAATAGAGTATGAGAACACTCCCTGTTGAAGACTAGCCCTGGTGCTCAGAGGAATTTTCCATGTTTTCCACAATGCTCAGCATATTAATCAAAAGTATATTGCTAAACAAGATCACTAATCAGCATCCTCTTCTTCATCATCTTCATCATCATCATTTGCTGGCCAAAAAAATAAAGCACACAAAGTGAGAAATGGAAAACAAGTGTGAGGGGGATAGAGAAATTGATGAAAAACCACTTGCAATGTGAGATGGTGGAGGTGAGAATTGATGGAGAGTGGGATTGTTCTCTAGAAATTTCACACACACTAAGTGAGAAGATTAATGGGATGGCCACGCCCTGAGTTTGTGCCTTGGCGCAAACTCGCGCCTCTCATTTATGCCTAGGCGCATCAAATGCGCCTCATGTTTAATAGAATCGCGCCTAGGCGCGTCTTAACAGCGAGCAAGGGGAGATTGCGCCTCCCAAACGCGCCAGGGCGCAAGAAATGCGCCACCCTCTTGCAAATTTTTGCGCTGGAGCGCGTTTTTCCAGAGAGCACCATGCGAATTGCGCCCTTCTATCACTCAATTTGCGCTGGGGCGCATTTGATAAAGGAGTAGCTTAATTTTAGCCTCCTGCTAGTGATTCCAAGGTTTGTGCACACACTCTGAACCATGCATTGAACCCTCAAAATTCCCAACAATGATGTTACACCTCTCACCTTCTCTTATTCCCTAACAATTCAATAAAACTCCAATACTGAAAGAACAAAAGTAGAAGTAAAAACAGCATACCAAACAGAATTATGTAGAATATTCACAAAATTCCCCCCCACACTTAAACTACACATTGTCCCAATGTGTTCCAATCAACAGATTAATCAATCATATCACCACAATGATCAGACAAGTGCAATAAATGTAAGGAAGGAGAGGGAAAGGAAAACTCCCTAATTACTTCCTAATTACTTCTTATTACTTCCTAATTACTTCCTAATTACAGAAGATGGATAGACAGGAAATGAATGAAAATAGAACGGAAAAGAGTGGAGGGAGAAAAGAAAACTCCCTCGGCTGCTCAAAGCAGCAAGGTGGGTGCAAGTGATACCAACTCTTGCTCTATGGCTGTTTAATGGTGCTTCCTTGATAATGCTGTAGCTGCCCATTCACCATGAATCTGCCCTTGGTACCTACCAGAATAGACATCCACCAGGATCAAATATCATCCAATCATCTACAACTATATGTAAATCATTATTGATTAGTGCAAATGATTGATGGTGCAGATATGTTCTATGATTAGTGCATGGTGGTGGTAGGAAAAATTTGAATGCCATAATCATAATTTTCCATTTGTTCATTTTAATCTTGGCATCCAATTTGAACAATTTAAATGTTTCACTTAATCTAAAGCACAAATTAAAGCGTATGGAATATCGAACATCAATATCAACAACACCATTTAAAAGAGAGAGTAAAGAGTTAGAGTGTTTCAAAGTATCAAGGTCATCCTCTACTCCATCTACAATGTGTGTAGACATTGGTTCGCCAATAAGTGTAGGAATTTGCATTTGGACCTCCATTGATGACTTCTCTAATGACCTACAAGAATATGCAACATCATAAGAGCAAAAGGCATTAGGAACAACTAAGAGGTCTAAATTATCAAACTCAATTATAGTCCATGCTTTAATTCCATAAGTATCTAAAGTGAAACAACTAGTGTTGTTCATATTTTTGCAAGGAGAAAGAGTATGAAATGGTAAAGAAATCTTCCCTAGTGGTTGTTTTGATTCCTTGGGTGCTTCATCCTCTTCACAGTATGAGCTCCAAGGAAACTTGATGGACAATTCTCTACTAGGTACTAAGACATGAAGATTTCTGTGAGGAGGAGGGTCTGAAACAACTTGCATTTCTTCTTTAGAAATTACTCCTACATCACATATAAAATGAGAATCAGTATAAACAGAGGAAGGCTTAGCAAAAACAATTAAATCACCAAATGTTTCCTTCTCTTGTCTATCCGTGACTCTTCTTTCTTCTATGTCTTGTTCTTTCAATTCTGGATCTTGCAACTCTTTCTCTTTACATGCAACCTCCATGGAACTTGTCTTTTGTGGTTGTGCAGATTCCACCAATTGCTTACCAGACCCCAAATTGATATCACTCACCATCTTACCCTTAGCATTCATATCATAGTTTGATTGTGAGGGTAGACTGATGGGTGGTTGAGTCTGGCTCTGATTAATGGCATCAGATAACTGGTCCAAATGAGTTTGAAGAGTCTGACTATTGGCCTTAGTTATCTGCTGAAATTTCATGTTGTTGATGGCCATCTGCTTAATCAAGTCTTCCAAAGAAGGTTGCGGTTGGGCTATTGGTGGTGGTGGTGCAACATGCTGAAAAGATGGTGGTATATAATGGTTGGACTGTTGCAAATCTTGTGTTGGATGGAAATAGTCATGTGAATACTGATAGCTCTGATCTTCCCATCCAGGATTATAGGAACTAAAATAAGGATCGTATTGCCGCTGAGGCATGGCCCAAGGATCATTGAAACATTCCTCTTGCTGCCAATACTCCCTAATATTCCTATTATCCATGTTAGCCTAACCAAAATGTACCTGCCACAAATGAAAATACACCAAAGATGCACCAGAACAATAGAACAGAACAACACCGCAAGCAAGTTTTTTTTTTTTTTTTTCAGTACAAACAACTACTATTATATGGAATTATGGTTAGTCTATACAATTGTAATTTTCACAAACAATTTATATACATGAAAAATGGTAATTCCAAATCAAATGACGTATGTCCCCGGCAACGGCGCCATTTTGATAATCACTGTCGAATGACTATCAAAAACTAGATTTATCCCCAATTAAATTTGTAATATAGAAGGATTCAACCTAGGTCATCTCTCTGAAGACATGCATACATTTAATTTGAAATTACTCACAATTAGGAGGGGGATTTTCATTAATTAATTCAGTAAAACCTAAACGGAACAGAAAATACGAATTTAAACGGAAGATTAAAGACAGAATTAGAAATTGAAAGTAGAGCAGAGAAATGTAAACATAAAACGCGAGGAGGAATTAAAGCGAGGAGAAACTAAAATTGGAACTAGAACAGCGAAGTGTAAATTGCAACAACGAATTAAGCAAAAGATGAATGTAGAAACGGAATAACGAGCAACAGTGTAAAGCGTGAGAAAAAGAAAAACCTAAACAATCAAGAACAGCTTAATAGAGCATTAATATGAATTGAATCTGAAATCTATTACAGAATTGGAGATTCGCGGAATCAAAATGAAAGAACGAATTCACTTGTTGCAGTTCCAAAGTTGTGAAGAGAAATTGAACACATGAAATTGAGAGCTAAGAGAAGAGAGAACAGAGAGGAGAGAAGAGAAAAAGAAAATCGCGCAATCGCGCGAAAGAAGTGTGCAAGGGAACAACTGAATTATGAATTGGAATATTGTGAATCTTCGCGCCCAAAAACCCTTATATAGGTGAAGAATCGCGCCTCCACATAAGTTGAATTGCGCCCTGGCGCAAATCTTCAGCTGAAATGGGTTGCTCTGCGCCTTGGTTTGCGCCCTGGCGCGTTTGGACAGAAAAGAGGGGTTCAAGTGCGCCCCTTCTTGCGCCCTGGCGCGTTTGCGCCTCCATGCTTCATCAAAATGTGCCTAGGTGCGTTTGGTCAGAGAAGAAGCTCCAATTTGCGCCCTAGCCCGCGCCCTGGCGCATCCTTGCGCCTTGGCTTGCCTTGGTCTCTTGATTTGAGCTTCTTGATGGCTTGCACTCCAAGTCTTTCTCTTAGGTCCATGGCTTCCATTCCCAGCTTCAATCTCTGCCTTCAATCCACCCCTTGCTCCTATCCCTTCTTCATTCCTCAGAGCTCTAGATGCAACAGTAAAGGAAGAATCAGAATAGAAACATAACAACTTATGGAAATTAACTATTATTTACTACTAATACTAAAATATGCCTCTAACACAAATCTATGATGAACTACCACAATATGACACAAATAAAAGCTAAATGAACTAAACACAAAGTAAAGAAAATGTATATAAAATGGATTATCAGTTCACAATGTGTGTAAAGCGTTTCTGCATTTCTATCACGGACTCTCCTTGCGTCATTCAAAAAGTTTCGTACTCTTGGATCAAGGTGTTCTTCCTTTCCCTTCGTACTTTAGTGGTTCCTTCGGGTGTGACCTTTATTAATTCCCAAGCTTCTTTGGCTGCAATGCAGGCTGATATCCTGCAAAATTCAGCGGAATTCAAAGCAGAATGTATAATATTTAAAGTTTTCGCATCGTTTTCAGCCCTCCTAATTTCATGTTGTTCCTACCTCTCAAATGGTTTTTCTATCTCACTCCCATTCTCTATGTATGTGGAGACCTTGAAATTAGTTACAACCGCTTGCCAAATGCTTCTATGCACAGGCTCCATAAAGATTTTCATCCTAACTTTCCAGAAAGGATAGTTGTCACCACAAAACAGTGGAGGTATGTTAATAGAGGCACCTTCAGCGAATGGTAATTGATTACCGGCCATTCTAAGGAACTATGGATCAAAATCTAGAGCAACCTACTAGATAAAGCTCTAGTACCAATTGATGGTCCCTACGGTGGAATTTAGAGAGGGGGTGAATAGATTCTAGTTCCTATGTAACCCAATTTCGTGCGTTTCTACTTTCTTTTAATTCAACCAAAAACTATTCTTGATTAACTATCTAACCTTAAGATAGAAAAACAAGATAGATCAAAGATGCACAACAGAAAGCACAAAAGAAAGATCAAGAAACACGTTAGTAACCAATAGACATGCGTAATCAATTGCAGTATCTAACTGTTGCAGTTTTAGTTGATTACCGAGTCAATTACCGAACGTAAAACAGAGATTAAGCGATGTTAAAGATCAACGTAAGGCAAAAGATAAAGAGTATATGGGAGAAGAAGATTGCACGGTGATTTATACTAGTTCGGCCAACTGTCTACATCTAGTCCCAACCCAACAACTGTTGCAATTGGTTTTCCACTATGATCCCTTTTGCGTTCTTTATATTCATTTTGCACAAGCAACACAAATACGAAATCAAAGACACCCAATCAACCAGTTCTTTAACCCAAAGAAACGTTGTCCTTGACCTTGGCACCCTCAAGATCAAACCTTTGAGAAAACCCTTCTCAAAGAACCTTACTCTATCTAAAAAGACCTCTCTGCTAGAGTAATCAACTCAATTCCAAAATAGAAATAGAAAGATCAGTTACAAAACACCTGTGAGTGTAGATTTTGATCACATATAAGAATAATGAATGCCAACCAATCAGAACATTCTATCAAGATTGCCTTTTGAAAACATGTTCTTTGAAGAACCTGAAAGTTCTTTATGAGTTTCTTGGAGAAAAGGTAGAAAGAATATGAAAATGTTAGAATGATTCTAACACCTGTATTTCCAAGAATTGTAATTTTGTTCTAAAATATTTTCAAAAGAGGGGTATTTATAATTTCGTTTAAAAACCCAATTTAGGCAATTCAATGGATTTCTGATAGTGGTAATCGACTACCCCAAACTGGTAATCGATTGAACCTGAAGGCAAAGCCTTTCAAGGTGATTTTAACTCAAGGTAATCGATTAACCTGAGGGGATAATCGATTACTCCAGAACCAAATGCTGATTCCCACTCTGTTACCCACTTTTGGCAGTTGATTACCACAGTTGGTAATCTATTACCTCAGTTAGTAATTGAAACCTTTTGAAAATAAATTTTAGAGGGAAATTCAAACATTTAAATCATGAGAAATCACAAAAGATCAACTTAGCATTCTAAGGCATTTCAACCAAGAACAAACACATGCAAGCCTAAACTAAACAATCACTACATAGGAAACTCCGAGTTACAATTCATCTAAGAAAACCAAAATTACATTGTATCAAAATCAAAACAACAAGAGAGACACTCCAAGCATCATCAAGCTTTAAGTCCAACAGAATCGAGATGAGCAGGGTCTCGACCTCCATAGAAGCTTTGATCTCTTTTAGGAGAAATTTGTTAAAGCGAGAGTAATATCAAGATGAAAGGGAAGGGAATAGAAGAACAGTGAAAGAGATAATGAGAAAAAGAATGGGAGAGAGAAAATGAGTAGATTCTCTGATATCTAACACTGAGACGTGCTAAGATTTTAATTGTTGTATGATAACCACCCACTCACACCCCACTCAAAATTTAGCAACTTCCCACTAACCCAATCAGTTGTGACTCTATTTTATTTATTATTATTATTGTTATTATTTTATTTTATTTATTTTATTTTATTTTATTTTATTTATCAAAAAAATGGGGTGTTACATAGATCCCTAGTATAAGAGCTAGGCACAAACCTCCCCTTCATAGCATCTTTAAGTTGAGTCCAAGAAGTGATATGAGGTCTCCTCCTCTTTTCGGCATCCACAAGCACTTGGTTCCACCAAACCCATGCATACCCTCAAACTCCAATATAGCTAAGTTAAGTCTTTTTTATTCACTCAAAGTGGGATAACAAAAGAACACTTGATCTACCTTCATCACCCAATCCAAATAGGTTTCGGCATAACCATCTCCAAGGAATTCAGGTAGGGTAATTTTAGTGTTTCCCTCCCATGCCCTAGGCTCATCATCCCCAAAGGCTCTCCTAGGTGTTTGAGGATGTCTCCTATAATGAGTGTCCTCCTTCCTCTCCTCTCATTTCCAAAGGCTTTAAAGGCTTCATCCTCATCATAGTTATGTCCCCAATCACTTTCCCTAGGTGTGGTATAGTCTCCTCTATCACTACCACTTCCCCTATGACTTCCTCTCCTACTTCTTGGCCCTTCACCCTCTTCTCCTCCTCGGTTTCCCCTAGGTCCAGCACCTCCCTCATTGTGACCCCCACGATTTGCACTATTATCTCTAAGGATCCTCCTTTCCAACTCCTTCCTTATCCTCCTTTCCTCCTTAAGTCTCCTTTCTTGTTCAAACCTTTCATCCAAATTAGCATTGAGCATGGACTTCATTATGTCTACCATCCTCTTATATTTGGGTGAAAGATCATTTCCCACACTAGGAGGACTTTCCATGGCTGCAAAGAAAAGGTTAGATAACAAATACAAGTACATAAAAAAGATCTTTGTCACTCTCTAAGTGTTTCACTCTTTAGGCACTCGTGTATCACTCTTAAGAAGGCTTTTTCTTTAATGTGTCTCTCTTGCCTTTTTCCTCTCAATTCTCAACCAAAGTTTCTAATTGAACCTAAAATCAATTATCTAGGAATATTTCCTTGTGAAAGAGGCACAATGATGGAGGACCATCTCCAAAAGCTCAACAAACTCTTCAACCTTACTTTTTAATAAATTGAGCTTCTAATAAAATTTGCTATGGTTTTTACTGTCTGACCAGGTTTAGTAATCGGAGCATAAAGGAAAAGGGAGACAAAAGCTATGAAGACACAAAAGCCCAGTTCTAACTGCATATAGGAGGAAATTGGGCTTGAAAGTAACGTTTGGATACTGTCAGGATGTTCCAGCGGGGTGCTGACCAGGTTCGGTATTTCGAGCATAATGTGGGACACAAAACTCCAATTAATTTCGTCTTGGTGGAATTTGAAAGCTTACTTAAAGGGCTACAAAAGCTATGAAGACACCAAAGCCCATTTCGGACTGCATCTAGGAGGAAATGGAGCTTGAAGTTAATGTTGGAATGCTACTAGGATTTTCCAGCGAGTTGTTTAATTGTTTAGGCCTATTAGTTTCTTTCAATTATGTATTTGTTTTATTGTTGGTCCCTATATGAATCTAGAGGGGGGGTGAATAGATTCAAGTTCCCTAATTCAAACTTCTTTTTCTCGCTTTTTCCCGATTCAATTTTATCTTGTATTATAAGCAATGTACCAGAGATATAACAACGGAAAGATACAGTAAAATATAATGCAAGAAATCAATGGAAAGTAAAGTTAAGGTATAGAGAAGAGAGTAGACAGAGATTTATACTGGTTCGGCTTTCGGCCTACATCCAGTCCCAACCCAACAATCTGTTGCGATCGGTATTCCACTCTAATCTTGTGTTCAATACAATCACTTCTGCACAAACACAAAACAAATCAAATACTCAAAACTCTCTATGTTCTTCACCTAAGAACATATCTCTCCAATTCTTGAATCCTTCAAGAATCTCCTTTGAGAGTCCCTCTCTCAAAACCTTTAACTCTTCTTCTAGAGAACACCTTCTCTTAAGAGTTTCAAACCAAAACAAAAATACAAAACAAAAGATAAAGATCAGTGAAGATTACACCTGTGTGTATGCTCTGATCACGATGATAACCAAATGTATTCAATCCTTCCTTCACACACTATTCATCTCTTTGAGAAAATCTTTTTTTTTTGAAATCTTTGAAGAGGGTTTCCAGAACTTGTAAACCAGTGTTTTTTTTTCCTTCTTTTTTTTCTTCTAAAACATTAAAAGATCTCTCTCTTCTGAAAACAAAACGAAGAAGTTCCATTTAAAGCAGTTTCAAAACCATTTTGAGATGAATTCTGGTGTGGTAATCGATTATAGATGTTGGTAATTGATTACTCCAGAGAAATTTGTCTTCCCTTGTATTTCAAGCACGAAGTAATCGATTACTATGGAGTGGTAATCGATTACTCCAGAGCAAGTTGAGTTCCCCTATTTTCTAAGTCTGTTGGTAATCGATTACAGCCTCAGGGTAATCGATTACTTCAGCTTAAAACCTTAAAACCAATGTTTTTTGAGTTCTTTTCAAATAAAATGGGGTTCAAAACTTCTCTAGCTCAACTTACAAGAGTTAAAGCAAATTCTCTATGAAATGATTGAATAAAAACCACACTCAAAGCCTAAACTATAACAATCAATACATTTAAACTCCTATATACAATCTATCATAAAGATCAAAATTACAAGTATATCAAAACTAAAACTAGGAAAGACTTCTTCAGCTTCAAGTCCAACAATCTCCCCCTTTTTGGTTTTGATGTACCAAATCTTGTGTAGTTGATCCTTTATGTAGATGATGGCTTTGATGTGTCCTGCAATGTTAGTGTGTTTTTTTTTTTCTTTCAATTTTTTTTCTCATCAATTTTATTCAGCAATTCACATACAGTTATATGTATCATCCAACTCATGTCAAAAATATCAATTCTCAGAAATATATAAAGACAATCATTTGTAGAAATTTAAATCTAACTATTACAGTCATCCAATAATAGTTTCAAATGTGTTAATCTGCTCCCCCTAAGTCAGGTGCCTAGGTACAAACAGAGTAAAAGCAGAGCAATCAAATACTAAAAAGTATGTTAATATGCTAAAGACTAAACAACTAAAATCACTAACTACACTACTACTCCCCTTATTTGGTATATCAAATCAAAAGAGAGAAGTAGAGATGAAGTTACTAATCTGAGTCGTCATCATCCTGGTTGAGTCGGTCCATGATAGTTTCCATCAAGTCCTTCATTTCTAGGAAATGCAGATCTTGTCGCTTTCCCAGATCATCAATGCGCTTGTTGACGGTTGCTTCCAATTCATCCATTCGGTCTATCATAATGGATTCGAAGCGAGATCGTGGAATGTACTCTCCAGAATTGTCTTCATCCATATATTTATGATGTGCTTCCTCTTGCTCTTGTTGTACTTCTTCATGCTCTTGTTGTGGAAAGGCCTGCTCTTCTTCTCTTGTGATCCATCCAGCATCGATTTTGATGAGTCTCATCTTCTTCAGTGCTCCATCGCCGATGACATGAACATCCTTGACTAATTCTCTTGCTTCATCAGTAGTGTCTATCTGAAAAATTTCAATTAGTCTAGAAATAAAAAGAGAGTAAGGACACTTATTGTCAAGTAGTCTTCTTGTTTTCAGCATGTTGTCCATGATAACGTGAGTCCAATCCACTTGAATGTTGTTCTTCAAGGCAGCAATGAGGATCATGTCATCCTCAGTCAACTGGGCATGGTTTGCTCCTCTTGCAGCCAAGATCCAAAGAAACGATTAGTGAAGTAGCCGGTCATCTGCTGTGAGGCCACCGATGTTATAGGTAACTTTCTTGCCCAATGCCCTTTTAGAATTTCTTTCCTCTTCCCAGTGTTGAGGATTCCTCAGAAGGCTCATAAAGAAGGAATCTTTTTGCAAATCAAACCCTTTCTCTCTGAGTTTGTCTGCATGTGCTATAATCCCTTCCTTTCGAATCCCAGCAATATCCAAAAAGTGTGCAGGGGTTAGGGAAATTTTGATACCTTTGATTTCAGAGGTCACAGTCATCCTCTCCATATTCGGTTTGAGGTTGGAGTAGAAAACTCGAACCAAATCTGGATAGATGAATCCTTTCATCCCTACAAACCTCTACAAATGTTGTTGCCTCAGGAAAGTCTGGAATGTGAAACTCTGAGTGTCAAGCCATCCAAGGTCAAGTATCTTCGGAGGAACTAGACCTTTGTTCGCAAAGTCCAGATTGAACCGCGTCTCTTGTCCCTTTGAAGTGAACCACCGGTTGACTTCTGATACTTGTGGTTGTGGAGGAGGAGGAATTTCCGGTTGCTGCTCCGAGGGGGTAGGTTTCTTCCTCTTGGAAGATTCTCCCACCTTTTTCTTTCCTTTAATCTCTTCTTGAGTGTAGCGGTTTGCCCTCATTTTGATTCTCTTACCTTTACCTTGTTCTTCCATTGTTGAGAGAGAATGAAAACCTAGGGTTTGGAGGAAGAAGATGAAGGGTTTTTCGGAGTAAGAAGTTGAGTGGTGAATTGAAGAGCCACGCCTGCACTTCTTATAAGAGAGAACAAAGTCCAAAAGATTAGCCCAAGAACGAGGTAATTGATTACCAGCAGTTGGAAATCGATTATCTCAGTTTCTTATATAGAGGGAAGAAAGAAAAAACGAGAAAACAGTCGTGGTAATCGATTACTGTAAACTGGTAATCGATTACTCCAGTGGATTCCTCTAAACCATTAAAAAGCATGTTCTGTGGTAATCGATTACTGTTTGTGGTAATCGATTACTCCAGGGGGTTTTTCACAAAATATTGAAAACTGGTGCTTCGGTAATCGATTACAGGTCGTGGTAATCGATTATCTCATTCCCAAAATCCTTCCCAGAGTGAATTTCACACGAAGTAATCGATTATCCTCCCTTGGTAATCGATTATTTCTATCAGAAGAAGGTTTTTCTTGAAAAATTTTCACAAAAACAGAGTTATGGATAAGTGTAATCGAGTAAGAAGGTTTAGTTTAGATGTTCCTTACTCAATATGCCGAGGTTTGATCTAAGTTTGTAAAACCTTTCCTTTGGTAATGCTTTTGTAAATATATCCGCTAATTGATTCTCCGTGTCTATGAATTCGATGTTACAATCTCCTTTCTCGATGTGATCTCTAATAAAGTGATGTCTGACTTCAATGTGTTTTGTCCTTGAGTGTAGTACAGGATTTCTTGTGATACTTATGGCGCTTGTGTTGTCGCATTTCAAGGGAATGTGATCTATCTTTAGCCCAAAGTCCTCAAGTTGGTGTTTCAACCAAATTGCTTGAGCACAGCAACTTCCCGCAGCTACATATTCTGCTTCTGCAGTTGATAGTGCTATGCAAGCTTGCTTTCTGCTATTCCAAGATATCAAGCATTCTCCAAAGATGTGACATGTGCCACTAGTGCTTTTCCTATCCGTTTTGCTACCTGCAAAATCAGAGTCACTGAAACCAACAAGTAGTGGTGAGGTTCCTTTTGGATACCATAGTCCACAACTTATTGTTCCTTTTAGGTGTTTAAGAATCTTCTTCACTGTTAGCCAATGAGATTGCTTAGGTGCAGATTGAAATCTAGCACATAAACATACAGAAAACATGATATCAGGTCTACTGGCTGTAAGATAAAGTAAAGATCCTATAAAACCTCTGTATAGGGTAGTATCAACTTCATCACCTGCTTCATCAGTCTCAAGATAAGTGTTAGTAGAAATAGGTGTGTTAGACATTTTGCAATTAGTCATATCATATTTCTTAAGCAGTTCTTTAGTGTACTTAGCCTGATGTATGAAAGTGCCACCTTCCATTTGCTTGATTTGAAGTCCTAAGAAGAAACTCAGTTCTCCAATCATAGACATATCAAATTCTTCCTGCATATCTTTTACAAACTCTTCACAAAGTTGTTGGTTAGAAGATCCGAAGATAATGTCATCAACATAAATTTGAACAAATAGAATGTAGTCAGACTTGTCCTTAATAAACAAAGTCTTATCTACTTTACCTTTGTGGAATCCTTTAGATATGAGAAACTTACTCAGTCTGTCATACCATTGCCTAGGGGCCTGCTTCAACCCATACAAGGCTTTATGAAGTTTGTAGACATGTGTAGGCCAAGTAGCATCTGTGAAACCGGGTGGTTGAGCTACATAGACTTCTTCATTGATATAACCATTCAAGAATGCACTTTTTACATCCATCTGGTATAACTTGAAATTGTTGATGCAAGCATATGCCAGGAGTAGTCTAACAGCTTCAAGTCTTGCGACAGGAGCAAAGGTTTCTTCAAAGTTAATCCCTTCTTGTTGATTGTATCCTTTTGCTACAAGTCTTGCTTTGTTTCTGACCACAACTCCTTCTTCACTCAGTTTGTTCTTGTAAACCCATTTTGTACCTATGATGTTCATATTGCCCTTGTCTGGAACAAGTTCCCAAACTCTATTCCTTTTGAACTGGTTGAGTTCTTCTTGCATAGCCATGATCCAAAATTCATTGTTCAAGGCTTCTTCTATGGAGGATGGTTCTACCTGAGATACAAAAGCAGTATTATAGCAAAACAGATTCTTTGAGGATCTAGTAGTTACCCCCTTGTGAATGTCACCAATGACATTGTCAAGTGATAGGTTCCTAGGTGTCCTTCACTCTTTTGCTTGTTCTGGTACAGGGTCAGGTTGAGTTTTTTGATGCTTGTTATCAATGTTTATGTTCTCTTCACCTGTTTCATCATCATGCAGCAATCTTTCCTTCTGGAAAGTGTTAGTTTCATCAAATCTAATATGGACAGATTCTTCAATGCACATTGTTCTTTTATTAAAGATCCTATATGATTTACTGGTGTTTGAATAACCAAGGAAAATGGCTTCATCAGCCTTTGCATCAAACTTTCCAATAGGGTCTTTGCCATTGTTTAAAACAAAACATCTGCATCCAAAAACTTTGAAATAAGAAATGTTTGGTTTTCTTCCATAGAAAAGCTCATAAGGGGTTTTCTTCAAAATGGGTCTTATAGAGACTCTATTGAGAACATAACATGCGGTGTTCACAAGATCATCGCCCAAAAATGTTTAGGCATCATATGCTCATTCGGCATGGTTCTCCCAAGTTCTATAAGGGACTGTTTTCCTCTCCACCACTCCATTTTGCTGTGGAGTTCTAGGAGCTGAAAAGCAGTGTGATATCCCATGTTTTTCACAAAACCTTTCAAAAAAGCAATTCTTAAATTCAGTTCCATTATCACTTCTTAAAGCTTTGATTTTCAAATCCTTTTTGTTTTGAATCTTTTTGGCAAGTACCTTGAAAACTTTAAAGGCTTGATCCTTTTTCTTGATAAACAAAACCCAAGTAAATCTTGAATAGTCATCTACTATGACTAGTCCATACAGATTTCCACCAATACTAGCTATCCTAGATGGACCAAATAAGTCTAAATGCAAGAGTTCAAGCGGCTGATTTGTAGAAACATGTTTTACATTTTTGAAAGATGTTTTTCCCTGCTTGGACTTTTGACAAGCCTCACATAGTCCTTCTTTGGAAAATCTAATCTTGGGGAGACCAAAAACTAACTCTTTAGAAACAAGCTTATTCAAATGCAATGTGCCAATGTGTGCTATTCTCCTATGCCATAGCCAAGACAGATTATCATTAGAAGTTAAACATGTAGAGTAAGGAGAAGAATGATCTACTTCCAGTATGTAAATGTTGTTAGATCTCTTGCCAATCATGAGAAGTTCATCTGAGTCTTTGTTGCTGATGAGACAATGTTCATCATCAAAAGCAATTCTGTAGTTCTTGTCACATAGTTGGCTTATGCTCAGCAGATTGAACCTCAATCCATCGACCAGCAATACATCTTCTATCACTGTGTTTGCCTTATATCCAACAGTACCGTAGCCTAGGATTTTCCCTTTATTGTTGTCTCCGTATACAACAGATCCTGATTCTCTTGGTGTGAAGGTGCTCAGGTTCCTTCTATCACCCGTCATATGCCTTGAGCAGCCACTGTCTAAGTACCAAATTGAGCTTCTGCTGTTCAGGCTTTCCTGCAAGAGAAAAAGAACTTATTTTGTGGGTGGTACCCAGTTTCTCTTGGGTCCATACATGTTAGTGCTACAGGTTACTTTCTTAATCCATTTGTATTTGCCACTGGAAATCCCTTTTTTCCTAATCATGCAGTTATATGATTTATGTCCAGGTTTCATGCAATATGTGCAAGTGTATTTAGCATGCTTAGTATTTCCAGGTTTCATATGAACACAGTTTGCAGAGATGTTGAGTTCTTCTAGCTTTGAAATATCATTTTCTAGTTCACATATTTTCTGTTTTAGCATAGATATTTCCTTTTTCAAAATTATGTTTTCTTTTTCAAAAGTTTCAGCTTGATTATAAAGCTCACAAAAGGCAGAATGCAATTCATCATAATCATCCATAATTGAGTTCGTATCACATACCTCATTGGATGTTTTTGCCATCAAGCACAGATTCGCCTCCTCATTTTCACTTTCAGATGTTGAGGATGTGTAGCCTTCGTCCCAAGCTATGTATGCCTTCTTTTTCTTCTTTTCTTTTCTGGCATTTCTTTCATTCTCAGCTTTTGTCACTTCAGTGTTGTTGCTTCTTTTCAAGGTTGGACAATCTGATCTGTAGTGCCCAATCTTTCCACATTCATAGCAAGTTACTTTAACTGAAGTGTTATCCTGCTTCTTGACTCCTTTTCTGGGTTGACCAAATTTCTTCTTAGTGTTGTTCTTCATAAACTTTCTGAACTTCTTCACCATTAAGTTCACTTGGTCTTCTTGTGAATCATTTCCGTCTTCAGAGGATTCAGATTCAGTTTCAGTATGATCTATCTTGAGAGCAATTCCTTTGGCTCTTTTGTCTTTCTGCTCCTCATCCGTCATTCGAGTCATGTCCATTTCGTATTCTCTAAGTTTCCCAAACAGTTCAGCACTTGTCACAGCAGCAAGGTTCTTTGATTCAGTTATGGCTGTCACTGTAGGTTGCCACTTTCTGTTCAATGATTTCAGAATCTTGACATTCACCTCTTCTTCAATGAAGTTCTTGCCAAGTCCTTTGAGATGGTTGATGATGTGTGTGAATCTCTTTTGCATTTCCATGATTGACTCTCCTTGGAACATTCTGAATGTCTCATACTCCTGAATGAGTGTGTTCTTCCTAGCTCTCCTCACCTCAGCAGTACCTTCATGGGTTACCATGATAAGCTCCCATGCTTCTTTTGCTGTTGCGCAAGCTGATATCCTGAAAAACTCATTAGAATTCAAAGCAGAGTGTATGATATTCAAGGCCTTAGCGTCATTTTCAGCCCTTCTAATCTCATCCATGTCCCATTCCTCAAAAGGTTTCTCTATTTCTTTTCCATTTTCTATTTTTATTGGAACTTTGTAGTCATTTACCACATTTTTGCCGATACTTCGTGAATAGATTCCATAAAGATCTTCATGCGAACTTTCCAAAATGGATAGTTATCACCGCAGAACAATGGAGGTCTATTTATCGAAGCTCCTTCAGCGAAGGGTAAGAGATTACTAGCCATTCCAGGGAACTAACAAGGATTACTAGATTGATTTACTAGTTAAAGCTCTTGATACCAATTGTTGGTCCCTATATGAATCTAGAGGGGGGGTGAATAGATTCAAGTTCCCTAATTCAAACTTCTTTTTCTCGCTTTTTCCCGATTCAATTTTATCTTGTATTATAAGCAATGTACCAGAGATATAACAGCGGAAAGATACAGGAAAATATAATGCAAGAAATCAATGGAAAGTAAAGTTAAGGTATAGAGAAGAGAGTAGACAGAGATTTATACTAGTTCGGCTTTCGGCCTACATCCAGTCCCAACCCAACAATCTGTTGCGATCGGTATTCCACTATAATCTTGTGTTCAATACAATCACTTCTGCACAAACACAAAACAAATCAAATACTCAAAACTCTCTATGTTCTTCACCTAAGAACATATCTCTCCAATTCTTGAATCCTTCAAGAATCTCCTTTGAGAGTCCCTCTCTCAAAACCTTTAACTCTTCTTCTAGAGAACACCTTCTCTTAAGAGTTTCAAACCAAAACAAAAATACAAAACAAAAGATAAAGACTAGTGAAGATTACACCTGTGTGTATGCTCTGATCACGATGATAACCAAATGTATTCAATCCTTCCTTCACACACTATTCATCTCTTTGAGAAAATCTTTTTTTTTTGAAATCTTTGAAGAGGGTTTCCAGAACTTGTAAACCAGTGTTTTTTTTCCCTTCTTTTTTTTCTTCTAAAACATTAAAAGATCTCTCTCTTCTGAAAACAAAATGAAGAAGTTCCATTTAAAGCAGTTTCAAAACCATTTTGAGATGAATTCTGGTGTGGTAATCGATTACAGATGTTGGTAATCGATTACTCCAGAGAAATTTGTCTTCCCCTGTATTTCAAGCACGAAGTAATCGATTACTATGGAGTGGTAATCGATTACTCCAGAGCAAGTTGAGTTCCCCTGTTTTCTAAGTCTGTTGGTAATCGATTACAGCCTCAGGGTAATCGATTACTTTAGCTTAAAACCTTAAAACCAAAGTTTTTTGAGTTCTTTTCAAATAAAATTGGGTTCAAAACTTCTCTAGCTCAACTTACAAGAGTTAAAACAAATTCTCTATGAAATGATTGAATAAAAACCACACTCAAAGCCTAAACTATAACAATCAATACATTTAAACTCCTATATACAATCTATCATAAAGATCAAAATTACAAGTATATCAAAACTAAAACTAGGAAAGACTTCTTCAGCTTCAAGTCCAACATTTATGACTTGGATTTGGGCCTTGTAATTGTGAAGGTGCTTAGCCTAGGGTGTCTCTCATCTCACCATTGATCACTCATTTCATCCTACGGTGGAGAACATTTCAGATTTCTAACCTTAGGCCCATTACACTTTCATTTAAATTGGTCAATATTTCTATTGTACTGACTTTTTGTCAAAATTAATGAAATAGAATTTCTAAGACTTGTGTCTTGAGAAAATGATAGAGGCCTCCTTAGAGAATTTTCTAACAAAGCCTTGAAGTTCCCGATCTAGCTTCTTCAATGATCATTCAATGGAAACCCTAGGGGGGTTTCAGTCAAGACCTAATAAAAATAACTCAAACAAAACGAAAAAGGAAAAGGTGGAGGGAGGAAGAAGATGAAAAGAATGGCGCCATGGAAGATCCAATAAGCCTAGGAGGAACTGCCACAATGGAGACAAGACTCCATTGATAAGATCCAAGAAACCTTCCTAAGGAAAACAAGAGAATTTTAATTCATATGTTTTTATAGACCTAAGCTACTTGGGATGCAAGTTAACCTAACTTGGGCACCAAGTTTAATCTAAATCCAAACAAAATCTAATCTAATCTTGGACGCCAAGTTTAATCTAAATCTAAATGAAATATAATTTATTCTTGGCCCAATTATTGTAAAACATTAAACAAAATATTTAAAAGTAATAAATGATTTTTGGCCATGAGTTTTGGGCTCACTTACAAGGCCTTACAATTTAAACAATTCGTTGGAAAATTCTGACAACATCCAAACGTTAACTTCAAGCCCAATTTTCTCCAATATTCATTCTGATCTAGGCTTTGGTGTCTTCATAGATTTTGTAGCCCTTTAAGTCAGCTTTTAAAACGCCACCAAGATGAACATAATTGGAGTTGTGTAGCCGAAGTTATGATCAAAATACTAAACTATGTCAGGCACAAAAATATAACAACGAATTTATTTCAAGCTCAATTTAAAAGAGTAAGGTCCTCATTCTTCTTTGACTTTGATTTGAGCGTTGACCTCCTCCTCTAACTTTGACTTGGAGAGTTTGTTGGGCCTTTGAGATGTTCCTACATCAAACCCTCCTTCTTGTGACCAACTTGCCCTCAAGTTGCAATAGCCTCTTACCTACAATACAATATTTTTACCCGGATCAAAGATCAAGCAAACTCTATCAAGTTTAACATTTAATAGCAAGATTCTTTGTCTACTAATATCAATAACACATTGTAGAGAAGTAAAGGGAGAATGCAAGTGATTTTCTATGATAAAATTGAAACTCCAAGGAGTCTCTAATTCCTCCTTTGGATGTGTAGATACTAGTTCTTCAATACATATGTACTCCACTTTGTTGAAACTCTTCTTTAAGATACTTCTTTTAGGTGTAGAAGCTTGTGATTTTCCCTCCTTAAATTCTTCCATCAACCTAGAAGGACATTCAACATTATTAAGATAACAATCATTAGGCACAATCAAGAATTCCAACTTAGTATTCTCAAACATTTTACAAGGTCTAACGCCATAAGACTCTATTGTGTCACGAAAAATGTTGTGCAAGTTAGAATTAATAGTAGAAGTAAGAGACAAAGAAGTCTCCCTTTTTGATAATGCATAATCTTCATATACTCCCTTTCCTCTCCCTAAGTGACTCCATGGTTTCTCTATGCACAACTTCTCACTTGGTTCTAGAACACAAAACTTCTTGGGTGTGAATTCTTTAGCAATATCATAATGTGTCCTAGACCTTGTATCCTTCACGGCCATTGTATCTTGGAAATCAATCCTACAAAATTCTCAAATCAAGGGTTAAGACAATTAAAGGTAGTATCAAATTTAAGAGAAAGTTCACACTTCCCTTTTAATTGCCTCTCCATCAACAAGTTTTCCATGCTTCCAAGATTACCTACAAGTGCAGAACTCAAAGAAATAGAATTTGGTAAGCATAAAAATATGGATTTCCTAATTAGAATACTCTTTTACATTCTCCTTTAGCCACCAAAAAGTTAGATTTATTCCCATTTGGTCTTTCCCTTTTGCTTTTTAACTCATTCTTATTTTTTAGCTTGCTTGAATATTGTTTTACTTTCATTTTTTCTAGCATGTTCTTCTCAGCCAAGCCCACTTTTCTCTCTTGGGCTCTCTTAATTCTCATTTTAACTTGATCCTCACATACCTCTCTAGGAAACAAAGGTTTTAAAATCACTTTTCTACCTTCAAAAGAAAACGAGTAAGTGTTAGTAAGGCCATCATGAATCACATTTCTATCAAATTGCCATGGCCTACCAAGAAGTAAATGTGTAGCTTCCATAAGAAATACATCACACAGTATGCTATCACTATACTTACCAATAGAAAAGTTAATCATGCATTGTTTATCTACCTTAACCTCTCCACTCTCACTCAACCATTGTAATCTATAAGATTTAGGGTGAGGTATAGTTTTCAAGTTAAGTTTAGAGACTAACCTTTCACTCACAACATTAGTGCATGAGCCACCATCAATAATAAGAGAACAAGTTTGATCTTTTACCTTACATCTTGAATGAAATATGTTCTCCCTTTGACTATCATCCATATCATGGCATGCACTAAGTAATCTCCTTACCATTAGAAGGTCACCCTCCTCGGCTTCTTCACTAGAAGTGGAGTGTCTTGCACTTTGGCCCTCATCTTCACTTAAAGAGGTATTGAACTCTTCACTTGTGACATCTCCATCTTGCCTCATGACCATAGTCTTCTTGTTTGGGCATTGTAAGGCTATGTGGCCCTTCCCTAAACACTTAAAACATTTAATGTTACTTGATTTTAAAGCATCAGATGAAGAAGTTACCTCTTTAGGCTTGGAGATGTCTCGGTCAAGCCTTGGTTTAGGCTTGGGTGAGTAGTCTCTTTTGCTTTTGCCCTTCCAACTTGAAGAATTAGGTGAGGAAACTCTTTTGAAGCTACTCCTCCTTTTCAATTGGGACTCAATTCTCTAGGCCAAATGGATGGCCTCCTCCAAGTTTGAGTACCTTTGAAGCTCAAGTACATCTTGGATGTCCCTATTCAAGCCATGGACAAATCTAGCCATGGTATCTTCCAAGCTCTCCTCTAGTTGGGCTCTTAGCATGATCATCTCTAGGTCCTTGAAGTAGTCTTGCACACTTCTAGGCCCTTGAATTAATCTTTGCAATTTATTATGAAGATCTCTCATACAAGTAGGAGGCACAAACATTTCTCTCAAAGCTTGCTTCAAAGCCTCCCAAGAAGTGAATCTCGGCCTCAAGTACACAAGTCTAGTCTCCATTTGATTCCACCACACCAAGGCATACTCCTCAAACTCTAAAGTAACAAGGTGTAATTTTCTTTCCTCACTCAACATAGGATAACTAGAAAAAATTTGATCCACTTTCATGGACCAATCCAAGTAAGCATCGGCCCCACCATTTCCATTGAATTTAGGGATCTTGATATTCAAAGTTCTCTCCTCAAACCTCTCATCCTCCTCTTGGTAATTCCTTCTATAGTCACGATTTCCTCTCCCTCTCTCATGTCCAGCCCCTCTATTCCCTCTTCTCTCACGGTTATATTGATTATGGGCATAGGTATCATCATCAAAAGGGTTACCACCATCACTACCAACAGAGGATTCATGTTCTCTTCTTGATGTCTCTCTCCTCCTATCACTCCCTCTCTCACTTTCTTCCCCACTACCTCTTTCACTCTCCCTTCTACTCCTTCTTCCACCCTCATGTCTAGTATGTCTCTCCCTCTCATGTGTTTCCCTTATTTGGTTTATCCCCTCTTGCACACTCTCCCTCAAACTCACTTGCATTTGGTTCATTTTCTCCATCATCCTCTCCATGAACATTTGAGTTCTTGGTGAGTACTCATTACCAACACTTGGAGAACTTGCCATTGCTACAAAAAGAGGTTAATACACAAGAAATATAAAGCAAATAAAAGGAACTCACTACTCTCTAAGTGTATCCACTCACACTCGTGTTTCACACTTAGTGGCTTTTTCTCTAATGATACTCTCTTGCCTTTTTCCTCTCTAATCTTTTGGCTCTCACTTAGGAATTATTCTCAAATCAATTACCAAGTCTTATCATACCATTGTGAAAGAGGAACAGCAACCAAGCTAGGCTTAAGAAGTCCAAAGAGACAAAAACTCAAAGACAAAACTAAAGGAGTCCAAGAAAGACAAGCAATAAAAGCTCAAATTGAAAGAATGGCTAATCAAATGTGGAAGAAACTTTAATGAGACAAGGTACACACAATGACAACAAATTAATATATAATTGCTATAGAAAACACGTCCAAACCGAGAGAAACACCGCCATAAATAAAATTGTACAGCCAAGCAAAATCACGTAGCAATCGAAAATAGCGACGAGAATTTCTACTATGATTAGCAACGGATTTCCACTATATTCTATTGTATAATTTTTAATAATATTTTTTTTTCACTTTTCACTCAAACCTTTACTGTTTTGAATCTTTTTTTTTCCTTTTTTTTTGTACGGTTCTCAATCAATTGATACTCTTTTTGAACCAATATTTTTTTTCACTACTTTTTTTTTCACTTTTTTTTTTTCTTCTAACACTTGAAACCCATGTAAAATATGAAACCCAAAAATTAAGATGGTGTAATATGATGGAACCTCATGGTCTAATGGAGAAACAAGAAGAAGAAAATGCTTTGATACAAACTAACCAAAGGAAAATCAAACGACTCAAGGAAAAAAAATACTAGGGAAACTCAAAGAAAAGATAAAAGATGAAAAACACAAAGGAAAAAACTATGGAGTTCGGAGAAACCCATAACTAATCGAATAGATGAAACCCATTGAAGAAAATAACAAGCTCTTGATACCACTTGATAGAGGCCTCCTTAGAGAATTTTCTAACAAAGCCTTGAAGTTCCCGATCTAGCTTCTTCAATGATCATTCAATTCCTAGGGGGTTTCGGTCAAGACCTAATAAAAAGAACTCAAACAAAACGAAAAAGGAAAAGGTAGAGGGAGGAAGAAGATGAAAAGAATGGCACCATGGAAGATCCAATAAGCCTAGGAGGAACCGCCACAATGGAGACAAGAGTCCATTGATAAGATCCAAGAAACCTTCCTAAGGAAGACAAGAGAATCCTCTCCCAAAAGCTCAAAGCTTATTTCATTCAATTTCGTCAAAAAGGTCCATACAATTTTAATTCATATGTTTTTATAGACCTAAGCTACTTGGGATGCAAGTTAACCTAACTCGGGCACCAAGTTTAATCTAAATCCAAACAAAATCTAATCTAATCTTGGACGCCAAGTTTAATCTAAATCTAATCTAATCTTGGAAGCCAAGTTTAATCTAAATCTAAATGAAATATAATCTAATCTTGGCCCAATTATTGTAAAACATTAAACAAAATATTTAAAAGTAATAAATGATTTTTGGCCGTGAGTTTTGGGCTCACTTACAAGGCCTTACAATTTAAACAATTCGCTGGAAAATCCTGGCAGCATCCAAACGTTAACTTCAAGCCCAATTTTCTCCAATATTTATTCCGAACTAGGCTTTGGTGTCTTCATAGATTTGTAGCCCTTTAAGTCAGCTTTAAAACACCACCAAAATGAACATAATTGGAGTTGTGTAGCCGAAGTTATGATCAAAATACTAAACTATGTCAGGCACAAAAATATAACAACGAATTTATTTCAAGCTCAATTTAAAAGAGTAAGGTCTTCATTCTTCTTTGACTTTGATTTGAGCGTTGACCTCCTCCTCTAACTTTGACTTAGAGAGTTTGTTGGGCCTTTGAGATGTTCCTACATCAGAAAAGGAGAGAGCTCTCCTAGGGTTTCTTCCAAGAACCTTGAATCTTATCATGGATCCATGATCCAAGTGGCAATTCTCCAACCAAGCTTATTGGGTGCTTCATCCATGGCGCTTACCACACTTCTTCCTTCTTCCATTTTTAATTTCTTTCTTCCCCCTTTTGTGTTGACCATGAGCTATCGTTGCTATATATTAAGTTATTCCGCTGTTTAAGAGTGATTGAACATTGGTGAATGAAGATTGGGGCACCCTTTTGCTTATTGATGAAGATCCCTTACAAGTTCCTCATGGGTTTGCATCAAATTTGGTATCAAGAGCTTGTTCTTCACCTAGTTGTTCTTCACTTGTGGTATTGAGTCTAGCTCCTATCTTTTTGCTTTCAATTTTTGATTCAATTGAATTTTTATTTGAGTTTTGTTGTGTGTCTTGGTTGTCCAATACATAGATGAGATGTTCTGACACTCATGGTTGATCATACATGACCTATTTTACATGCTAGACACATTCTAGTCAATAGCCCCCATGTATTTGATGAATTTTCTCAATATGTATTTTGAGTCTCCTTGCTGTAATTTGAATCTCCTGCATCATATGTGGCTTAATTAGTGCTTATATGTGTTATTACTATGTGCATTGCTCATTATAAGATAAAGTTATCACTACCATGCATTATCTTGCTTGTTAGCAAAGTTTGACTTGACTTGCTTGAGTATTTAAGCCTATACTTGGACTGTCCAACAAAGAATAGCCAAAAGAAAATATAGAAAAATAAAAGAAAAGAAAAGAGAAAGATAAAATATTCAAAGAAAAGAGTCAAAGAAAAATTCAAGAAAAGAAATTACAAGAAAAATAAGATTGAAGAAAATTAGAGTGAAAATTGAGTAGCTCTTGTAGTAGAAAATTTTTGGAAAAAAAAAATTGAGTACAATACCTTGGTAAATTGGGTCATTAAACACCCACAAATTTAGTGTCCAAGCTCAATTTAAGCATCATTACTCATTAGGCTCAAGCATCATATTACAAATTGTGTCAAAGTTGCTAATAACATGATATTTGAACTTGTAGTGTTCTTTGCATGTGCCTAGACATTTTGCCCTGTTTTTGGACCCATATTTGTGGCTGCCCTGCACCTTAATTTGAGCTTATTTCTTGCATAAAGATCACACAAACCAATCCCCAAAATTTCAAGTCATTTTGAGCCAATTTTCAAGCCTAAGTTGCAGTTTGGCGACAATTTTGCTGATTCTGTAACAGTTTCAGGTTTGTGGTTGGTTCATTGGGTTAAACGTTGTTTTAATTAATTATGGGCATTTGGTCATTCAATATACATATATATAAGTTCAACTGGAAGGTTTCATAATTTTCCAAGCTAATTTGGTATGCTTATAAATTTTCACAAGTTTGGGCAGATTTGGTGACGGTTCTGTCAATTTTCCAACAAACTTGCACTTGATTTCTTCCATTCTTTGATTTTTGTTTCAAAATTTTTACAGTTTTTAAATACTAGTTTTCCTTCATTATTAGTACAGTAAATATACTAGCCATTGTCTTGACAATTAATTCTCCTTTTGAGTAGCTAATTTTTCTTCATTGAGTGTCCTTTTATTGCTTATCTTCTTTGGCTTCCTAATAGTTTTGTCTAGAGTATTTGTCTCCTTTGAATTTCCTTAAGCTTTTTGGCTGAAATGTTCCTCTTTCACTTGGATAAAATTGGACTTGATAATTGATAAAGGTTTCTTAAGAAACTTTAAGTGAGAGTTGAGAGAAAAAAGGCTAGAGTACACATCATAGAAAAAGCCTCTAAGAGTGTAAACAAGAGTGTTGAGTAAAACACTTAGTTGAGTGGTGAGGTTTATTTGCTTTATATTTTTCTTGTATACTAATCCTTTTTCTTTGCAGCCATGGGAGATATTTCCCCAAATATAGAAGACCAAATACGTCCTAGTGATGTTAGATTTTTGAAATGCTTTATGGAGACATTGAATGAGTTGAGAAGGGAAAATGTTAGGCGGTTGAGGGAAGAGGAAAGTAAGATAGAGGACCTTGAGAGGAGAATAAGGGAAGAACATAAGAGAAAAAATGAGAGAAGAGGAAAACAAGAGAGGTATCCTAGTTCATATAAAAGAAGTGATAGAGATTACTATGAATCTAGGAAGGAATACATAGATAGTAAAGAGAGAAGGATTAGAGAAGAGTATGAGAGAAAAGAAACTAAGTATAAGAGGAGAGAAAAAGAGTTGAAAGAAAAAGAGTTGAGAGAAAAGAAGCTAAAAGAGAAAGAATTGAGAGAAAAAGAATTGAGGGAAAAAGAAATTAAGGAAATAGAGTTGATGGAAAAACAAATGAAGGAGAAAAAATGATTCTTTACTTGATTGTGCTAACCCTTCATTTGAAACTCTTGATTCTTATTTTGACAATATTGTAGGTATGGTTCCAAAGGATGACCATTAAGAGGAAATTGACAATCTTTTGTATGAAGATGTAGAAAGAAAGGCACTTAAACACCTTAGCAAAATTTCTTATGACCATCTTGATAAAAATTCTTTTGTTTTGGTGCCTAGTGAAGAGTTGTGCATAAGTGAGCCTTGGAACAAACACTATGAAGAGAAGGAAATACCTATAGAGTTTGAGTTCCCCTTTGAGGAAAAATCTTTATCACTCACTATTCCTCTCTCTTGTAATAAAAATGATATTCCATACCCTACACTAGAATCTTATGACATTGAACCTTGGAAAATTCTTGAATTTAGAAGTGTGGAATTTTTAATTGTGCCTACTAACTATTATTTTCATGATATTGATTGTTCATATAGGTTGATGGAAGAATTTAAGAAGGAGGACAAATTACAAACTTCCACATCTTTTGAAAGACCAAAGGCACCTTGTGAGAGAGATAAGAGTTTCACTCTCAAGAAGTATTGTGTTCTAGGACCAAGTGAGAAGTTATGCATAAAGGAACCATGGAGTCACTTGGGAAGAGGAAAAGGAGTACTTGAAGATTATGCATTATCAAAAAGGGAGACTTCCTTGCCTCTTACTTCTCATATTAATTCTAATTTGCACAACACTTTTTTGTGACACAATAGAATCTCATGGCATTATACCTTGGAAAATATTTGAGAATACTAAGTTGGAATTCTTACTTGAGCTACTAATGGTTCTCTTTTTAATGTTGAATATCCTTTTAGGTGGAAGAGTGAATTTAAGAAAGATGGAACATCACAAGCTTCTACACCTAAAAGAAGTATCTTAAAGAAGAATTTCAACAAAGTGAAGTACACATGGATTAAAGAACTAGTATCTATACATTTAAAGGAGGAATTAGAGACTCCTTGGAGTTTGGGTTTTATCATAGAAAATCACTTGCATTCTTCCTTTACTTCTCTACATTGTGTTAATGATATTAGTAGACAAAGCATCTTGTTATTAAATGTTAAACATGATAGAGTTTGTTTGATCTTTGATCCGAGTGGACTATTTTTATTGTAGGTAAGAACCTAAGGCCACTTGAGGACAAGTTAGCCACAAGAAGGAGGGTTTGATGGAGGACTGTAAAAGATAGAACACAAGAAGGGGGGTTGAATTGTGTTACTTTAAAAAAATTGTTCCTTTCGTCTGTGAGTTTAAAGGTATTCAGAAGAAACAATCTTAATCTTCAAAAGTTGATTTTAATGAAGATACGTTATAGTTTGATTATCCCCGTTAGTCAAACACTTAAGAAGACAACTACACAAGTATTTTTATACTGGTTCGTCTATTCAACACTACGTCCAGTTACCCAACAACAATTGAGTTTTCACTACAAACCATGAAATGGTTACAAGTATTATTTGCGTCCAGCCACTTCTGACTATTACACGATATTCTTTGAATACAACCTTCGCAGGCTAAACAACTTGGGTATTCTTTGAACAACCAGCCTCCTCAGGCTAAAACACCACACAAGTGGATTTGAAAGAGTTTTCTAAAAAGAAAGTTTCCTCTTCGCAGAGAGGGTTTTACAATAGAGAGCAGAAGTAACAGTGAGCGAATTCACAATAGTTTGAATACTTGAAGCGTGTTCGCCAACTGAACTTTGAAGAAGCGAAGTCTTTAAATAGGCAAAGTCTTCAAATATCCGTTAGACACAGAAGAATGTCGTTGAACATTTTCCAAGTGAAGGCCAAAAAGGTGTCAGAGTGTACTTAAGTGATTGATGGCGTGTGCAGCAGATTAGGTAGCGTGCGAAATACTTTTTCTGACTTGTACAAAGACTTTGACAAAAAGGTGAAGACCTTTTCGAGTTGCATATGTAAGCGCGAATCCCCATACTGATCTTGGATGCTTCTAATGAGAACTTCTTAAGATTTGAAATCTTGGCGCGAGTGACTCATACTTTGCTTCACTTCTTTGGCAGACGATGAACTTTTTCAGTCTTAAGAGTTTTCGTCTTAGCCTTTCATCTGATGACTTGACTTGAGACAAACGAATGACTTCAACTTTGAGGGGTCATCTTCCGTCTGTGCTTGTTGCGTCTGACTTTGCTTGTTGATGTTCCGTTTGGAAATGTTCCGCCTGTCTTGTAATAATCAAAACTTTAGAGATGTTAATCATCTTGATCTAACAATCTCCCCCTTTTTGATGATTACAGACCATACTCATAACTTTCTCAGGGAAGTATCTGCACAAGACAAAGTTAGCTAAGAACAGTTTAAGCACAAGTCAGATTTACATCAAGACGATGTTTTCTGAAAAAAAATATCTCTTTATAAGAATCGTTACATCAATGTGATGTAAACCATATACAGTGTTACAAGGTATATAGAAAACAAATGCTTTAAGAATACATGTATAAAGCTGTACAAACTAATAAAGAATCAATTAAAAAAGAGCAAAAAGATACAAAAAAAATTTTCTGCTAACTCCCCCTCAGACAGATAATCCCCGTTTAGACGATGGCTCCCCCTTAGCACAACACAACCTCTCCTTCCTTCTAAGTTATTCTCCCCCTTGGGCTGAGAATCATCAAAAACTTCATCAAGTAGGAGGTTTAGGCTTCTATTGGACAAGGCCCATGACAATCTCCCTCAGGTGCTGCATCTTAGTTGTTAGTGAAACTTTATTATCCTCAAGCTCTTTGTTCTTCTTCCTAAGATGCTCGTAATTTTCTTCCAAGGCATCATATTTACGCTTCAGAGTGTGATACTCATCAGCATTCACAGCTTCATCCTCAATAACCACAACCTTCACTTTATCAACGTTCTCCACAAGAGGCGATTAAGGCTCTTCAACAATAGGATTAGACTCTTCTTTTATGACCACAGTTAAAGGTTCAATAAATGGAGTTTGAGGCTTTTCAACAATAGGATCAGAATCATCTTCAATGAACACGGTTGGAGTCCTCTTCAGACGTAGAGTAAAAAGTGGAAGTGTGAGATACGCAGTGAAGTCCCTCTCCCATTGCCAAGTAAAAACTTTGTTGGGTACAGAGAGCTCAAGATCTGGATGTTCCTGAGAATGATGTGTATAAGCGAAAGCTTCTCTAGGATAAACCTTGCCACAGATCGTAGAATCTTCATCAAATGAAGTCCTAGAGCAAAAAGCAGAAGTGGGTTCATGATCTTCTATCATCCTTTGAATCTTAGGATTGATAGGCCTTGAGGCTTTGGCTTGGATTGATTTGAGATGCGAGTATCAGCACAGACGGAAGTCTCTTGGGAATGTGCCTTGCAAACTTGAAGGTTTTGGGGACAGACGGAGTCTTCTTTTCTTTCCCTTTAGCCAAAAACTTGATCAAGTAAGGTCGTTTTCGGTCTAAGACGATGAAGAACTTGGTTTCGTCTGAAATGAGAGAAGAGAATTGAGATCCCAACATGAAGGGACAATTTCTCAACTCCTTCTTTGCTCTTCTTGCAATGTGATAGAGGGAAGCCAATCTAGTTTTTTCTTCCCTTCTATAAGCATTAGCCATCAGCTTGAATGTTATGTTGTAATCTTCAGGAAGCGCATGAGCAAATTCTTCGGGGTCTTCATATTCGTTAAGGAGGATGGAGTAGCAAGGACAGATTCCTGAACAATGTGGTCTTGTCCAAGGAAGAACAATTCCAAGAGTATGCCCTAGACCTACATACTCTGTTTGGTTCATTGGAATTGTGAAGGGTACATGATCATGGCGATCAATGGCATCCAGATGCCAATGAGAGCAATCTTTTGGCTCATAGATGGTGGAGCTGGGATCTCCATATCTGCAATGGTGAAATGCAGGTGCATTGAGTTCATGCTGAACCTTCCACTTGATGTTTTCTCTGAAAGGAATGTGGGGTTCAGAGCCAAGAGCTGGTCCTTCAATCACCAACTCAGCTAGATGATCCTTGTACTTGTTTATTTCTTCTAAACCCTTAATGTCTAAAGAGGCCAGTTTTCCCAAGGCAGACGCTTCAGCCATTCGCGTTGCTCTTCAGGGATATAGATGAAATCTTCTTTGAAGTCCGCTAGCTTCAAGGGTTTGTGATAAATGATGGGGTTGACAAATCTCCCAAGTTGGAATCCCTTTTTACCTCTGTACTGATAAGGATTCTTCAACTCAATATAGGGAGTGTCTTTTACAAAGCAATCTTCATCGTCTGCCAAGTAACCATCTTTAGCAGACTCAGACAACTCACCATCATCAGAGATATCTTTAAGTTCATCTCCAAGAATCCAGTCAGGCTTGACTAATCTTTCAGCACAAGAGCTTTCAGCAAATCTCCTCATGACTAATTCGTTAAGGAACAAATAGTCAGTCTTGTGCTTGGGTGGAAGATCTTCTGGATTTATAACCTCAGTGTGAGATCTCACTCATGGTGCATCTATCTTCTTTATATCAACATGAGATCTCACTCATGGTGCATCAGACGAAGAACATGCCTCCTCAATAATTATTACCTCAGACGGAATCTCCATCTTCTGTAGGTAGGATGCTTCTTCAGACGCAGTAGGTATCGTCTGATCAAGGGCAGCGTTGAGAGGAGACATAACAATAGGATCAGAGACAGTTATCCTATGTTCATCTTTGAGTGTTGGTGCAGAAACCTCCATAGTTGAAGCTTCTTCATTTAGCATAGTCTCCAATTCCTCTGATAACTGAGCATTGTCCTTTTGGATCTGGGCACTCTCTTCACTGTTCATGCTCTCTGAAGTTGCTGGTGCAGGCGCAGCTTCAGACGATCCAATGCCCTTAACGCTCTCGAGAAAAATTCTTTCTCTTTCAGCTTGAAGCAGCATAGAGACCCTCTTAGCCTCTTTTAGTTGCCTTGCTTCGTCTGTTTCTCCAACTATCACAGACGCAAGCTTCTGCTTCATTTTCTCTTTGCCTTTGGCAGCCTTTTGAAGAGCAATCTCTCTAGCTCTTGCTTTCTCTTCGGCTGCTTTCTTCTGCTTTTCTTCGTCTGTAAGGATCTTTATAGACAGTACACCCTTAGATGATTTTTTAACCCCTTCATCTTCATCAGGGGATATCTCCTTCTCCTGTGTCTTAGACGCAACATGTTTTATTCTGATAGTTCTCTTCTTCTTTCTAAGAGGCTCTTCTTGAGCATCTTCGAAAGGGACTTCAGATATGGTCACAGGTGGATGAGGGATAGGTGTTTGGGCTTGTATTTGGGGTTTGACGCGTTTGATGCGGGCTCTGTGAGGAGGATCTTTGGTGATAGGAGAAAGAGGAATTTCATCTTCACTCCTATTGTGATGAAGAAAGCTAGGGTTCAGACGCATCTTGGCAAAAGTGCTTCCTTTGACCTCCTTTCCTTCATCATGCCATACTACACCAGTGGCATCAAACCCTTGGTTTACGATGATTTTGGAGAAGAGAGTGGCGTATGTGATACTATTCTTCCTACGAATGTTCCTATTCCTTAATGCATTTATCCAATGGTCAAGAATGATGTGAGGAAGACTGATCCTTGCTTTCCTCAGACAGTAGTGGATGCAGAATCTGTCACGAGTACTCACATTGTCTCGTGAGCCTGTTCTAGGTGTGAAGATGTTGAAGAGAAGGTTGTGGATGACTCTGCATGTGGGATAGAGATTCCCAAATCTCAGAAACTTGGGATCTTCAGGGTCACGAGCCTTTCCATAGAGTATCTTGTCAACATGCTCCTCAGACTCTAACCTCATCCAGTCAGCGCTATAGAAACGCCCTTCAGCTTTACAACTCCCAGCTTCAGCAATGGAGTCTATTGTGATAATATACTCCTTATTGTCAATGGTACCCACAATACCATCATCAAACTCCTTCGCGTCACTCTAGAACTCCGTGTAGACCTCCATCAACCATGGGCCTCTCATCTCAGCGAAGTCCATCCAACCATTGTGTATCAACATCTTTGATACCCTGTCAGAGATGCCTTCAATGGTGGTCCTTGAGACCCACTTGCTAGGCAAGAAGAGATCTTGCGCAAAGAAGGTTGCTTCGGTTGGTTTGATGTTCTTGGCGGCCATTGTTCTAAGTTTGAAAAGAGAGAGAAAGTGTGTGAATAGAATAGTCAGAGATAGTAAGAATGCAGTAAAGAATAAAAGAGTAAACTTTGAGAGTATTTATAGTCAAAGACAAAACGGTTGTAATTCATCAGACGAAAGAAGTTGAAACTGCCCCTGATTTGACGTGGCCTCATCATTGCCCTTTTAATGATTGATTTGACTTCTGTAATTCACAGCGCGTGCTTCTCAATGTCCTAGAATAGTGCAATAAATGACAGACACATTTAATGATGCCTTTAATTTGTCCCTGCACACTTAACTTTAAATTAATTAAATAATAACCTTGCGTTTGTTGAATTTTCTCAGACTGATTCAACTTGATCAGACGCAATGTTTCGTCTTAACACGAAAGTAAAATATCACATACGAAGGCAGTTAAAACGTATAGACGAAATGAAATGCTCAGACGGAAAAACTTAATCAATTAAAGAAACAATTCCCAAATTTTCTTTAATGAAATTAAAGCGAGTTTCGTCTAAAGCTTTTGTAAGGATATCTGCCCATTGAAAATCAGTTTGAACAAATTGTATATCAAAAATACCTTTTTGAACATAATCTCTTATAAAGGGAAATTTGATTTCAATATGTTTGGCTTTTGAATGTTGAATAGGATTTTTGCTGAGATTAATTGCACTTATATTATCACAAAATACTGTATTTGAGTTTCAAACCTGGAGTAATCCTCAAGTTTATGTTTTACCCAAAGTAGTCGTGAGCAACACCCAGCTGCAGCAATATATTCTGCTTCAGTGGTTGAAAGTGCAATGGAGTTTTACTTCTTGCTTGACCAAGAGATTAGTGATGAACCAAGGAATTGACATCCACCACTTGTGCTTTTCCTCTCCACTTTATCTCAAGCATAATCAGCATCACAATAGCCACTAAGATTGAAATCACTATTTTTCTTATAAAACAAAGAGAGATTAGTGATTCCAATAAGATATCTTAAAATGCGTTTAACAGCTTGTAAATGTGATTCTCTAGGATCAGATTGAAAATGTGCACATAGACAGACACTAAACATAATGTCAAGATTACTAGCAGTGAGATAGAGAAGAGATCCAATCATACCTCTGTATATCGTCTGATCAAGGGTCTTACCTGATTCGTCTTTGTTGAGACTGGCTCCAAACGAATGCATGGGAGTTTTCATTGGTTTGGCATTTTCCATTTTAAATTTCTTTAGAAGTTCCTTAGTATACTTCTTTTGATGAATGTATATGCCTTGTTTCGTTTGCTTGATTTGAAGTCTTAGGAAAATTTTCAACTCTCCCATCATGGTCATCTCGAACTCATCCTACATTAACTTAGAGAAATCCTTGCACAAGGATTCATTAGTTGCTCCAAAGACTATATCATCTACATATATTTGGACAATAATAAAGTCTTTTGAAGCACTTTTCTTGAAGAGTGTAGTATCAACCTTTCCTCTTAAAAAACCATTTTGAAGAAGAAAAGAACTTAGTCTATCGTACCAAGCTCGAGGATCTTGTTTAAGACCATATAGTGTTTTCTTCAGCTTAAAAACATAATCTGGTTGAGATGAACTCTCAAATACAGGAGGTTGTTTTACATATACTTCCTCTTCAATAAAACCATTTAGAAAAGCGCTTTTTACGTCCATTTGATATAGGATGATATTCTTATGAGCAGTAAAGGCAAGTATAATTCTAATGGCTTCTAATCTAGCTACAAGAGCGAAAGTTTCAGTGAAATCTATACCTTTCTGTTGGTTATAGCCTTGAGCTACTAACCTTGCTTTGTTTCTTACCACTTTCCCATCTTCATCAAGTTTATTTCTGAATACCCATCTCGTTCCAATGATGCTTTTGCTTCTTGGTCTTTCTACCAAAGTCCAAACATCATTTCTGGTAAACTGGTTTAGCTCTTCTTTTATAGCTAAAATCTAGTCATTATCTTGTAGAGCTTCCTCAATGTTCTTGGGCTCTATATTTGACATGAGAGCATAGCCAGACGATTCTTTAACTCTTGATCTTGTTTGAACACCTTGATGTCTATCTCCAATGATAAGATCTTCTATGTGGTTTGAGACGAACTTCCATGTTCTTATAGGAGCTTGATCATCATGTTGGTGAGCATCAGACGAAGAGGGTTCGTCTGTACTTCTATCGTCTGCTCTTGTGTCAATACTTGCGTCTGACCCAGGTTGACCACTTGAACTTGAGCTTTGACCAGAAGGGTTAATCTGCAAATTATCAAATAAATTTTCTAGGTCTGATATTTCCTTATCAGCCTTTGAGTTATCTTGGAATTTTACATGAATTGATTCCTCTACAACTTGCGTCTTAGAGTTAAATACTCTATAGGCCTTAGACATATTGGAATATCCAAGTAAGAATCCCTTCACCACTTTTGAATCAAACTTGCCAAGTTGATCCTTAGTGTTTAAGATGAAACATTCACATCCAAAAGGATGGAAGTAAGAAATGTTGGGTCTTCTTCTTTTCCATAGTTCATATGGAGTCTTATTCAATATTGGCCTTATCAATATTCTGTTTTGAATATAATAGAAAGTATTAATTGCTTCTGCCCAATAATATTTTGGAAGAGAGCTTTCATGCAACAAAGTTCTAGCCATTTCTTGTAAGGTGCGATTTTTCCTTTCCACAACCCCATTTTGTTGAGGGGTTCTTGAAGACAAAAAATTGTGGAAAATACCATCTTCAAAACAGAAGGCATTGAACTCAGAATTTTCAAATTTTGTTCCATGATCGCTCCTAACAGATGCAATACATGTTCCTTTTTCTTTTTGAACACGTTTGTAGAATATTTCAAAGACACTGAATGACTCATGTTTATGTGCTAGGAAGTATACCCATGTAAATCTAGTATAGTCATCCACAATTACAAATCCATATCTCTTTCCTCCAAGACTTTCAGTCTGAGTAGGTCCAAAGAGATCAATATGTAACAGTTCTAGTGGTCTTGTCGTGGAAACAACATTTTTTGATTTAAAAGAACTTTTAAGCTGTTTCCCATGCTGACAAGATTCACACAGACGATTGGATTTCCAAGATATTTTTGGCAAACCTTTCATAAGATCCTTTTTAGAAATTTTCAAAATATACTTGAGACTTAAATGTCTAAATTTTTTGTGCCAAATATCTCGTTCATCATCTGCTGAAATCAAACATGTCACATTCTGATCACTAAGGTCAGAAAGACAAACCTCATAAAGATTATTCCTTCTTTTCCCAACAAATAGAATGGATTTGTCCTTGTTCTTGACTATACATTCATCAGAGTTAAAAGCTACTTCATATCCACTGTCACAAAATTGACTTATGCTAAGCAGATTGAAGTTTAGACCTTTAACATAAGACACATTTTGGATAAGAGGATTGGGTGTCTTACCAACAGTCCCAATACCTAGGATTTTACCTTTCCCTGAACCATATGATACAGACCCTTTACTTGGTCTGAGATCTTGGAATATACACGAGTCTCCGTCATGTGTCGTGAGCACCCACTTGTCCGTACCGACAAAGTCCTCTCTTCCCTATTAAGGATGTCTCACTAAATGAAGAATAATATGTGACTTTGGTACCCAAATCTTTTTAGGTCCTCCTTTGTTAGTGGAAGAAGATTTCTTTTTTTTTTTAAGGTTCTTTTATCTTTTCTATAGTCATTTGGAACCTTATTGTAATTTTTGTTCTTCTTCTTATGAGCAGACGAAACAAATTTGTTTTTCTTTTTGTCTGACTCTTCAACATAACCAAGTCCACTTTTATCAGACGGAGACCTCCCATATTTTCAAATATTTTCTAGCATTGAGGATCCCTTAGTGAACTTCGTTAAGTCTTTGAGTAAGGATTCATTTTCTTTCTTCAATCTTTCGATTTCAGAAATAAAAGTATCCTTTTCAGACTCAGGTGATTTTTCATCTGATACTTCCTTTTGCAACAACTCATTTTCAGTTCTCAAAGTAGCATTTTCTTCCAAAGTTTGTTTCAACTTAGCTTTGCATACTTTGTATTGCTCAGCAATAAAATGTGAGTTAGCCAAAAGTGTATCGTATGAAATTTCTTCTGATTCTGACTCAGACTCAGATGAAGAGGATGGAGAAGTTTCAGATTCAATTACCTCTGATAAGACAGTGTTTCCATCCATGAGGTAGATATTTGCAGTTTCTCCTTCTTTAGTGGATTCCTCTAAACTTTCGCTATCAAGGTCTTCCCAAGTCACCAGATTCTTCTTACCCTTGTCTTTGCGAGGATTCCATCTTCTCTTCAATCTTGGACACTCTGATCTCATGTGTCCAAGTTTTCTGCATTCGTAGCAGATAACTTCAAAGCTCTCCTCCTTGCTTGAAGGTTTTTCAGTAAGCTTCTTTTCCTTCTTCTTGAAGAAGCGTTGACCTCTACCCTTTTTCATCATCATCTTCTTAAAGCGTCTGGCCATGAGAAAAATCTCATCATCAGACGTTCCGTCAGACGAATCAGACTCAGTGGTGTCAGCTTTCAAAATATTGTGCTTCTTCTTTCTTTCCCTTTTAGGAGTTTCCTCCTTTGGCATGGTGTTGACAGTCGGAAGTGTTATGGGCTCTTGAACTTTGATCTTGTCTCTTTTACACAGAAGTACCTCATGTACTCTCAAGGCTCCTATTAACTCATCAAGAGTTAATGTCTTCATATCACGCCCAACTGAGATGGTAGTAGACGTAGCTTCCCATGGAGGAGGAAGACTATCCAATATCTTGTTCTGGGCCTTGGTGAATATAATGTTCAGTGCAGTGAGTCCATTCAATATTGTTTGAAATCTTCCAAACATCATGTCAATGGATTCTCCTTTCTTCATTGAGAACATCTCATATTCTCTTTGAAGAGTAACAACTTTCCTCAAACGCACATCCTTAGTTCCTTCATACGAAATCTTGAGAGCATCCCAAAGCTCTTTAGCGATTTTGTAGGCACAGAATCTATTGTATTCTGTCCTTGATAATGCACACATGATGACATATCTGGCTTTGTTGTTGAGTTCCATAAGCGAGTATTCTTCATTTTCCCATTCAACCTCGGGTTTGACAATGAGGATATTTCCTTGAGTTATAATGTTCCACAGTCTGTACTGGGTGGATTTGATGTACATCTCCATCCGATCAGCCCAATAAGGATAGTCATCACCAGAGAACGCCGGCGGCTTGTTCATGGATGACCCTCCAGACAAGAACGAAGGTCCTTGTGACTCCAATCTGGATCTTTTCCTCTAGCAGCTGTAAAGTGCTAAACCCTTAGAGGCTGAGCTCTGATACCAAACTGTAAAAGATAGAACACAAGAAGGGGGGTTGAATTGTGTTACTTTAAAAAAAAAATTTCCTTTCGTCTGTGAGTTTAAAGGTGTTCAGACGAAACAATCTTAATCTTCAAAAGTTGATTTTAATGAACATATGTTATAGTTTGATTATCCCCGTTAGTCAAACACTTAAGAAGACAAATACACAAGTATTTTTATACTGGTTCATCTATTCAAGATTATGTCCAGTTACCCAGCAACAACTGAGTTTTCACTACAAACCGTGAAATGGTTACAAGTATTATTTGCGCCCAGCCACTTCTGGCTATTACACGATATTCTTTGAACACAGCCTTCGCAGGCTAAACAACTTGGGTATTCTTTGAACAACCAGCCTTCTGAGGCTAAAACACCACACAAGTGGATTTGAAAGAGTTTTCTAAAAAGAAAGTTTCCTCTTCGCAGAGAGGGTTTTACAATAGAGAGTAGAAGTAACAGTGAGCGAATTCACAATAGTTTGAATACTTGAAGCGTGTTCGCCAACTGAACTTTGAAGAAGCGAAGTCTTTAAATAGGCAAAGTCTTCAAATATCCGTTAGACACAGAAGAATGTCGTTGAGCATTTTCCAAGTGAAGTCCAAAAAGGTGTCAGAGTGTACTTGAGTGATTGATGGCGTGTGCAGCGGATTAGGTAACGTGAGCAGTACTTTTTCTGACTTGTACAGAGACTTTGACAAAAAGGTGAAGACCTTTTCGAGTTGGATATGTAAGCGCGAATCCCCATACTGATCTTGGATGCTTCTAATGAGAACTTCTTAAGATTTGAAATCTTGGCGCGAGTGACTCATACTTTGCTTCACTTCTTTGGCAGACGATGAACTTCTTCAGTCTTAAGAGTTTTCATCTTAGCCTTTCATCTGATGACTTGACTTCAGACAGACGAATGACTTTAACTTTGAGGGGTCATCTTCCGTCTGTGCTTGTTGCGTCTGACTTTCCTTGTTGATGTTCCGTCTGGACATGTTCCGTCTGTCTTGTAATAATCAAAACTTTAGAGATGTTAATCATCTTGATCTAACAAGGACCATCTCCAAAAGCTCAACAAACTCTTCAACCTTACTTTTTAATAAATTGAGCTTCTAATAAAATTCGATATGTTTTTGACTGTTTGACCATGTTTAGTATTCGGAGCATAACTTGGGCTACACAACTCCAATTTTGCTGTTCTTGGTGTCTTTTTAAAGCTGACTTAAAGGGAGAAAAAAGCTATGAAGACACAAAAGCCCAGTTCTAACTGCATATAGGAGGAAATTGGGCTTGAAAGTAACGTTTGGATACTGCCAGGATGTTCCAGCGGGGTGCTGACCAGGTTCGGTATTTCGAGCATAATGTGGGCCACAAAACTCCAGTTAATTTCTTCTTGGTGGAATTTGAAAGCTTACTTAAAGGGATACAAAAGCTATGAAGACACCAAAGCCCAATTCGGACTTCATCTAGGAGGAAATGGAGCTTGAAGTTAACGTTGGAATGCTACCAGAATTTTCCAGCGAGTTGTTTAATTGTTTAGGCCTATTAGTTTCTTTCAATTATGTATTTGTTTTAAGACTTGGATTTGGGCCTTGTAATTGTGAAGGTGCTCAGTCTAGGGTGTCTCTCATCTCACCATTGATCACTCATTTCATCCTACGGTGGAGAACATGTCAGATTTCTATTGTACTGACTTTTGGTCAAAATTAATGAAATAGAATTTCTAAGACTTGTGTCTTGAGAAAAGGAGAGAGCTCTCCTAGGGTTTCTTCCAAGAACCTTGAATCTTATCATGGATCCATGATCCAAGTGGCGATTCTCCAACCAAGCTTATTGGGTGCTTCATCCATGGCGCTTACCACACTTCTTCCTTATTCCATTTTTTGATTTCTTTCTTCCCCCTTTTGTGTTGACCATGAGCTATCATTGCTATATATTAAGTTATTCCACTGTTTAAGAGTGATTGAACATTGGTGAATGAAGATTGGGGCACCCCTTTGCTTATTCATGAAGATCCCTTACAAGTTCCTCATGGGTTTGCATCACAAAATTCCCACATTAGGCTTAAGAGTTCCAAGGAAACACACTCAAGGACAAAACTAAGGATTCCAATGAAATGACAAGCAATAAAAGGCACAAAATAAAAGTGAATAAGCTACTCAAATTAAATAAAGGAAATGATATGACATAGGCACACAATTGGACAACAAGAGGTTCAAAACTTGCTGGTTCAATCACTAAGCAAGACAATTCAACAAAGCACACAAAACTCAAGATAGCTAAGTGACTAATTTTGAGATTGATTTTAGTAGGCTTTTGAACAAGTATTTTTGTGATGCAAGCAATCAACTCAAAAGCAGTAAAATGTCAATTACAACCACACAAAAAAAAATCAAGGTACTGCACTTCAAGATCCAACAAAAGAAATTGAGATCAAAACAAGCTAAATTCAATGCACACCCTAGGTCCAACAAGTTCTAGTAGTTTCACTAAGGCTAGTGTGTGTGCAATGCTTTAGGCTCTAAAATGACAAATTACTGAAAGAATCACAATATTACTTTAAAAAATAAAACTTAAATTTAAATCATTGTCTAAGGATGATTTTGTGAATGAATTTATATTGAAGGATTCTTTTCCAAGAAATAGTTAGATGTAAAGGGCAAGGAAGAGAGGAAGGCAGCACATTCCAACCAATTTGTGAAAGAAAAAAACAATGAAAAATGGGAATGTGATAGTAAGAGGGGAGTGTTTTCAGGAAAACCTAACTTATTCTTATTACAATATGTAAACAACACCCTGCTTTAAATTTTCATTGATCAATAGTTTTATTAAATTTGGCAGCGGTTAAATTTCTCAACCACTTGTCAATAACATTTTTCTTTTTGTTATTGTTTTTTTTTTCAAAATGACTTTCTTTGAAAACTTTTTAACATTTTTAGGTTGGTTCGAAATTGGTTACCGTGTGGTCACTTTTTGTAAAGGCCCGGAAGCTTGACACTTCAATGTATAGATCAGGTAGAGAAAGAACTAGTAGCGCCGGAAGAAGGGGTGCATACAATCATATGGTTAACAAAGAGAGGTATTGTTTTAGGCCTAGTACCTTGAATGCCTTCGTTACCACGTGGGTCTAAATCCTTAGCCGCAGTGTAGATCATGGTGCCTTCCATGTAGTTCTCCATTCCCTCTCTTTGCAATGCAAGTCCGAACATTTTCAATGTTTATATATACCTCTTTCAGTCATTTTTTTGGTATGAGAGTGATATGAGCTTGCTTGAGAAGTAGCTCCAATTTGGCCCTATCTTCATCTTCAATTGGAAGCTCCACGGAGTGGCAACAATGGTGGAAGCTAGAAGACTCAATGACTTAAGGACTTAGAAGAAATAAGAAAGTGGAAGAGGTTTAGAAGATGATAGTGCCATGCATGTGCAATAAGCCTAAGGGAGAATCGCCACAAGGAAGAAGTTCCATTGATAAGATTCAAGGTTTGAAGAGAAACCTTAGAGAGAATGCTCTCAAGAATTAGCACTTTGCTAAATTCAATTTCTTAAAATTTCATCAAAAGTGTTTACAATTCAGTTTTTCTCCTATTTATACTACCTAGGTGGCGCCAAAACCGGATAGCTTGCTAACCCTTGGATCAAGGAAGGATCAACACATGGCAAGCTCTCATGAGCACCTCACACGGATCCTCACCTTATCCCTTGGATTAGTGAGCTAATCTATGGTCACATTTTAAGCTAGGAGAGGCATGTAACTTGTGATTCAAGTTTGATTCTCCACCTCTTGATTAGATCTAGATCATGTGGTGGTGGTTCACTCTTGAGTGGTAGGAAACATGTGACTCAAGTTTGAATTTAGGCCACATGATGAGATCTTGATCAAGAGTCTAGAATCACTCTTGAATAGGTGAGAAACATGGTTGTCGAATTTAAATTGTATCCCTTGGATTTAGATCTAATCTAAGGGTTACATTTTAAACTAGAGTTAGTGGAATTACCACTAACTTCCCTCCAAAAATCTCTTCACTCTCTCTAAGGAGAGTGTGCGCCACTCTCTCCCAATCTAGACTTAGGATTTAAATTGTTTTGCATGCTTTACAAGGCCGTGACATGCTAGCATTTATGGAGGCCCAAAATTAAATTATTACAAGACTAAATAAAAAGCTTACAAAACACTTAAAATATTACAAGGCCTAATTACAAGAGAAAAATCATCAACAGTTGACAACTGACTTTAACCCTTGGTCAACTCTTCTTCAACTTGTTCTTGTGTCCTTTTAGCATTGACCTTGTTCTACGATTATTATTGTTTTCTACATTAATGGTAAGATTATTGAAAGTGACGAAGAAGAGCTTTATAAATTAAACGTAGAATGAGTTTTAATGGATTGAAAAAACATAAATTATAAATTTATGTTAAATTTTAAATATTTGGTAGTAACAAGGTGAATGTTTTTTTATGCTAATTTTGACTATATATTTTCAGTATTATTTAGTATTTAAATTAGTTATTTTAAATACTTGTAGGTAATTTGTAAAGAGATGACTTCTACAATTATTATTGTTTTCTACATTAATAGTAGGATTATTGAAAGTGACGAAGAAGTAACATTTGAAGAATCTAGAAGAGCTTTATAAATCAAACGTGGAATAAGTTTTGATGGATTGAAAAAAAATACATTATAAATTTAAGTTAAATTTTAATGAAATAATTGATTCTATCTCAACAAGATATTTTCTAAGAAATAAATATGTCACGCTGCAAACAGTTGACGATGAAAATGTTGAAATTATGATTACTAACTTTAAACAAGAGGACATGAGTCCTATAAAATTATGTGTAAAAGTAGTTGTAGGTGTTGTGTCTGCATATAATGTGGGTGTAATTGAGGCAAATGTTAGTAGCTCCTACAAAGGAGGTTGTACAAGGTTAAATGTTAGTGACGATGATGAAGATTATGTTGTTTCTGATTCTTATGTTGATAAATCATCTGATAAAAAAGATTTAGACGGTAATGTACGTGAGTTAGAAAACAATGATATGAACGAAGATCATCATAGTAGACCTTCACATGTATCCTAATATTGTTGCTGAAACACAAACACAAACACATTAACAAATTTAAATATTATTTTGATATAATGAAAATACGATCTATTTATTTAATGTTAATGTAAGTGAAAACCAGCAACCTTTTTTGGCAAGAAACGCCACATTATAAAAATATTAATTGAAACTTTCCTGATTAAGAAGAGTTATAGGGTGTAAGTTGTTTCAAACTAATCAGTTGGACGAACGTGATGAATGTGCACCACACTAAGAATGACTAATTCCAAATAAAAAATTTATGTTGTTTATTGCCCTAACAATAGTGATGACTCTCTATCTCTTTTTTATATGCGGGCTATACAATAAAAAAGAATAGATAAGTAGAAATTCATGAAATAGGGTGGACCATATATTTGTTTAAACGTTAGTTTGACACAAGACCATGCAAATCTTGATTCGAATTTGATTAGTACCTGCGTTGTGGGTATGTAATTTTTTTTTATAATATTATTGTTTATCTACTAAAGATTTAAAATGTTTATAAGGCTTGCTTAACCTTTTTTTTTTTTTATAATTAACATGCATGATAAGAGAATATCCGTCCATCAAAATTGGATTGGTTCAAGAAAGAATTGCAAGCATGTTTGATTGTAAAATATCCTAAAGAATGGCATGGGTAGCTAAACAAAAAGTCATGTGCATGGTGTATGGTGACTGGGAAGAATCATACGCACAACTTCTTGTGTGGCTTAAATATATGCAAATTCATTCGTCAGGTTCTTTGATAGAGGCCTACTTAGAGAAATCTCCAACAAGACCATGAAGATCCAAATCTAGCTTCTTCAACAATTCTTCAAGGTGATGCAAAATGGGTTTAAACAAAAGACATGGATGAACTCAAACAACCGAAAAAGGACAATGTGAATGGAGATAGAAGATGGTTAGAATGGCACCACAGTCATGCCAATAAGCCTAGGAGGAACCGCCATAATGGAGACAGGAGTCCATTGATAAGATTCAAGAAACCTTCCTAAGGAAGAAGAAGAGAATTCATTCTCTCTAAAACTCAAAGTTTTATTCAATTCAACAAATGTTCGTTACAATTTTCGTATGGAAGGCTTTATACAGATAAAACTACCTTGTCCTACAAGCTAAGCTACATGATTTGTGGAAAATAAGAGTCAATGAGAACCACTAGTTACTAGGCTCTAGTTACATGTCACTTTCCAAGTGACATGTCATCAATCCTCTTGATTCTCAACCATTAGATAGTTTGAGTTATCAAGGGGTGATATTCCTCCTTAGGTGAAGGCATGGATCCTTACACTGAAGTAGGGATCTTTACTAAAGCCCAATAGACTTGGATTCTCAATTGAATTTCAAATTTACACAACCTTTAATTGAAATTCATTTGTGAATTTAAGTGAACTAGTGGTCCATTTGCTTTCATTTTCTCCCAAGTATTCCTAAGCAATTCTAAGTCTCAAATCAAACTTAAGAATTCAAACAAAAGCATCTTGGTCGTGAGCTATCTTAAGCTCCTCAACTTGGCTGAAAACCATACACCTTAAAAAGGTCTCAAAATCAATTACAAGTACATGACAAAAATCAATTTCAGACCTAAGGTATGTCTTGGAGCTTCTCCACCTCTTCAATCCTCATTTGCATGCTTCTAGTAATTCTTCTAGTGATGGATGTTCCTACATCAAACCCTCCTTCTCTGCTTGAACTTGTCCTCAAGTTAATGTATTCATTTGTACCTACATCAAACAAGAAAGATCACTCATATTAAAAGAATTACTACCTCCATAATCCATGGGAAGATCCAAATTACTTTGGTTTTTACCTACCCAAACAATTTACTCGGATCAAAGATTAAACAAGGTTATTAACATTGGTTATCATATGATGCAAGATATAGGTAAATTTGTTTCTTATAGTGATTGTATAGATGTAAATGCAAGTGATACTTTCTAATCAAACACTCCTTTAAGTTTTTAGATATACCTAAGTTATTTATTGGTCAATCATATAATAACAAGATAAGTTGTTTTCTATTATCCATAACACAATCCAAGGAAGTAAAAGAAAAACTTAGTCGATTTTTCAAGGTATAGCCGAAGCTTTTTGGAGTTTCTACTTCAAGTTGTGTTGAAACTAGCATTTCCTCAAGTGTGGACATGTTAAGGTTGGAACTCTTAGCTAAGATTCTTTTTCTAGGTGTAGAAATTTGCAATGTACCCTCCTTCTTAAAATTTTTCATCAACCTAGAAGGACATTCAATATGATTAAGATAACAATCATTAGGCACAACTAAGAATTCCAACTTAGCAAATTGAAGGATTTCCCAAGGCCTAATGCCTTCAGATTCTAGTGTTAAACAAGTAATATCATGCAAATTGGAACTATTAGGATAAGTAAGAGATAAGAAAGATTTTCGGAATGGTAGCTTGAAGTTCCTAGACACTTCCTTTCCTCCATAATGCTTGTTCCTTGGTTCCATGATGCACAATTCTTTACTTGGACCTAAAGCATAAGAATTCTAATAAGTGAGGTCTTTGGCATTTTCACAATGTGCTATAAGTCTTTTCTCTTCCAAGTCTTGGAAATAGAGGTATTCATATTGCTTCGGCCATTGTATCTTAGAAATCACTCCTACAAAATTCTCAAAACAAGGGTTATGACAATCAAAGCTAGTATCAAATTTAAGAGAAAGTTCACACTTCCCTATTAAATGACTTTCCACCAACAAGCTTTCCTTGCTTACAAGAGTATCTACAAGAGGAGAACTCAAAGAAATAGAATTTGGTAAGCATAAAAATATGGATTTCCTAGTTAGGAATTCTCTTTTACATTCTCCTTTAGCCACCAACAAGTTAGATTTCTTTCCATTTAATCTTTCTCTCTTGTTTTTCAATTCATCCTTACTTTTTAGCTTGCTTGATTCATGTTTCAATATAAATGGCTATAAATTTTGATAATACATTAATAACATTTTTAAAATCACGCCTATAAATATAATAAAAAATTTAGAGTGTTACACCTTTCATGTTGTATGCATTGTTTATTCACATTTTCAGCTAAGTTATAATTTATGCATTAATGTTTATAGGAGAAAAATTTTATCTTTTGCATTTTTCAAACATCAAGTATCACTTAAGAATGTATATATGTTACACAAATAACCTATGTTGAAAAATAAAATAAAATTTCCTTAGTTTTTGGCACCTTTATAAAACACCTTTATTTTTTTTTTTTTGCGTATAAACATTATTTTTCTGATCACATGTGACAACTTATGACTTCCCTAGCTATAGAATTTATTTTAAAAAATTTAACTGGTATATAATGATTAACTTTTCAATTTAAAGCTTTATTATGTCCAAAGTATAAATCTATAAAGTTGAGTGATTTACATGTAAATTGCTCTCCTTTTTTAGAATACATAAGATGATTATTAGGAGATAGATCTTGTAGATTCTAGTGGGGTTGGTAGAAAACTATTGTAATCAAATTTGGATATACATTGAAATGTGAAATTGTTTTTATTTTATTTTTGTGTCAATTTTTTTTTGTTACAATTGTAACTTCTATATATTACTATAGAGTTTGATATTTTGAAAATTTTAGCAATATGAATTGATTATCTCCAAAATATAGATGTTTTCTATCGCCAAAAGGTCAAAGTTACAATGTATTTAACTTATATAACTATGATATTGTTGAAAGAATCAACAAGACTTTTGTCAAAAATGAAACAACATAACTGTCATAATTATTTGGAAATTACTATTATTTATAGATCTCGTGTGGGTTGATACTACTAACGTAATCAAAATTAAATAAACACTAACATAAAAATATTTGGTATATATATATATATTACTAAGAATCATTATTTTTAGTAAAAATTTATGACTTTCATTGTAATAGAATTTATTATCTAAATTTCATAAAATTCTCATGTAGATTTCAATATTGTTATAATCTTTCAAATTTATGTCAAGATTTATTTAACCCTTCAATTTAACTCAACTTAAATATTTATATGTCTAGTCCTTATAACACGAGAAAAACTTCTTTTCAACCATCCCGACAAACCACTGACACCATAAGAGATATTGGGTGATATTCAATATAACTTTAGCTTCATCTGACATTTTATTAAAAACAAAAAGGTGGATTTTGTTTGGCTACTTGAATAATATTTAAGTGTTTTGGTAGATTTGCAAATGAGATCTTGGATTACAATAAGTTATATTTTTTAAATTATAGAAAAGAAAGCATTACTTTTGTATCTAGTGGATTTAAAATAAAACATTTTTAATTCAAAAAACTAAAAATATAATCTACCTTTGAATTTTTTATATTTTAAATATAAGGATTTTTCATCCCATTATAGTTGGTAATGTAGAAAATGTTGAGATTTGGTTGTTTTAAATTGTATCAAGATATTAATAGTGATTATCGTGGTCAAAATTCAATGAATATGTACTAATAATATTTGAAACAATTCTTGTATTATTTATTTTCTTACTAAATAATATTTTAATAAAGTTCCATAATTGTTTTTATCATACTCATTCAACTTTTAATAATTATCTACTATATAAATTAAAAAAAAATATTGAATATGTTTTTCAAACAGAAAGAAATTAATATATTTGACTAATTAATAAATTCAAAAATCTTAAAATATTTTAACTTTTGAATAATAACAAATATGGTTTTACTAAAATAAATAATTCAAGGCTTACTACATATAATTTTGTTCTTTTTCTTGTGTATAAATTCACTCTGTTTGACGTTTTTTTTATCATTGACATTCATTCTTTTTGATAGAAAGCATTTAGTTCAAATTCTTCATCATAAGCACTTGCATTTGTTTAGTGAAATAATGGCTGGACAAAACAGAGATTCTAATAATGCATGTCCCTTGTGTAGGCATCAACGTAGACGTCATGATAATAATTGTGCATTCGGTCAATATTTTCCAAACGAAAGGTCAACGGACTTCGAAAGTGCTATTAATCTCTTTGGCTTAGCCAATTTGCTCAGGTTAATGAGTTTTGTCGAACAACCTGAGAGGCAGGTTGCTGCTAATTCCATTCTTAGAGAGGCTAACATGTGGGCAAATAATCAAGTTCGTGGTGCCTTAGGCCAGACAATTAATTTAATGTCAGAAATTCAATCATTTGAAAATGAGTTGGAAAGTATCAATAATTTGCTTTCATATTTTCGAAATAAAGAAAGAAACGAGAATCAAACTTCTCATATGGCTACTAATCCGTCAGTTATTTCATCTTCCTCTAATGTCCTACCACAAAGCAACCAACTTGAAGGTTCGAGCAACCAGATTCCAAGAATTGGTGGACAAGTAAGACTTCTTTTTATTTCTAATCATAAGAATATTATTATTGTTCTTTATTTTTCATGTTGAATTGTGTAGAATTATTAAATATTGCTTACTATGTACACAACCTTAACCTTCTCTTTACATGGGTGACATGTGGACTTTATATAGGATTTTCTTGGGAGTTCTTCTGAAAAAGGAGAATCAAGGTATTTTTTTATTTTCAAATTATTCATCTAAATTAATTTTTTTGAATTAACTAATCAAGGTATGTTTTATTTCTTTACATATGCAGTACAATGGCATTTAGAGAGAATGAGCTTGCTGGTGAGAAAAGTGACTTTGAGATTGATGACAAGGACAAAGACACTATTCATGATGAAGATATCCATAAAAAAGACTAGAATATTATATTAACATGATGTCTATGTTTTTAAAATTTTTGATTGAATAAAAAAAGTTACTACATGTTTGGTGTCATGTTATAATTGTAATAATGGAATAATTCATGATATAATATAGAATTACATATTAAATTTAAAATGTTTTGTTAGTTATGTTATATTAAATATTAACTATTATTGTAAAATATTAAATTTTACAAACTAATTTTCATTGTAATGTTCTTTCTCTTCTTAAGAAAATTACCTCACACTAGTAAGGACAACCAATTAAAATAATTTCCATTGTAAAAGTGTAAATCAATAAATTACGACCAAACAAATGTTTGTGGTATAAATTTTAATTTTATAAAAATATATGAGGATTCTTTCAAATTATACACTTTTTTGAAGCCATATGTGTATATGTGTGTACAGGTGCACATAGAGACACATATAAAAAAAATAATGATTGACACAAATTTTATGGATATAAATCTACTTATATCAAATAATGCAATTGAGATACTTGTCAATCTATTATCTTGAGTTCATTATTTATTAAACATTTATATAGGATATTGGAGTTAATGTATTCCTTTTATTCATAATAATAAGATTCATTCCTACGTAAAATAAAAGCATAAAAGAATTCATTTCATAATATATGAATTATATATATTTATATAATATTATTTTTGGATTGTATTTTTATTACAATTATGAGTTACTAAAGTATAAAACTCAATTAGGATCATGGAGGAATATAATTGAGGTTTTGATATGTGAAAATATAGAGAAAAGTGAAAACTTTTGCAAGTAATATATATAACTCGTTAAGAAGATGTTCACCTTGTTGAGGCAAATTATATAGAAGTAGAAAATGATGTTTATTGCTATATAAAAGTTGACTATGTTAGAAAAGATGCACTATACATAACGATGTTGAGATCAGATTATTTTCGACGTTGACCATTTTTAATGATGAATTAGAATAGTGTATATGTCCATGTAAATTTTGTAGAATAATTACTATATAGGAGATGGCATGTAAATTAAAATTGTTTGGTTGGGTCTCAACTTAACGTTTAAGAACTTTCATAATGATTAGCATTGAATAAATGGGATAAGTTGGAGAGTTTCATAACGATTAACGATTTGCAATCCATGTCATTGTAAGTCGTCAATATTTATGATCATCTATCATTACAAAATCACTTTTATTCCACAGGATCAATCATACAATTACTTGAATGGTTGAAGATGAATACTATGTTAACATTTGTTCTTATGTTGGTCTCTTAAGGTTAAATATCTCCTTGGTGTAAAGTAAGCTTTTTAAGGCATATTTTATTTGTGCATATGTTTTATTAAGAATTAACTAGCTAATTTATCTCTTTTAATCATGAAAATGTGATTTTCTATTTTAAATGAAGCCATTATAAATTTTTCTCAACTAAAACTTTTTTGTTGTCTCATATCGACATAAGTTTTCTTTAATCACAACTTCCTCTATCGTGCCCTTTATCTTAGGTCCTTTTACTCTTAATTGTAACTTGCTCTCCTGTAACTTTTTATCCTCCAACTCCTCCCTGTCATTAGCACTCATCACGGTAAGATTAATCCAAGAGCTTTGTTGATCCAGACCTTTGATAAGAAACCAAAAGGAGGCCAAAGGGGATGGTATTGAAGTACTTGGTTTTCCAACAAAATATGTGAACATGGAAGTAGAATTTAGAGCATGTGTAAGCCAAACAAGCCTAACATCAAGGATTATACACATTATGAAAAAATTTAAGGAAAAATGATTGAGTAGAATTTGTTAGCTACAAGTTTTAGTTACTAAAGATTTCATGATAAAATTTAGAAAGAGAATGAAAGTACCATATTCTGTTATTTTAGTTTTAAATAATTAATTGTAAAATAGATAAAACATATTAATATTTTGTGCCTTGAAATTTAAAGGAAAATTAATGAGAAACAAAAATGGTGTGAATAAAAGAAAAATAATAAAAGATTATAAACTACTGAGATTTATGAATTATAAGGTGATTTGATATTTAGAAATACATATTGATGTAGAATTATTCAAAAACTATAAAAATAAATTTAAATCTTTAAATCATATATTCACAAACCATTTTTTTGCCTTTCCTGGTCAAAGAAAATGGGAAAATTATTGACTAAATAGCTTCCTTATCAGCTTTAAAAACACCTATGGTAGTACAAATTTCCAACAATGGGAAAGATGAGTATATTGAATTTCAAGATCAAAGTCTACAAAATTATGAGTAGTGATCAAAATGAGTGTACCTAATGAAATTATCAATACCTTGAACCTAGAAGTATTCATCCACATATACTGCAAAAGCATTCAAGTGAAATAAAATGAAATACAATGATTCAAAATTAATCTCAGACAATTTTACCACACACCACTTATGTTGGGAATATGTAGTTTGATTTAGTCCCACATCGTATATGCGACAAGAGTAGTTTGATTTTAGTCCCACATCGTGTAAACGATGAGAGAGATTGTTTTACTATTTTAAATAAAGAAGTGATTGAAGGTTTTACTATTTTAAATAAAGAAGTGATTGAAGGCCTTGTTTTTTAACTGTTTTAAAAAATAATTTTCTGCTTTCCAAAATTTGTTTGTCCCTTCAACACATGTTCAGTGCTTGTCCTATGAACACATTTATGTTTTCTAAAGGTTTGTCCTCCAAGCACTTGACATAGCATTTGAAGAAAACAGGAGAGAAGCAAGGTTCATGTTTAACTTTTTTTTTGATGCAATCGAAGAAATTGAAAAATATTATTTTCTTTTATTTTTCATATCTAATGATCACAAGAAACTGAACCTTGCATCAAAACAATACCATGATTATATCATTCAAAATTGTAAAGCACTAAGAATGATTTTATAATAGTAGATATTTGCTGCCAAAGAAATAAACAAGATGAGACAGAAATACCTTTGTAGTAAAGTTCTGTGAATGTCAGAAACAAGTAACTCTAGACACTTTCTGATGATCCCAGGAAGGAAAGTTTTAGAAATACCAACCCTGCCATGGAACTCAATCTTCCTCTGTAGAGTTTATTAATGCTGGCAGCAAAAACCTCAAGGTAGCAAGCAAGTATTTTTCCAATAGTTAACAGAATGCAAAAGCTATCATTAGACTCAGATTCCTCCTTGCCTAAACAAGTTATGATCTGGTACGACAAGTGCATGGTTCGGTATTCCAAAATCTCCTTTTTCTCCATTGTAGACATGGAGCCTGCTATTGGCCTATTAAACACTGCCAATGGAACTTTGCTGAGGATCTATTAAGCTATGTGAGTACACCGAATATTATTCTATTCTAACTCCCTCAAGTTAACTCATTTGTATTTTATGGTGATCAAATTACAATTAAACAAATGTTTGATGAAAATTTGATACAGGCCTGAAAACTTTTGAAAGATGAAGCACCCCAGGATTTGATGGACCAGTCATTTAGAGAATCATATACTCCAAATGAACTCATCAGATGCATCCATATTGGTTTACTCTGTGTCCATGAAGATCCAACCGATAGACCTACAATGTTATCAGTAGTTATTATGCTTGGTAGTTACTCTGTCACTCTACCGGTACCTATCAACCTGCATTCTTTATAAATAATGGTACTCAACCAAACATGTCATAGGGTCATAAAATTGATCAGTCCACTACCATTTCAATAGTGAACTAAATCATTGATAAGTATGAAAATATAAGGATCTTATAAAGAAAATGTTTGTCCATTTAGATTCTTGTGAGTCATGGTTTCTTATGACCGAAGTACAAGTTCTTGTAACATTTAATGACTGTTTAATTTTTGAAGTGGAAAACGTACCATTTTTACATGTAGCACGAGAGATTACTTCACTTATTGTTTTCTCCTGGTGAAATGTAAACTTTACCTATTGCAACTTCAATAAAGATTGGAGTTGTAACTTTAAAAATATCAACTTCTAAAATGTAGCTGATATACTATTAATCCGTTATGGTAATGGTTCTAATTTGTTTTCTGAGTTTCCACTTGTTAAAGAAGAAACAGAGTTAGCTACATGAATAAGGTTACTGCAATCAAGAACAGTGACTACGAATATAATGATGTATTTTTGTCATTTATTCATTAGCGTGAACATAGAATAGAATTTTGTTTTAAAATAAAATCATACATTCTTATCCATTCAAGAAGAACAAAAATGTAAAGGAGTTTGTTTTGATGGTGTTTACTCATACTTCAAAGATAAGATGACCCGAAAAGGTATCCACACATAAGTGATGAATCAAGCACTACTATGTCAAAACTACCATATCACACACCTATCATAATTAAGTATATATTTTGATAAACATAACACTATTTTAAATTTCAAAATGTAAATATATTAGTAGACATACACCTCGTTAAGTCAAAATGACTTAGAATTTTAATTTTGATAATTACAAAATGTATTTTAATTTTGATAATTACAAAATGTATGAACAAACGCAAAGGGAAAAATGATCAGACGGATCATTATCAGCATAGATGAAAGATGCACCCTCAAACAAGAAAACGCAAAAGATGAAGTGTTTAAGTCATCATGCTTCAAGGAAACTTCATTAGATGAAGAACCTTCATTGATCAAGACAGAGAGCTTATCTCAACTTCAAGTCATGCGCTCAAGAGTGAAGATATGAAGACAAAGAAAGAAGACAAACGAATGAGTACAACACAAAGCCTATCCACATTCATTCATCTATCAAGTTAATGAAGTTTAGACACTGAGTAACATGTGTCTTCGTTCAAATTAAGTCGTTACTCAGAAGTTTCTAAAGGTGGAAAGAGATTTTGAAGTAAACCTCAGCAACACGAAAATCAGTTGCACATTTCTGTGAAATCTCTAAGCAAATCAGTCAAAGCTTGATCTCATGCTAACATCCGCTGACTTTGCAATAAATGTTCTGATTGCTCACTCTGCTAGATGTGGAAGTACCCAAGACAAATGACTAACGTTCAAATCTTCAGTCTAATGGATACATGAAAAAGACGTTTATAAAAGGACTTTGTTGCAGTGAGTTGAAGTTGGCAAACTACACTGCAAGAATATTATATTTAAATCTCGCTCTCAAGCTTTTAAAGTTAAAGCTCACTCGCCCTAAACTTAGAATATAACTCATATTGTAAAATCTCTCTCTGCGTAAAGGATTATTCTTTTTCATCTTAATTGTAATCCATTGTTTAGACAATACCCTGATTTTTAGCCTAAGGAGGCTAAGGTCCAGAAGAATACCTATTTTAGCTTAAGGAGACTAAGTGTTGAAAGAATATATTTGGTTAGCCTGAGGAGACTGGGTTCAAAGAATACCGGTTTAGCCTGAGAAGGTTGTGTTAAAAGAATATCTGTAATTAGCCAGGAATGGTTGAGTTCAAAGAATACTCTTAGTGGAACCTCAACAAGTTGTTGGGTAATTGGACGTAGTCTTGAATAGATGAACCAGTATAAAAATATTATTGCTTTCATTATTCTTTATCTTCTTACTAATCAGGGCTAATAACTTAAACTGAATCTTTAATTAAAATCAATCTTTAAAAGAGAAATTTAAGTTTGCGTATGATCAAACCTTTCCAACATAGATGCAGAACGCATCATCTGAAAAAGTTTTGATTAATAAACACAATTGAACCCCCCCTTCTTGTGTATTTGTATTTTACAGTTTGGTATCAAAGCTCAGCCTCTAAGGGTTGAGCGCGTGACAACTACTAGAGGAAAAGATTTGGGATGTAGAACTCCAAGACGATGCTGATTGCAGAAGGATCCTCTATGAACAAACCTTCAACTTTCTCTGGAGATAACTAACATTATTGGGCGGACAAAATGGAGATGTACATTAAATCCACCTAATATAGACTTTGTGTTGGTCCCTATATGAATCTAGAGGGGGGGTGAATAGATTCAAGTTCCCTAATTCAAACTTCTTTTCCTCGCTTTTTCCCGATTCAATTTTATCTTGTATTATAAGCAATGTACCAGAGATATAACAGTGGAAAGATACAGGAAAATATAATGCAAGAAATCAATGGAAAGTAAAGTTAAGGTATAGAGAAGAGAGTAGACATAGATTTATACTGGTTCGGCTTTCGGCCTACATCCAGTCCCAACCCAACAATCTGTTGCGATCGGTATTCCACTATAATCTTGTGTTCAATACAATCACTTCTGCACAAACACAAAACAAATCAAATACTCAAAACTCTCTATGTTCTTCACCTAGGAACATATCTCTCCAATTCTTGAATCCTTCAAGAATCTCCTTTGAGAGTCCCTCTCTCAAAACCTTTAACTCTTCTTCTAGAGAACACCTTCTCTTAAGAGTTTCAAACCAAAACAAAAAATACAAAACAAAAGATAAAGATCAGTGAAGATTACACCTGTGTGTATGCTATGATCACGATGATAACCAAATGTATTCAATCCTTCCTTCACACACTATTCATCTCTTTGAGAAAATCTTTTTTTTTTTGAAATCTTTGAAGAGGGTTTCCAGAACTTGTAAACCAGTGTTTTTTTTCTTTCCCTTCTTTTTTCTTCTAAAACATTAAAAGATCTCTCTTCTGAAAACAAAACGAAGAAGTTCCATTTAAAGCAGTTTCAAAACCATTTTGGGATGAATTCTGGTGTGGTAATCGATTACAGATGTTGGTAATCGATTACTCCAAAGAAATTTGTCTTCCCCTGTATTTCAAGCACGAAGTAATCGATTACTATGGAGTGGTAATCGATTACTCCAGAGCAAGTTGAGTTCCCCTGTTTTCTAAGTCTGTTGGTAATCGATTACAGCCTCAGGGTAATCGATTACTTCAGCTTAAAACCTTAAAACCAAAGTTTTTTTGAGTTCTTTTCAAATAAAATGGGGTTCAAAACTTCTCTAGCTCATCTTACAAGAGTTAAAACAAATTCTCTATGAAATGATTGAATAAAAACCACACTCAAAGCATAAACTATAACAATCAATACATTTAAACTCCTATATACAATCTATCATAAAGATCAAAATTACAAGTATATCAAAACTAAAATTAGGAAAGACTTCTTCAGCTTCAAGTCCAACAATCTCCCCCTTTTTGGTTTTGATGTACCAAATCTTGTGTAGTTGATCCTTTATGTAGATGATGGCTTTGATGTGTCCTGCAATGTTAGTGTTTTTTTTTTCTTTTTTTTTTCTTTTCAATTTTTTTCTCATCAATTCTATTCAGCAATTCACATACAGTTATATGTATCATCCAACTCATGTCAAAAATATCAATTCTCAGAAATATATAAAGACAATCATTTGCAGAAATTTAAATCTAACTATTACAGTCATCCAATAATAGTTTCAAATGTGTTAATCTGCTCCCCCTAAGTCAGGTGCCTAGGTACAAACAGAGTAAAAGCAGAGCAATCAAATACTAAAAAGTATGCTAATATGCTAAAGACTAAACAACTAAAATCACTAACTACACTACTACTCCCCCTATTTGGTATATCAAATCAAAAGAGAGAAGTAGAGATGAAGTTACTAATCTGAGTCGTCATCATCCTGGTTGAGTCGTTCCATGATAGTTTCCATCAAGTCCTTCATTTCTAGGAAATGCAGATCCTGTCGCTTTCCCAGATCATCAATGCGCTTGTTGACGGTTGCTTCCAATTCATCCATTCGGTCTATCATAATGGATTCGAAGCGAGATCGTGGAATGTACTCTCCAGAATTGTCTTCATCCATATCTTCATGATGTGCTTCCTCTTGCTCTTCTTGTACTTCTTCATGCTCTTATTGTGGAAAGGCCTGCTCTTCTTCTCTTGTGATCCATCCAGCATCGATTTTGATGAGTCTCATCTTCTTCAGTGCTCCATCGCCGATGACATGAACATCCTTGACTAATTCTCTTGCTTCATCAGTAGTGTCTATCTGAAAAATTTCAATTAGTCTAGAAATAAAAAGAGAGTAAGGACACTTATTGTCAAGTAGTCTTCTTGTTTTCAGCATGTTGTCCATGATAACGTGAGTCCAATCCACTTGAATGTTGTTCTTCAAGGCAGCAATGAGGATCATGTCATCCTCAGTCAACTGGGCATGGTTTGCTCCTCTTGCAGCCAAGATCCAGCAAACAGTGTAGTGAAGTAGCCGGTCATCTGCTGTGAGGCCACCAATGTTATAGGTAACTTTCTTGCCCAATGCTCTTTTAGAATTTCTTTCCTCTTCCCAGTGTTGAGGATTCCTCAGAAGGCTCATAAAGAAGGAATCTTTTTGCAAATCAAACCCTTTCTCTCTGAGTTTATCTGCATGTGCTATAATCCCTTCCTTTCGAATCCCAGCAATATCCAAAAAGTGTGCAGGGGTTAGGGAAATTTTGATACCTTTGATTTCAGAGGTCACAGTCATCCTCTCCATATTCGGTTTGAGGTTGGAGTAGAAAATTCGAACCAAATCTGGATAGATGAATCCTTTCATCCCTACAAACCTCTCCAAATGTTGTTGCCTCAGGAAAGTCTGGAATGTGAAACTCTGAGTGTCAAGCCATCCAAGGTCAAGTATCTTCGGAGGAACTAGACCTTTGTTCGCAAAGTCCAGATTGAACCGCGTCTCTTGTCCCTTTGAAGTGAACCACCGGTTGACTTCTGATACTTGTGGTTGTGGAGGAGGAGGAATTTCCAGTTGCTGCTCCGAGGGGGTAGGTTTCTTCCTCTTGGAAGATTCTCCCACCTTTATCTTTCCTTTAATCTCTTCTTGAGTGTAGCGGTTTGCCCTCATTTTGATTCTCTTACCTTTACCTTGTTCTTCAATTGTTGAGAGAGAATGAAAACCTAGGGTTTGGAGGAAGAAGATGAAGGGTTTTTCGGAGTAAGAAGTTGAGTGGTGAATTGAAGAGTCACGCCTGCACTTCTTATAAGAGAGAATAAAGCCTAAAAGATTAGCCCAAGAACGAGGTAATTGATTACCAGCAGTTGGAAATCGATTATCTCAGTTTCTTATAGAGAGGGAAGAAAGAAAAAACGAGAAAACAGTCGTGGTAATCGATTACTATAAACTGGTAATCGATTACTCCAGTGGATTCCTCTAAACCATTAAAAAGCATGTTTTGTGGTAATCGATTACTGCTCGTGGTAATCGATTACTCCAGGGGGTTTTTCACAAAATATTGAAAACTGGTGCTTCGGTAATCGATTACAGGTCGTGGTAATCGATTATCTCAGTCCCAAAATCCTTCCCATAGTGAATTTCACACGAAGTAATCGATTATCCTCCCTTGGTAATCGATTATTTCTATCAGAAGAAGGTTTTTCTTGAAAAATTTTCACAAAAACAGAGTTATGGATAAGTGTAATCAAGTAAGAAGGTTTAGTTTAGATGTTCCTCACTCAATATGTCGAGGTTTGATCTAAGTTTGTAAAACCTTTCCTTTGGTAATGCTTTTGTAAATATATCCGCTAATTGATTCTCCGTGTCTATGAATTCGATGTTACAATCTCCTTTCTCGATGTGATCTCTAATAAAGTGATGTCTGACTTCAATGTGTTTTGTCCTTGAGTGTAGTACAGGATTTCTTGTGATACTTATGGCACTTGTGTTGTCGCATTTCAAGGGAATGTGATCTATCTTTAGCCCAAAGTCCTCAAGTTGGTGTTTCAACCAAATTGCTTGAGCACAAAGAACTTCCCGCACTACATATTCTCGCATAGCGATTGATAGTGCTACGCAAGCTTGCTTTCTGCTATTCTAAGATATCAAACATTCTCCAAAGATGTGACATGTGCCACTAGTGCTTTTCCTATCCGTTTTGCTACCTGCAAAATCAGAGTCACTGAAACCAACAAGTAGTGGTGAGGTTCCTTTTGGATACAATAGTCCACAACTTATTGTTCCTTTTAGGTATTTAAGAATCTTCTTCACTGTTAGCCAATGAGATTGCTTAGGTGCAGATTGAAATCTAGCACATAAACATACAGAAAACATGATATCAGGTCTACTGGCTGTAAGATAAAGTAAAGATCCTATAAAACCTCTGTATAGGGTAGTATCAACTTCATCACCTGCTTCATCAGTCTCAAGATAAGTGTTAGTAGAAATAGGTGTGTTAGACATTTTGCAATTAGTCATATCATATTTCTTAAGCAGTTCTTTAGTGTACTTAGCCTGATGTATGAAAGTGTCACCTTCCATTTGCTTGATTTGAAGTCCTAAGAAGAAACTCAGTTCTCCAATCATAGACATATCAAATTCTTCCTACATATCTTTTACAAACTCTTCACAAAGTTGTTGGTTAGAAGATCCGAAGATAATGTCATCAACATAAATTTGAACCAATAGAATGTAGTCAGACTTATCCTTAATAAACAAAGTCTTATCTACTTTACCTCTGTGGAATCCTTTAGATATGAGAAACTTACTCAGTCTGTCATACCATTGCCTAGGGGCCTACTTCAACCCATACAAGGCTTTATGAAGTTTGTAGACATGTGTAGGCCAAGTAGCATCTGTGAAACCGGGTGGTTGAGCTACATAGACTTCTTCATTGATATAACCATTCAAGAATGCACTTTTTACATCCATCTGGTATAACTTGAAATTGTTGATGCAAGCATATGCCAAGAGTAGTCTAACAGCTTCAAGTCTTGCGACAGGAGCAAAGGTTTCTTCAAAGTCAATCCCTTCTTGTTGATTGTATCCTTTTGCCACAAGTCTTGCTTTGTTTCTGACCACAACTCCTTCTTCACTCAGTTTGTTCTTGTAAACCCATTTTGTACCTATGATGTTCATATTGCCCTTGTCTGGAACAAGTTCCCAAACTCCATTCCTTTTGAACTGGTTGAGTTCTTCTTGCATAACCATGATCCAAAATTCATTGTTCAAGGCTTCTTCTATGGAGGATGGTTCTACCTGAGATACAAAAGCAGTATTATAGCAAAACAGATTCTTTGAGGATCTAGTAGTTACCCCCTTGTGAATGTCACCAATGACATTGTCAAGTGATAGGTTCCTAGGTGTCCTCCACTCTTTTGCTTGTTCTGGTACAGGGTCAGGTTGAGTTTGCTGATGCTTGTTATCAATGTCTATGTTCTCTTCACCTGTTTCATCATCATGTACCAATCTTTCCTTCTGGAAAGTGTTAGTTTCATCAAATCTAATATGGACAGATTCTTCAATGCACATTGTTCTTTTATTAAAGATCCTATATGCTTTACTGGTGTTTGAATAACTAAGGAAAATGGCTTCATCAGCCTTTGCATCAAACTTTCCAATAGGGTCTTTGCCATTGTTTAAAACAAAACATCTGCATCCAAAAACTTTGAAATAAGAAATGTTTGGTTTTCTTCCATAGAAAAGCTCATAAGGGGTTTTCTTCAAAATAGGTCTTATAGAGACTCTATTGAGAACATAACATGTAGTGTTCACAGCATCTGCCCAAAAATGTTTAGGCATCATATGCTCATTCAGCATGGTTCTCCCAAGTTCTATAAGGGACCTGTTTTTCCTCTCCACCACTCCATTTTTTGGAGTTCTAGGAGCTGAAAAGCAGTGTGATATCCCATGTTTTTCACAAAACCTTTCAAAAAAGCAATTCTTAAATTCAGTTCCATTATCACTTCTTAAAGCTTTGATTTTCAAATCCTTTTTGTTTTGAATCTTTTTGGCAAGTACCTTGAAAACTTCAAAGGCTTGATCCTTTTTCTTGATAAACAAAACCCAAGTAAATCTTGAATAGTCATCTACTATGACTAGTCCATACAGATTTCCACCAATACTAGCTATCCTAGATGGACCAAATAAGTCTAAATGCAAGAGTTCAAGCGGTTGATTTGTAGAAACATGTTTTACATTTTTGAAAGATGTTTTTGCCTGCTTGGACTTTTGACAAGCCTCACATAGTCCTTCTTTGGAAAATCTAATCTTGGGGAGACCAAAAACTAACTCTTTAGAAACAAGCTTATTCAAATGCAATGTGTCAATGTGTGCTATTCTCCTATGCCATAGCCAAGACAGATTATCATTAGAAGTTAAACATGTAGAGTAAGGAGAAGAATGATCTACTTCCAGTATGTAAATGTTGTTAGATCTCTTGTCAATCATGAGAAGTTCATCTGAGTCTTTGTTGCTGATGAGACAATGTTCATCATCAAAAGCAATTCTGTAGTTCTTGTCACATAGTTGGCTTATGCTCGTGATTGAACCTCAATCCATCGACCAATGATACATCTTCTATCACTTGTTTTGCCTTATATCCAACAGTATCGTAGCCTAGGATTTTCCCTTTATTGTTGTCTCCGTATACAACAGATCCTGATTCTCTTGGTGTGAAGGTGCTCAGGTTCCTTCTATCACCCGTCATATGCCTTGAGCAGCCACTGTCTAAGTACCAAATTGAGCTTCTGCTGTTCAGGCTTTCCTGCAAGAGAAAAAGAACTTATTTTGTGGGTGGTACCCAGTTTCTCTTGGGTCCATACATGTTAGTGCTACAGGTTACTTTCTTAATCCATTTGTATTTGCCACTGGAAATCCCTTTCTTCCTAATCATGCAGTTATATGATTTATGTCCAGGTTTCATGCAATATGTGCAAGTGTATTTAGCATGCTTAGTATTTCCAGGTTTCATATGAACACAGTTTGCAGAGATGTTGAGTTCTTTTAACTTTGAAATATCATTTTCTAGTTCACATATTTTCTGTTTTAGCATAGATATTTCCTTTTTCAGAATTATGTTTTCTTTTTCAAAAGTTTCAGCTTGATTATAAAGCTCACAAAAGGCAGAATGCAATTCATCATAATCATCCATAATTGAGTTCGTATCACATACCTCATTGGATGTTTTGGCCATCAAGCATAGATTCGCCTCCTCATCTTCACTTTCAGATGTTGAGGATGTGTAGCCTTCGTCCCAAGCTATGTATGCCTTCTTTTTCTTCTTTTCTTTTCTGGCATTTCTTTCATTCTTAGCTTTTCTCACTTCAGTGTTGTTGTTTCCTTTCAAGGTTGGACAATCTGATCTGTAGTGCCCAATCTTTCCACATTCATAGCAAGTTACTTTGACTGAAGTGTTATCCTGCTTCTTGACTCCTTTTCTGGGTTGACCAAATTTCTTCTTAGTGTTATTCTTCATAAACTTTCTGAACTTCTTCACCATTAAGTTCACTTGGTCTTCTTGTGAATCATTTCCGTCTTCAGAGGATTCAGATTCAGTTTCAGTATGATCTATCTTGAGAGCAATTCCTTTGGATCTTTTGTCTTTCTGCTCCTCATCCGCCATTCGAGTCATGTCCATTTCGTATTCTCTAAGTTTCCCAAACAGTTCAGCACTTGTCATAGCTGTGAAGGTTCTTTGATTCGATTATGGCATCCTTGTAGGTTGCCACTTTCTGTTCAATGATTTCAGAATCTTGACATTCACCTCTTCTTCAATGAAGTTCTTGCCAAGTCCTTTGAGATGGTTGATGATGTGTGTGAATCTCTTTTGCATTTCCATGATTGACTCTCCTTGGAACATTCTCAATGTCTCATCTCTCTGAATGAGTGTGTTCTTCCTAGCTCTCCTCACCTCAGCAGTACCTTCATGGGTTACCATGATAAGCTCCCATGCTTCTTTTGCTGTTGTGCAAGCTGATATCCTGAAAAACTCATCAGAATTCAAAGCAGAGTGTATGATATTCAAGGCCTTAGCGTCATTTTCAGCCCTTCTAATCTCATCCATGTCCCATTCCTCAAAAGGTTTCTCTATTTCTTTTCCATTTTCTATTTTTATTGGAACTTTGTAGTCATTTACCACAGCCTGCCAGATACTTCTGTGAATAGATTCCATAAAGATCTTCATGCGAACTTTCCAAAATGGATAGTTATCACCGCAGAACAATGGAGGTCTATTTATCGAAGCTCCTTCAGCGAAGGGTTAAAGATTACTAGCCATTCCAGGGAACTAACAAGGATTACTAGATTGATTTACTAGTTAAAGCTCTTGATACTAATTGTTGGTCCCTATATGAATCTAGAGGGGGGGGTGAATAGATTCAAGTTCCCTAATTCAAACTTCTTTTTCTCGCTTTTCCCGATTCAATTTTATCTTGTATTATAAGCAATGTACCAGAGATATAACAGCGGAAAGATACAGGAAAATATAATGCAAGAAATCAATGGAAAGTAAAGTTAAGGTATAGAGAAGAGAGTAGACAGAGATTTATACTGGTTCGGCTTTCGGCCTACATCCAGTCCCAACCCAACAATCTGTTGCGATCGGTATTCCACTATAATCTTGTGTTCAATACAATCACTTCTGCACAAACACAAAACAAATCAAATACTCAAAACTCTCTATGTTCTTCACCTAAGAACATATCTCTCCAATTCTTGAATCCTTCAAGAATCTCCTTTGAGAGTCCCTCTCTCAAAACCTTTAACTCTTCTTCTAGAGAACACCTTCTCTTAAGAGTTTCAAACCAAAACAAAAAATACAAAACAAAAGATAAAGATCAGTGAAGATTACACCTGTGTGTATGCTCTGATCACGATGATAACCAAATGTATTCAATCCTTCCTTCACACACTATTCATCTCTTTGAGAAAATCTTTTTTTTTTTGAAATCTTTGAAAAGGGTTTCCAGAACTTGTAAACCAGTGTTTTTTTTTCTTTCCCTTCTTTTTTCTTCTAAAACATTAAAAGATCTCTTTTCTGAAAACAAAACGAAGAAGTTCCATTTAAAGCAGTTTCAAAACCATTTTGAGATGAATTCTGGTGTGGTAATCTATTACAGATGTTGGTAATCGATTACTCCAGAGAAATTTGTCTTCCCCTGTATTTCAAGCACGAAGTAATCGATTACTATGGAGTGGTAATCGATTACTCCAGAGCAAGTTGAGTTCCCCTATTTTCTAAGTCTGTTGTTAATCGATTACAGCCTCAGGGTAATCGATTACTTCAGCTTAAAACCTTAAAACCAAAGTTTTTTTGAGTTCTTTTCAAATAAAATGGGGTTCAAAACTTCTCTAGCTCATCTTACAAGAGTTAAAACAAATTCTCTATGAAATGATTGAATAAAAACCACACTCAAAGCCTAAACTATAACAATCAATACATTTCAACTCCTATATACAATCTATCATAAAGATCAAAATTACAAGTATATCAAAACTAAAACTAGGAAAGACTTCTTCAGCTTCAAGTCTAACACTTTGGAAAATAATCACTGAAGGAGACATTCCCCTAACCAAACCAGAAGCAGAATGGGGGAATGAAGAATACGCGACAATGGAGTTCAACAACAAAGCACGTTATCCCATAACATGTGCTCTATCTGGGACAAAATATAATAGATTCTATGCCTACAATACTGCCAAAGAACACTGAAGGATACTTTGAAGATCTCCCACGAAGGAACTAAGGATGTCAGACTTAGAAAAACTGCCACCCTTCAAAGAGAATACGAATTGTTCTCCATGCAGAAAGGATAATCCATAGACAGAATGTTTGGAAGGTTCCAAACTATTCTAAATGGGCTAACTGCTTTGGGAACCACCTCACAAAGGCCCAAAATAACATGAAGAACTTAGATATTTTTCCTGCTCCATGGGAAGCCATGTTTGTTGCAATATTAATTGGCAGAGACATGAAAATTCTAACTCTTGATGAATTGATTGGGGCTCTAAGAGTTCACGGAGTTCATCTGTGTAAGAGGGACAAAATCAAAGTGCAAGAGCTAATCGCTCATCCATCTGTTGAAGAAAAACCTAAAGAAGAGTTCAACAAGAAAGATAAAAAGAAAAACAAAATTCTTAAAGTTGACTCAACAGAGTCCGAAGACTCAAAAGATCTATCTGAAGACGAAATCTCCCTAATGGCTAGGAGATTCAAAAGAATCATGATGAAGAAAGGTCGAGGCCAAAGATTCTTCAGAAGAATAGACAGACAGTTTCCTAAGAAACCACTTAACAAAGTGGAAAAATCTGAAGTGGTATGCTCTAAGTACAAAAAACATGGACACATCAAGATTGACTGCCCCAAGCTAAAAAGGAGATGAAATCCCAAGAAAGATAACAAGAAGAACAGTCTACTCACTTGGGAGGATCTTGATACAGAAAGTTAAGAAGACTCTGGCAAAGAAGAAACAGCTAACATCTGTTTCATGGCAAGAGACTCACAATCCTCCGAGGTAAGAATTCATCATCTTCTGATTCTGATTCTGATAATTAAGAAATATCCTATGATGTGTTTTTGCCAACTCTCATTTTATAGCACAAGAATATAGAACATGCAAATCCAAGCTAAAAATGGTTATGGAAAAGGTCTCAAGACTGAAAACTATAAAGTCTATCACAAAAAGGAACATCAGACGAATCATCTTCTTAGACTGAATCTGAAAAGAATCATCTTCTCCCTGAAATCAAAGGATTAAAAGAAGGAAATGATTCTTTAAAAAGAGACTTAACCAAGTGAGAAACAAGATAACTTAAAGGAAATGTCACTATATAGAAAATGAAAAACAAACACAAAAGAAAAGAAAAGATAATAGTAAGCTTGACAACACAACTTGCATGGAAGAGTAACAAACTCTAAGTCCCTCGCAGTGTCAAACAACTTGTTGGCTTTTTGGCAAGTATATTAATTACCGCGGTTATTAACGGTGACAACCAATTATTTTGGGCTAGTTAAATTAAAAAATAATATTAAAATGTTCAAATTTCAAAATTACGTATAATGGTATAATGCATTAACATTAATTCCAAATTGAATGTAAAAATGACAGAAAAATTTAGAATCACAGCTTGGAAGAATATTTAGGTTGGGTGGAGCGGGTAATGCAAGAGGTAAACCCTTTTATCAACCGTGTTAAGGAGTCAAATGCTTGACATTTTGAATATGTCTTTTTGTAACAAGATGGGACTCAGACCTTTCTTAAGGTCAGTTTCCTTGTTATTTTTAGAGGATTGGTTTTGGTAATATATATTGTGTATTAAGAGTTCAAACTATTTTTTTTTCTGTTAACCTAGCATCAAATTAGACAATCTTGGATAGTGGTGCAGAGTAGACAATCATGTGTTTTTCTTTTTAACATGATGTTTGTCTCATATTAATATTTTTTTTATTATTTAAAATGAAGTTGTAGTGTTTTAGATAATCAATGGCTAAAGTAAGGGGGCTTTTTTTTTTCTACTACGATATACATTATAAGTCTATCACCAAATCCACGGAAATTCAGGATATGCAGATTCTCATAATCCAGTTAAGCTTTTTGTATACCGCTTATATATCTACTGAGCATCTTAAACATGAGCAGGTTGCTATAATGCTTTCTGGAATTGGAACAGGATCAACTGATTTTTTGAAAATGGTAAGAATAAGTCATAGACAGCTGAGTTATTTAAATCTTCAAAGGTTTTCTTCCAATTTTCTAACCACATTTGTGGATATCATGGGGATGATTAGCCTTTCATGGTTTAAAAATATGGTTGAAATTATCTTATTGTGCATCCCCTACAACATGGCTAAAAGAACTTGAATCTGGAATTTTCATCTTTCCAACTTCTGATGATAACATGAATTAAGAAAGGTTTTATTCAGAACGTTCATGCAATGAAAACTCTAATTGTTCCATCCTATAGTGTTCTTGCCTCATAATTTTCATGCTTATTTTAGAGAAAATCTTTTAAACAATTAGGGATTTTTTCTTTCAGCAATTAGCGTATATGTTCCAACCATACTAATTTAATGACAGGCAAGTTCCTAATGGGAAAAGAGGCATGCAAAAGGTTTGGTAACGTTTCTTACATTCTCATTCACCTTTTCTTTTTCCATGGCCTAGCTAGTGAGGGAATCACTTATTTGATAGCACTTAATATTATAAGAATTATCATGGTTTGTCCTTCTAATCTCTAGAAACCATGTAGGTTCTTAAGGTACTAAAAACTAAAGCAAACTGCCATTTTGATTACTGAAAAATGCTAAAAATCAGGGTTGACATTAGTTTGGTCTATTTAAAATTTTTATGACATTAATTTAGTCATTGATTTTTTATTGTTTGTTAGTTTCACGGTATTAAACTTGTTACACATATGACTGAACATTGACGAGTGTCTTGCAGGAAAAGGAAAAAGTGAGAATGATGAAGTAGAAAGGTTTTGCTAAAGTAGATATGTTCTGGAACCATCTTTGGGGCACATAGTATTTGCTGAGTCACATCTCATATTTTTCTAAAATAATGAAGCGAAATAACAGTTATATATTGATTAGTGATGGTAATAGTTGGAAACATGTCTTAACGAGTTAAACCAGAGGTAACACAAACATGGGACACAAACACATCATTAAGCTTTCCGTATATTGTTGAGATTGATATCACATGGTGCACATATATGTATATAACAATACATCCATCTTGTTGTACTTTTCTAAGAAAATTTCTTTTATTTTTTCATTATCTTAGGTTATAAGTCTGGAATTTTTTATGTTATTACGTATGTTTTGATATTACTTACGACTTGTTCTTACCCAGAGAAAAGCTGAACGTAATACAGGGAATAATTGTAGTTCTGATTGTAGAAAGAGAGCGAGAGAAAATGGGCATCACGAGGAGAATGTCATTCATGCGTGATCGACCTTCTGAGAGTAGAGAGAGTGTACATGCAAAGGCACTCTGACGGTCAAGGTAGTCAAAACTGGTCTTTTATGAATGTTCATATGAGACGTATCCTTGTGCTGTCTTTTTGTCTTGGGAAGGGGCGTTACATTAACATTACGTTCTCATAGGAGCGTTTTGTGGCTTCATTTTTTAGTGTTACACCCTTTTCCTTTTTCCTTTTACGAAAGGTCGTTTTGCCTTCCTTGTTTTCTATAAATATCCTCTGTTTTTCTATTGTTATTTGGGTTATACTTTCTGCTTTCCTTTCTTTCGTCTCCTTACAATTCCCTTTCTTTTCTTTGAGTGTTGCTATGCTTTTTGTATTTTGTCATGGGTGATTTTTTCAGTCGCAAGCGTCTTCTTGTTAATACTAGGACTTCTCCTTCTTAATCTATTTCTATGAAGAATCATACCTCTTCAACTGATCTTCGAAGTTCTTGTGATGACATGGTAGCTTCTAGTTCTGGGAAAACATCTTCACATTCTCCTTTTGAAGCCATGGGTAGCTCACGTCTTTCCTTCGGAACTTTGGTCAGAGCAACTAGAGTCCGTAATTTTCCTCTGGGTTGGTATGACTTTGAGTTTCTTTATTCCCTTAGTGGTAGGTCATGCTTGGAGGGAGTAGAGATGATGTTAATCAAGTCCATGGCTACTTTACGGCACTATCGAGAAATTCACTCTCACAATGTCGATCAACATGGCATCCTCAATGATCTGGAAGCAGACAACCTTGAGTTGTTGAATGTGAAGGTTGAGTCCGATTTAATATTGGACCTCCAGTTGCCCGAGCTGGACGAATGTTGTTTTCGGCTAAACGCTACTTCTGATGAACTGGATTTTGTTCGAGGTGCATCTAGAGAGGCCCGCAAGTCTGCCGCTTGAAGTAAGAAGGAGTTAGAAGAGGTTTACCTTAAAACTGAGTCTTCAATTTCTTAGGATGGCGTACTTCAAAAGCGGGTTAATGAGTCTTAAGTGATTACTAACAAATTGAAGAAAGAGATTTGTGAGACCTCCAGTAGGCACTTAAAGGCTTCGAAGCGGGTTTCTCCCGAGCTACTAATCCGGCTCGGTTGCGGCTTCTTGCATTTGATTTTTCTTTTGACTTAACTAAGAAGGTTGTTAGTGGTCGACTAGTTGATAAGGATTAGTTGTTTTCTTTTCTCATTTTGTATATCATTTCTATTTTAAGCTAAGCATGACTTTTGTCATGTCGTTCCTTTTTTGATGTGCGTAAGGTTCGATTATTTCAAACTAGTGATTGAAAAGTTTTATCTTTTATGGATTCGAAATTGCGTTTAAATACCAATCACTTTATAAACTAGCAAATAAGTCAATTTTTAACCTTTAACTAAGGAACATTTCGTCTTCTCAGATTGTTTTGACTTATATTTGTAATATTGTCGTTCTTTAGGAAATGTCCTTTATAAGGACGGGTGTAGGTCGGCTTTGGGCGTTTTTTTAAGGAGTTTCCCGATTCTCCTTGTTATGAAGGTTGAGGCCCCGTTCATCTCATATTCATGGCCCCACGGTGGGCGTCAAATGTTCTTACCCAAAGAATGGGTGAACGTAATAAGGGGAATCCTTCTAGCTCTAATTATGGAAAGAGAGCGAGAGGGAATGGGCAACATGAGGAGAATGTCATTCATGCGTGATCGACCTCCTGAAAGCAAGGGGGAGTGTACTTACAAAGGCTCTCCGACGATCAAGCTAGTAGGTAACCGAGGTAATAACATGAAATGTTAAGAGTAGTCATGAGATTACGGTTTAATCTATTTTACTCCCTACGTTAGAGTACCAATATAGAGGCAGAAGGAGGAGTTGCGGATGGGAAAAATTTAATGCTTGTTTCTAAGGTCGAGAAGTCTTGAATGATGGGATGTGCGCTGAGACTCTAAGTGCGCTGAGACTCTAAGGGCGCTGAGACTCTTAGGATGCAGGCGATAGAGATATGGGTCTCCATATATCCAGTTGGATTGGGCGAGTGTTAGACATGACATGACTACTACTCATGTCTCAAGCAGTACACAACTATTTGGTCTAATTATTATGCAGGTAAGGGAATCATTGCCTTTTGTTATTCTGGCTTTTGGTGGTATAATATTAGGTTTGTGATTAAAAATGCTCTCTCTCTAGGTGTCCTAATATTTTATACATTCCTTGATGTTTATTTAGTGATTGCTTTCATATGTTTCGATTGTTGATAATGAATGGCTAAGGACATAGGTTCCTATCAAGAGAATACTTTCAACCACAGCAGGTATTTGAGTGCATGGGTTAAAGTGCAATTATACTGTTTTTATGTTTTTTGAATACAAGGCAGTTGATTATATTATTTTTCCTATACAGAAACAACATTGAACAAATATTAAAATAATAAATGAGTTCAGTAATTATATTATTATTTAGATTGTCAAAGTTTTATGTGAGCTTAGGCGAGACGTTTAAATTCAGCATTGTGTCCACCTACTGCTCCCCTGTCCACATAGTGTCACACTCCATTATCATTGTTGGAACGTAAACGTCAAAAATTAAATTTCATAATAAAGTATCAAATAATAAATAAATTTCAAAATCTTAAAAAATAAAGTGAAATCTAAGTAATTTTTTCTCTTGCTACAAGACGTCTAAGGATCTATCACTGCATGTGGATACGTAGGATCATATACTATTGTAATCAAAATTCAATGAACATGATATAAAATAAGAATTAATTTTGGCATATTAAGTATTATTTTTCTGGTCACAAGTAGGGGTGGGTATACGGGTGAAAGTCCATGGGTCAGCCAGCGGACCCCGCGACCCGCGCGGGTTTGGACCACCATTTTCATAAAAATTTAGTGGTATAGTCCATAAAAGTCCGCCACGCGCAATCCGCGGGTTTTGCGGGTCAATCCGCACTATTTAAAGGGTTTCAAATTGAAAACCTAATTTCACTTCCTGCCTCCGCTAAACCGCACTATTTAAAGGGTTTAAAATTGAAACCCTAATTTTACTTCCCGCCTCTCAATCTTTTCACACGTCTCACCCTCCCAAAGGAAGACGAAGATGTGGTGATGGAAAATGATCAAGCTTCAAAATCATTTGTTGTTGGAGATAATTAAAAGTTTATGTTATTGACTTATTTAGAATTTAAATTTGTTATTGGAGATAATAGTAGATTTATGTTGTTGACTTATTTTATTAAGAATTTAAGAGCAAAAATATAACAATTATTTAGCATTTTTTTTAAATTCCAAATTTAGCATTTTTTTTTAATTTTTTAACTAGGTCCGCGGGTTGGCCCATTTGGCCCGCGGGGCCCGCGGATAAGTTAGGTTTGTTTACCATTGCGGGCGGGGCGGGGGCGGACCAAGCTCTTCGTGGGCTTACACGGGCGGGCCTTATGCGGGGCGGGTTGGCCCGCTTACCCACCCCTAGTCACAAGTGACAACTTATGACTTCTACAACTGTATAAATTATTTCAAAAAAATTTACTTGTATATAATAATTAACTTTTCAATTAAAAGCTTAATTATCTCCAAAGAATCAAATTTATAAAGTAATTGACATGTAAATTGCTCTCGTATTTTTAGAAGATTGAGATAATTATTAGGAGATTGTTCTTGTAGATTTTTTTGGGTTGGTATTATATATTGTAATCAAATTTGGATATAGATTTAAATGTGAAACTATTTTTATTTTATTTTTGTGTAACTATTTCCATATTAAATCGATATTTTGTGTAAATATTATCCATATTAAATCAATATTAGAGTTTGATATTTTGAAAATTTTGACAATATGAATTGATTATCTCACAAATATAGACGTTTTCTATAGCCAAAAGTTCAAATGTACAATGTGTTCAACGTATATAACTATGATATTGTTTAAAGAATCAACATGACTTTTGTCAAAAATGAAAGAATATAACTATCATGATTATTTGAAAATTATTATTAACTACGGAAATTACTATTTGGAAAGAATATAATTACTATTAACTATGTGACTAATGTAATCAAAATTAAATAAACACTAACATGAAAATATTTGGTATATATATATATATATATATATATATATATATATATATATATATATATATATATATATACTAAGGATCATTGTGTTTAGTCAAAATTTATGACTTTCATTGTAATAGAATTTATGGTCTAAATTTCATAAAATTTTTATATAGATTTAAATATGGTTATAATCTTTTCAGTTTATGCCAAGTTTTATTTAACCCCTCAATTTTAAAAAAAATTATTTCTAGTTCTGGTAACACAGAAAAACTTATTCTTAATCATCCCTCAAAATTACCGAGAGCATATGGGATATTAGGTGATATTCTATGTAACTTTTACTTGATCTGATATTATTATTAAAAAAAATAGTTTGGTGAATTTTATTTGGCTACATGAATAATATTTAAGTGTGTTGATAGATTCCTAAATGAGATCTTGGATTACAATAAGTTCTATTTTTAAAATTATTGATGTAAGCACATCTAGGACAAGAAGGAGTACTAGAAGCAAGAGAAAGAAGCTTGAAGAGGAAATGGAAAAGCTCCAAGACAAGCACCCTAGTATAGGACTCAAACTTGTAATATCTTGTAAACTTGTACCAACAAGATTAGGTCCTATTATAATAGCCTAGGGCATGACAATAGGGTCCAAATCCCACGGGTTTCATAAAGCCTAAGCATGCCATGCATTCCTAAGCCAAGGTCACACAAGTTTTCAAAATCGGCTAAAAACATTTTCGGCTACAAAAATTGTGTGAACCTTGAAACACTTGCTAAAATAGGAAGGAAACCTTGATTGAGTATTGGATCCATGCCAACACTTAATCAAGGATCTCAACCTTTGATTAGGAAGTGTTTATGATTGATGACATGGCTAATCACATGGGTACCAAGGGGAGACAAACCCATGTGCACCCATGTGAAGGCCATGTGAAACCCATGTGCAAGCTAACTACCAACTAACTAGCCTAGTTACATGGAGGCCAAGGTGGGATTTCGGATTGGCCATGATCTTAACTAGGATTAGGATAGTCTAATCATGGTTTAGGTGACTTGGAGGCCAAGGAAGCATAGCCTATAAGTACCTTGGCCAAAACTCATGTAAGGATCTTTGACAAATTTTGAATGAAAGAAGCTTTGAGCTTTTAAGAGAAATGTTCTCTTGTTCCCTTAGGGAAAATCCTTGAATCTTATCAATGACATCTTGCTTCCATTGTGGCGGTTCCTCCTAGGCTTATTCGAGTATCTCCATGGCGCCACCCTTCCATCTCTTACTTATTCCGCTTTGCTTGGATTTCTTAAACACTAAACCCTTAAAAAGCTTCATGACCGAGGCACTTGTCTTGGTTCTTCTTGATGTAGGCCTCCTTGGGGGTGATCCAAAGAAGCTTCAATGTTGCCCAAATCTAGTCTTCAAACCGGATGTAAGCACATCTAGGACAAGAAGGAGTACTAGAAGCAAGAGAAAGAAGCTTGAAGAGGAAATGGAAAAGCTCCAAGACAAGCACCCTAGTATAGGACTCAAACTTGTAATATCTTGTAAACTTGTATGGACAAGATTAGGTCCTATTGTAATAGCCTAGGGTATGACAATAGGGTCCAAATCCCACGGGTTACATAAAGCCTAAGCATGCCATGCATTCCTAAGCCAAGGTCACACAAGTTTTCAAAATCGGCTAAAAACATTTTCGGCTACAAAAATTGTGTGAACCTTGAAACACTTGCTAAAATAGGAAGGAAACCTTGATTAAGTATTGGATCCATGCCAACACTTAATCAAGGATCTCAACCCTTGATTAGGAAGTGTTTAGGATTGATGACATGGCTAATCACATGGGTACCAAGGGGAGACAAACCCATGTGCACCTATGTGAAGGCCATGTGAAACCCATGTGCAAACTAACTAGCCTAGTTACTTGGGGGTCAAGGTGGGATTTCGGATTGTCTATGATCTTAACTAGGATTAGGATAGTCTAATCATGGTTTAGGTGACTTGGAGGCCAAGGAAGCATAGCCTATAAGTACCTTGGCCAAAACTCATGTAAGGATCTTTGACAAATTTTGAATGAAAGAAGCTTTCAGCTTTTAAGAGAAATGTTCTCTTGTTCCCTTAGGGAAAATCCTTGAATCTTATCAATGGCATCTTGCTTCCATTGTGGCGGTTCCTCCTAGGCTTATTGGAGTATCTCCATGGCGCCACCCTTCCATCTCTTACCTATTCCGCTTTGCTTTGATTTCTTAAACACTAAACCCCTAAAAAGCTTCATGACCGAGGCACTTGTCTTGGTTCTTCTTGATGAGCACGGTTTGAAGACTAGATTTGGACAACATTGAAGCTTCTTTGGATCACCCCCATGGAGGCCTACATCAAGTGGTATCTAGAGCTTGTTGTCTTCACCAATTGGTTCATCACCAACGGTTAGTTTTGAGTCTCCTTGAGTCTTTAGTTTTCTTTGAGTTTCTTCCATCTCTAAAGTCTTTCTTTCATTGAGTTGCTAGTTTTGATTCCTTTGAGTTGTCTTGTTCATAGTTTTGAGTAGGAGCATGCTTTTCTTCTTTTGGTTATAGCCTTAGGCCATGACTCACCTTGGCATGTTCTTCCTTTGATTCTTGAATGCATGATTTACTAGCTTGCAATTTTGATTCCATGATTTTCTAGTTTCTCTTCTTGCAAGTTATGATTCATGTATGCCATTAGGATTTTTGTTTAGTCTTGTATCTTTACTGTATTGTGAGGCATGCTTGCTGGATTGTACTGCACTTGAGGTTCAATTACATGTATCACATGATTTCTAAGTGTTAAGAACAATTACTAGTGTATGCTTGCATGATTTTGAGTTTTTAGTAATTTTTAGATTACCATTTGCTTTGAAATTTTGAGTAGACTTTGTAATTGATATGATAAGCTAGGATTTGAACCTAGAAGAAGCTTTTAGTTCCCTAAAGGTTTCGGTCCAGCCATCCAATTACAAAAGAAAAGAATCAAAATCAAAAGAAAGAAAAGAGAAGAGAAAGAAAAACAAGTGAAAAGAAAAACTAGTATTGAAAAGTAGTGGTTCTAGAAATAAGTGAAAATAGAGAACCATAGAGAAGTGAAAAGAAAAGAAAGGTACTGCAACATAAGAACAAAAGAAAGTGAAAAAGAAAAGAGTTACACAAAAGAAACACCATTGGACCTAGGAAAGAGCCTACACCATTCTAGTTGAAATTCTAGTTTTGAGCTTCCTAGTGATTTGTGTATCTTTTGATGCTATCCTTGTAATTTTTCATTTCTTCAAGTTACTGCACCTTGCTGGATATGTTAGGTACTGCATAGTTTGATTTGATATTAAATTGAGCATGAGAAGCATGATAGCTAGCCATTTCTAAAAGCTAAGAAAAAATCGGTTTCTATAATTGCTGAAATTTTTGGAATCGGTTTCTAAGTTTCGGTTATTAATTGAATTTTGAGTTTGTTGTCCAGTTTTGAATGCCTTTCCATATGCCTCTATTTTGATGTGTTTCCTTGGGCAATTTTATGATATTTTGCTATCCTATAGTGTGTCATTGTCTCATTAAAATTTCTCCACAATTTGAGTAGCCATTCATTTCATTTTTTAGCTTTTATTGCTTGTCTCCTTTGGAATCCTTGGTTTTGTCTTAGAGTTTTTGTCTTTCTTGGCCTCTTAAGCCTAGCTTGGTTGTTGTTCGTCTTTCATAATGGATTGATAAGACCTTGATAATTGATTAGAGGATAATTTCTAAGTGAGTATAAGAGAAAAGAATGGTAAAAGGCAAGAGAGAATCATTAGAGAAAAAGCCCTTTATTTGTGTGATACACGAGTTGATTGAGTGGATACACTTAGTGAGCTTGTGAGGTTTATTTTCTCTATATTTGCCTTGTATACTAACCTTTTGTTCTTTGCAGCCATGGGAGAAAATTTACCCACTAGTGAAGATCAATTATGTCCTAGTGATGTGAAATTGATGAAATGCTTTATGAAAGCAATGGAAAAATTTGAAACAAGTATTCACAAGGACTTGAATGAGATTTTTGATAACCATAGAGGTAGTGATAGAAGGGAAAGAGAAAGGAGGGAAAGGAGAAGTGAAAATGAGAGGAGAAATGGGGAAGAGGAGGAAAGGAGAAGTGGTAGAAGAAGGGAACATATGACCTCCATTGGTAATGGTACTGGGAACCCCTATAGAGATGATTTCCATGGACATGACCCTTTGAACTTTGAGAGAAGAGGTTGATAAGTGCTAGATTATACATATTTTTCTAGGTGTTCTAAGCTCATTCCCATCTATTTTCACTAGGTTTAGCTATAATTTAGTCAAGAAAACAGTAAAAATATCATAATTGCTTAGTGTTAGTTCTTGAGTGAGTGTTTTGTGAGTTTTGTAAGTTTTTCTTGAGTTTTAAGTCATTTTAATTCCTCTTTTTGTTAATCTTTAGGTTCAAGGAAGGGTTGAAGAAGAGATAAGCAGCAAGGAGTGGATTCAATACTTGAACAGAAGCTCAAACCAAGAGAGTAGAGCAAGCCAAACAACAAGTTTATGCCATCCAAGGCTGTTAAAATGATATCGTCTGATAAAACGCGCCAGGGCGCACTCATGGGGCGCCTTCATGCTCTGCTTGCGGCAAAAATACGCTAGGGCGCACTCAGGGGCGCGCTCATGCCATCCTTAACTATTCAAGCGCACTCAGGGACGCGTCTGATGCTTTGTGGAAGCTCAAATGAAGGGACTAAGACGCAATGGGTTGTTTCGTCTATACTTGATTCATCTGACTTGTTCGTCTATGCTTACTTCATCTGAAGAGCCATTCCGTCGGTGCGTGCGTCTTATGGAATTACTTCGTCTATACCAGTATTCTCCAAGTTGTTTCGTCTGTACCAGTATTATCCAAGTCGCTTCGTCTATATTTGTTTCTTATGGAGTTGCTTCGTCTGTGCTTGCCTCATCTGGATTAGTTTCGTCTGTGCTTGCCTCGTCTGAGTTGCCTCGTCTGTACTTGTTTCGTCTGAGTCCTCAGATTGATGTTTTCGTCTGGAACCAATACAGACGATACCAAGTCCACAACAGACGATACATCAAGCTCAGACAAACGATACCAAGTCCACGACAGACGATGCCAAGCCCATAACAGACGATACATCAAGCTAAGATAGACAACACCAAGTTCAGAACAGACGATACCAAATTCAAGACAGACGACATCAATGACAGACTATACCAAGTCAAACAATACAATAAGTTCGAGACGAGACGATCTCGTATACGAGACGACATGAAGACAGATGACACAACTAGTGCAAATCTTGGTTGTTTGTAGACGAACGCGCCGAGAGCGCGCGAGAAGGGCGCGCTCATACTTTTTCTCCGCTCAAAACGCGCCAGGGCGCGTCCATCTTAAGTGGGTGGCGCGATTTCTGGGTCTATATATATGCTTGCTGGGCGCGAAAATGTGAGATACTTCATAATTCAGTTTTTCTTGTTAAGCTTCCTCTGCACACTTCTCGTTTTTCTCTCTTCTCTCCATCTTCGTTCTCCATCCTCCTCCATCGAAATCTTGAAGATTCCTGAAGATTTGGAGCTTGTGGAAGCAAGATCTAAGGATTCATGGAGCTTCTCTCGGTTTTGATTTCTGTTTTCGTTCTTTCTTTTTCTATTTCCATGTTAAGCTAAACTCTTAGGTTAGGGAAGGGGATTTCGATTCTAGAATACTTGTAATGAATTTCTATGTTGATTCAACTGTAATTCAAGATGATTGATTGATCTCTTCTTACTTAATGCAATTTCTTGAGGTTTAATTCATGAATTTCAAATAGTGATAGGAATATTAACTGTTTGAATTGGATTGAACTGTTCCTTGAGTTTTTGTTTCTCATTTCAATTATGCCTTCGGAAGATTGATAGTTGAATTAGGAGAGGAATTGCATCATTATAACAGTGCATGAGTCTAGGAATAGAACTTGCATGTTATGAGACATTGTGAATTTATCTGTTTCGCTTCTTGAATGTATTTCTATTTTCATCTAAGGAATTAGAGATTACAGAAGTCATTCAAAGTGACTAAAGACCTAGGAATAGGATTAGTCTAAGGTATCACAAATTCTAGTCTCCAATTAATCGATACTCATTGAATTGATATAGGAATTAGTTACATGAAGGAAGGAATTGAATGAACCTATTCCCTAACTGTTTTCATCATCTTTGAAACTTAAACATTTACTGATTTTCTTTACTTTACAGTGTTGCTTTATTTTACACCATCGCTTAGTTTTATACAAATGATTCATTCCTTGATTCGTCCTAATAGCAAGCATATTAAGCATTCGATAATTCACAACTAGTCTCTGTGGTTCGACATCCTTTTCTCACTATTTCTAAACTTTTGACGATCGGTACACTTGCCGAAGATTGACACATACATATTTTTAAAAGTCAACAAGTTTATGGCGCCGTTGCCGGGGACTATTGATGAATATCGATAGTCTTAACGAGCTTGCTACTTAGGACATTTAATTATACTTGTTTCTTCTGTATTATGTTTTCATTGATTTCTTTCTTTTCTCTGCTTCATTTGTTTCCTTTGTTTTCATAGATTTGCTTTCTTTATTTTCTTAGTTTTCTTTGTTTTCTTTATTTTCTTTGATTTCTTTGATTTCTTCGTCTGTGGCAGATTTGTTCCGTCTGTAGCAGATTTGTTCTGTTTTGTTTCTATAAGTGTTGCGTTCTGTTTTCAGTAATTTCTTTTATTCTTTGAATCTGTTTTTATTTTGTTTTGTTTTGTTTTTGTTCTTTGAATCGGTTTTGATTTTTACTTAGAATAAGTGTCTTTTCTTTTCTTTGCTGTTAATAATTGTTTCGTCTGTCCATTTGAGCTTTCGTCTGTTAATATTGTTTCATCTGTGGCAGACTTGTTTCGTTTTGTTTTCTATATTTGTTTTGTTTTGTTTTCTATAGTCGTTTTGTCTCTTATTGATTTCTTTTTTTTTGTTTTTACTTGTTGCGTCTGATCATACTATAGCTTACGTATTTCGTTTATACCTATTTCTTTTTATACCCTTTTTGTTTCGTCTGTAACAAAATTGTGTTGTTTCGTCTGTCATTGAATTCCTATTTTTCTTTGTTATCATTGATCTCTTTGTTTTGTGTCTACTTTTGTTTTTGTTTTTCTATAGTGCTTGTATTCATAATTAGTTTGTTCATTTTGTTTCGTCTGTTCATTGTGTTTTGTTTTGTTTTACATAGTTGGTTGTTTTGTCTTGTTTTCATTAATTTCTTTCATTCTTTGAATTTGTTTTCAGTTTCCCTTGTTTTCGTCTGTATCAGATTTGTTCCGTCTGTATCAGACTTGTTCTGTTTTGTTTTCTATAGTTGTTCTGTTTTCATTGATTTCTTTATTTTCTTTGTTTTCCTTGATTTCTTTGTTTTCTTTGTTTTCTCTGTTTTCATTTTGTTTCATACCGTTGCGTCTGTGGCAGACTTGTTTCGTCTGTAGCAGATTTGTTTCCTATTTTTGTTCTGTTTTTCTGTTTTTCATTGATTTAGTTCATACTCTATTTTCTTTTGATTTGTGGTTTATGTGAAGAGTTTTGAGACTATGGCTTCAAATCTATATTATGCTCCTAGTGATTTCTATGGCGAGAGAAGAGGAGTGATTGAGCTTGGGGCCAATGATGCTCTATTAGCTCAAAACAAGCTGATGACTCAAAAGATGGATCAAATCATGAAACAGCTTCAAGTAGTTCAGCAGAATGCTGTTCAAGCACTTCCAATCAGCTGTGAGTATTGGGGAGGAGGACATCAAGTGGAGTTTTGTGAAGGTTTAGGAGCTAATTTTGAGGAGCAAGTTCAAGTGCACTACATGGGAAATCCTCAAGGTAACACTTATGCCAACACAAACAATTATAACCCTCACCAAAGAAACCATCCATATCTGTCATATAGGAGCAATAATTTTCTCCAATCTAACTCTTCCTCTTATGACAAGAACTTCAAACCACCCTTCAATCCTAGACCACCTTTCAATCCAAACATGCCATACAACCAGAATTTCAACCAGCATTAAAACCAAACATATTCATCTAACCAGTATTATAACCAAAGCCAATCACCAAATCTACCTTTCAACCCAAATCATTCTAGACTCCCACCCAACCAACCTATAAATTCTCCAGCAAGTTCTAATGAAAATCCTGTTCCTAGAGAAGGCCCCTCCAATTTAGAAAGTATGTTCATGTCTTTTATGCAAAGGACAGAATCAATGCTTACAAATAAAGAAGCTTCTAGTAGGAATCTGGAATCACAGATTGGTCAGCTTTCCAAGCAACTCTCTAAAAGAAATCAAGGAAATCTGCCAAGTGATACTATAGTTAATCCAAAGGAGCAGTGCGAAGCAATTACCACAAGGAGTGGTAAAGTGTTGGGGAAGGAAGATGAAGAAGTGAAAGGAGATGCAGTGGAAGAAGAAAATACTGCAAAGAGTGAAAGGCAACCACCTGTGCCTACAGTTTTCACTGAAAAGAGAGATTCACCTATGGCACAAGGTGAACTTATTTTGAGGGTAGATGAAGAAAAGGTATCATTTAATATATTTGATGCAATGAAATTCCCTGTTGAAAGGTCACAATGCATGAAGGAGGATGTGTTGAATCTTATAGTGGAAACTGTTTATGAAAATGAAATTTTTAACTTCACAACAGAGGAGGAAAATTTTAGTACCTCCAGTTTTGAAAATGAAAAACATGAAGTTAAAGATTTCGTAACTGTTGTGAAGACCAACATTTCACTCCCATCATGTATTGAACCACTAGAGGAAATAATTAAGGTGGATAAAAAAATCAAAACTGAACAAAAGGGTGAATTTAAGCAACTTCCCCCTCATCTTAGACATGCTTTTCTTGAAAAAAAGGACACCTTCCCGGTGATCATAAACAAGTCTTTAGAAAAAAAGGAAGAGGGCAAGTTGCTTAAGATTCTTAAAGAGCATAAATCTGTAAGTCAGTGGAAGATTTTTGACAGAGGTAAAGTCTCTATTGAACTTCAAGATCCTCCTTGAGAGGGTCATCTGTCAAGCTAATGACATTAAAGAAGCCCTTGGTGGGAGGCAACCCACCCAATTGAGAGAAGTTTTCTGTAACTTCTTGTTGTGATATACTTGTTAATAGTTTAAAAAGTTAGAAAAGCAAAAATAAAAGAGAATTTGAAGATTAGAGTAGAAGTGTAAATACATGAGACAGTACAATAAATTTGATTCTTGAATTGGTTGATAAACAAGTAGATATATGAATAAATAGTTGAAATTACAGTGTTCTTAAGTTGATAAGAAATAAGAGGAGGTGTGAGATGCAATAACATTAGTGGGAAATTTTGAGGATTAGCTGCGGCGCAATTTGGAGTGTTTCGTCTGTGCTCAGTTTCGTCGATGTGTGTGCATCGTCTGTACCACAGACGATACACACAGACGATACCCCCACAGACTTAGTTGAGGCGCGAATTGCATAAGTGAGAGGCGCGTTTTACTGCGCCTAGGCATAAAAGAAAGGCGCGAGCTTGCGCCAAGGGCACAAACAAGAGGCGTGGCCATTCCACTCATACTCTCACTTAGTGCTTGTGAATTCTCAAGAGAGCAATCCCACTCTCAATCAATTCTCACTTCCACCACCTCGCATTGCAAGTAATTTTGAGTTGATTTTTCCATCCCCAGCGTCCTTGTTTTTCATTTATCATACTGTTATTTTACTGTGTTTAGTTCATTTTGACCATTTCTGAATTTTTAGCGTCTGAGCATTGTTGGGAACACAGGGAAATTGGCACTTGGTGCAGAACCTTTGGATATTATGGCTGGTCTTCAACAGGGAGTGTTCCTATACTCTATCGTTTTAAATGTTGATTGATGATTATTTAGAGTACACTCCTCCTTTGTACACCATCTTATAGAGGTTGATTTCATTGGTATAATATTGACTCTGTAGTTCAGTAGAATAAATTATGCATATTCTGGCACTTAGGATCAGCTTGAGGTTCTATGACAAAGTTGCATGCTTCTTAAATGTTTAAAGAGATACTGTATGAGAATTCTAGCATGACAATTTTCAAGATGGACATGATTGATGAATTTAGCAATGTTAAAGCATGATTAATCCTGGATAAGAATTTGAGCCTCCAACATGTTCTATTCTTGAGTGTTATACCATCTGAAGTGTTCTGTTCTAGAACTTGCTTTAGCTCTTGGTCAAAATTGCATACAATTAGAATTGGACACAAATGATAAAGGCAATTTTCTTTCTTGTAGCCTCGAGCCAAATAAGCCTTAACCTACAAATTATCCATTGCTAGCCCCTTTGAGCCTGAATAAACCCTTTCTTTCTTGGATACTTAAGCTCATTACAAGCCTATATAAGTGGAAAACCAATGGTCCTATCACTGGAACTTAAAGAGTATTGGTTTCTTTGCTTAGACGATAGGATTCAAGATTAAGTTTGGGGTTGAAATTTTGGGGTGCATGTGAAGATGTTGACTTGAGGACAAGTCAAATTTCTAAGTTTGGGGTTGTTGGGTCTAGATATTGGTGAAATTTTTGTGACTAACATATAGTTGTAGTATAATTGCATTCTCTGACTTTTCATGCATACCATACAAGAAGTTTATTTTTCATCTTGTGCTGGCAATTAGTGATACCACTCAAGAAAAATAAAGAGAAAAACAAGAAAAATTGAAAAGAAAGAAAAAGAAAGAAAAGAAACAAAGGAAGAAAAGAGAACATAGTGTTCTCATTGGTCCTTGTAGGTATCGTCTGTGAAGTATCGTCTGTGGGTATCATCTGTAAGTTTACAGACGAAATCATCAGACTAAAGGCTCAGACGATACTGGCACAGATGGGATATAGTGAAAAATAAAGAAAAACAAAAGAAAGGAAGAAAAGGAAACAGAAGAAAATGCAGTTAAAGAACGAAAGAAATAAAGCAAGAAAAGAAAACAAAGTGGTTTCATGAGTTGTTAATCTTTCGTCTGTCCATCATTTTTCTTTCGTCTGTCCATCATTTTTCTTTCGTCTGTCCATCATTTTTCTTTCGTCTGTCCATCATTTTTGTTTCGTCTGTCCATTATTTTTGTTTCGTCTGTCCAGTGTTAGCCCATACATATCATGTAGGTTCTAACTTGTACTCTTTAAGTTCCTTTGATTTTTAACTAGTACCTTTTCTTTTAACCCACCTTTACCTAAGCCCCATTACAACCCTGAAAAGACCTTTTGATTGTCCAATTTCTATTTGAAAGCAGTGGAGATTGTAGAGCCATTGCAAGCCTATGAGAACCGACCTTCTGATTGGTAATATTGAGAGAAACACAAGCCTAAACACTTGAGAGATTGAGGGCAAACACTTAACTGGAGAGGACTTTGCTGATGTTGGCTAAAGTACATTTTCTCATGCCAATCTATGTTAATTGCCTATGCTTGATGAATTATGCAGTACTTGATAACATCTTGAGTGCATGTCCAACTTTCATAGATAAATTGAGTTGGCTTAAGGAGTTAAGAACTGCATAAGGCATTTTCAGTGGCTGATTGAGCTTAGTGTTATGCCATGCTTATTGACTCTTGTACTGATGGATTATATGTTTGCTTGAGGACAAGCAAAGCTTTAAGTTTGGGGTTGTGATAAGTGCTAGATTATACATATTTTTCTAGGTGTTCTAAGCTCATTCCCATCTATTTTCACTAGGTTTAGCTATAATTTAGTCAAGAAAACAGTAAAAATATCATAATTGCTTAGTGTTAGTTCTTGAGTGAGTGTTTTGTGAGTTTTGTAAGTTTTTCTTGAGTTTTAAGTCATTTTAATTCCTCTTTTTGTTAATCTTTAGGTTCAAGGAAGGGTTGAAGAAGAGATAAGCAGCAAGGAGTGGATTCAATACTTGAACAGAAGCTCAAACCAAGAGAGTAGAGCAAGCCAAACAACAAGTTTATGCCATCCAAGGCTGTTAAAATGATATCGTCTGATAAAACGCGCCAGGGCGCACTCATGGGGCGCCTTCATGCTCTGCTTGCGGCAAAAATACGCTAGGGCGCACTCAGGGGCGCGCTCATGCCATCCTTAACTATTCAAGCGCACTCAGGGACGCGTCTGATGCTTTGTGGAAGCTCAAATGAAGGGACTAAGACGCAATGGGTTGTTTCGTCTATACTTGATTCATCTGACTTGTTCGTCTATGCTTACTTCATCTGAAGAGCCATTCCGTCGGTGCGTGCGTCTTATGGAATTACTTCGTCTATACCAGTATTCTCCAAGTTGTTTCGTCTGTACCAGTATTATCCAAGTCGCTTCGTCTATATTTGTTTCTTATGGAGTTGCTTCGTCTGTGCTTGCCTCATCTGGATTAGTTTCGTCTGTGCTTGCCTCGTCTGAGTTGCCTCGTCTGTACTTGTTTCGTCTGAGTCCTCAGATTGATGTTTTCGTCTGGAACCAATACAGACGATACCAAGTCCACAACAGACGATACATCAAGCTCAGACAAACGATACCAAGTCCACGACAGACGATGCCAAGCCCATAACAGACGATACATCAAGCTAAGATAGACAACACCAAGTTCAGAACAGACGATACCAAATTCAAGACAGACGACATCAATGACAGACTATACCAAGTCAAACAATACAATAAGTTCAGACAGACGATCTCGTATACAGACGACATGAAGACAGATGACACAACTAGTGCAAATACTGGTTGTTTGTAGGACGAACGCGCCGCAGCCTTGAGGGCGCGCTCATACTTTTTCTCCGCTCAAAACGCGCCAGGGCGCGTCCATCTTAAGTGGGTGGCGCGATTTCTGGGTCTATATATATGCTTGCTGGGCGCGAAAATGTGAGATACTTCATAATTCAGTTTTTCTTGTTAAGCTTCCTCTGCACACTTCTCGTTTTTCTCTCTTCTCTCCATCTTCGTTCTCCATCCTCCTCCATCGAAATCTTGAAGATTCCTGAAGATTTGGAGCTTGTGGAAGCAAGATCTAAGGATTCATGGAGCTTCTCTCGGTTTTGATTTCTGTTTTCGTTCTTTCTTTTTCTATTTCCATGTTAGGCTAAACTCTTAGGTTAGGGAAGGGGATTTCGATTCTAGAATACTTGTAATGAATTTCTATGTTGATTCAACTGTAATTCAAGATGATTGATTGATCTCTTCTTACTTAATGCAATTTCTTGAGGTTTAATTCATGAATTTCAAATAGTGATAGGAATATTAACTGTTTGAATTGGATTGAACTGTTCCTTGAGTTTTTGTTTCTCATTTCAATTATGCCTTCGGAAGATTGATAGTTGAATTAGGAGAGGAATTGCATCATTATAACAGTGCATGAGTCTAGGAATAGAACTTGCATGTTATGAGACATTGTGAATTTATCTGTTTCGCTTCTTGAATGTATTTCTATTTTCATCTAAGGAATTAGAGATTACAGAAGTCATTCAAAGTGACTAAAGACCTAGGAATAGGATTAGTCTAAGGTATCACAAATTCTAGTCTCCAATTAATCGATACTCATTGAATTGATATAGGAATTAGTTACATGAAGGAAGGAATTGAATGAACCTATTCCCTAACTGTTTTCATCATCTTTGAAACTTAAACATTTACTGATTTTCTTTACTTTACAGTGTTGCTTTATTTTACACCATCGCTTAGTTTTATACAAATGATTCATTCCTTGATTCGTCCTAATAGCAAGCATATTAAGCATTCGATAATTCACAACTAGTCTCTGTGGTTCGACATCCTTTTCTCACTATTTCTAAACTTTTGACGATCGGTACACTTGCCGAAGATTGACACATACATATTTTTAAAAGTCAACAGAGGTATGAGAGGGGCTGGTCGTGAGGGAGTGAGGGGGAATCATGAGTATAGAAGGCACCATTGGGAGGAACAAGAGAGGTACCATCCCTCACATGAAAGAAGTGATGGAGATTATTATGACTATAAGAGGGAAATGAGAGAAAGAAAACAAAGAAGGTTGTTAGAAGAAAATGAAAGGAATTATGATGAGTATTGGAGAAGGGAAAAAGAGAGAATGATAAAGGAATTGAGAAAAAAAGAATTGAGAAAAAAAGAAGTTAAGGAAATAGAGTTAATGGAAAAATAAATGAAGGATAAATGTGATTCTTTAATTTCTTATACTAACCCTTCATTTGATTGTTTTGATTCTTATTTGGAAAACATTTTAGGTATGGTTCCAAGAGATGACTATCAAAAAGAAATTGAAATTCTCTTGTGTAAAGATGTAGAAGGAAAGGCACTTGAAGATCTTTGTGAAGTTGCTTGTGACCAACTTTACAAACCACCTTTTGTTTTGGTGCTAAGAGAAGAGTTGTTCCTAATGGAGTCTTGGAACAAACCTTGTGAAGAAAAGGAAATACCCATAGAGTTTGAACTTCCCTTTGAAAGAGTTTCTTTACCACTTAGTATTCCTTTTACTTCAAATAAATATGATTTTTCATGTTATACACTTGAATATTATGGTATTAGACCTTGGACAATTCTAGAATTTGGTAGTTTGGAATTCTTAATTGAACCTAATGATCTTTATCTTCATAATGTTAAATGTCCTGTTAGGTTGATGGAAGATTTTAAGAAGGAGGGTACCTTGGAAACTTCTACACCTAGAGGAAGCATCTTGATTGAGAGTTCCAACCAAAACATGTCTAAACTTGAGAAAATGCTAGTATCAACACAACTTAAAGTACAAGCTCCAAAGAGCTTTGGTTATGCTTTGACATATGGACTAAATTCTTCGTTTACTTCCTTAGATTGTGTTAATGATATTAGAAAGGAAATTATCTTATTGTTATATGATTGGCATATAAATAACTTAGGTAAAACTAACAAATTTAAAGGGTGTTTGATTAGAAGGTATCATTTACTTTTACACCTATGCAATCACTATAAAGTTTACCTATGTGTTACATCATATAATAATCCATTTGTGGAACCTTGTTTAGTATTTGATCCGGGTGGAATGTATTTGTTGATGCATCCTTACCATTTTGAATCTTGCATTCTATTTTCTACTTTTCTTAGATTAGGAACATCTTAGTTCATAGTTTTTGTTTGATTTTCATGATTGTTGTGAGGTTTCCAACTTGTCACATGAATTTCCTTGTATTGTAGCCTTGATTTTTGAATTAATTTGCATGTTCTTAGTTGCTGCCTTGCTGCACCTTGTGGATAAGAAATTAACATACCATGTCCATGCATTCCATGATGAACACATGCTGAAAATTATGAACACTTGAATTTGCCTTAACCGTTAGTGTGAATTGGGGTGTCTTAGTGATTCGGTTTTTGCTTGATTTCTTTGCTGCATTATACCTCTGCATTCACATAGTTTCATGTGCATAATTTCATGTCTAAGTGAACCAAGTGGAGAGAAGAAAAGAAACAAGAAGAAGAGGAATCAAGAGAAGAGACTATAGGAGTTTCTAACTTGTTTTCTTCTACTTTTATATTATTTTGTGTGTCACTTGGATCTTATCTAAATTCTTGGAATGTTTGCAGATCTGAACCTTGAAGTTAATAAGGAAATGAAGGAGTTTCAAGTATGGGAAAAGAGAAGAACAAAGGAGGCTATATCAACCTTTGTTGACACACACCTTGTCTTTGAAAATTCCTACTTGTTAGGAAATAAAAACTTGTAAATTTTACTTTGTTTTGATTGGACTTTGGACTTTAATATCCGGTATGCTTGTAGCACAAAAGTGCATTTTAAATGCCTCTAGTGTAGATTCTTGCTCACGTAAATCGGACCTTATATCTTGCTCATAGTTTCGGTTTCCGAAAATCGGGTTCTAAATATCAATTTCTATTATCTCTTGCTATCTTGCATTGGATTTATCTTGATTCTTTAGCCTTGTCTAGTAGCAATATATTTACCCATTCTAGTGCTTATCTTTAGCTATTTGAATTCAAATAGGAGATATGGTATAGGTACACCGTAGAGAAGTGTGGTCCAAACTCCTACTAGCTACTACTTCCAAGTAAGTATAGGGTATTAACTACTTGAATATAACTGATCTTTCCTTGTTTTATGTAGGTCCAAATGAAGATATAAACTTGAGGACAAGTTCAAGCAAAGAAGGAGAGTTTGATGTAGGCACATCTAGGACAAGAAGGAGTACTAGAAGCAAGAGAAAGAAGCTTGAAGAGGAAATGGAAAAGCTCCAAGACAAGCACCCTAGTATAGGACTCAAACTTGTAATATCTTGTAAACTTGTATGGACAATATTAGGTCCTATTATAATAGCCTAGGGTATAAAAATAGGGTCCAAATCCCACGGGTTTCATAAAGCCTAAGCATGCCATGCATTCCTAAGCCAAGGTCACACAAGTTTTCAAAATCGGCTAAAAACATTTTCGGCTACAAAAATTGTGTGAACCTTGAAACACTTGCTAAAATAGGAAGGAAACCTTGATTGAGTATTGGATCCATGCCAACACTTAATCAAGGATCTCAACCCTTAATTAGGAAGTGTTTAGGATTGATGACATGGCTAATCACATGGGTACCAAGGGGAGACAAACCCATGTGCACCCATGTGAAGGCTATGTGAAACCCATGTGCAAGCTAACTACCAACTAACTAGCCTAGTTACATGGGGGTCAAGGTGGGATTTCGGATTGGCCATGATCTTAACTAGGATTAGGATAGTCTAATCATGGTTTAGGTGACTTGGAGGCCAAGGAAGCATAGCCTATAAGTACCTTGGCCAAAACTCATGTAAGGATCTTTGACAAATTTTGAATGAAAGAAGCTTTGAGCTTTTAAGAGAAATGGCATCTTGCTTCCATTGTGGCGGTTCCACCTAGGCTTATTGGAGTATCTCCATGGCGCCACCCTTCCATCTCTTATATTCCGCTTTGCTTTGATTTCTTAAACACTAAACCCCTAAAAAGTTTCATGATCGAGGCACTTGTCTTGGTTCTTCTTGATGAGCACGGTTTGAAGATTAGATTTGGGTAACATTGAAGCTTCTTTGGATCACCCCCAAGGAGGCCTACATCAATTATAGAAACCAAAAACATTACTTTGAAATCCAGTGGATTTAAAATAAAAATATTTTTAATTAAGAAACTAAAATATAATCAATCTTTGAATTCCTTATATTTTAAATATAAGGAGTTTTCATCCCATTATAGTTGATATTATAGAAAGATTTGAGATTTGGTTGTTGTAAATTGTATGAAGACATTAATAGCGATTATTGTGATCAAAATTGCTGAAAATATTTGAAACAATTCATGTATTATTAATTTTCTTTCTAAATATGATTTAAATAAAATTTCTAATTTGTTTTTATCATATTCATTCAACTTTAAATAATTAACAACTATGTAAATTAAAAAAAAATATTGAATAAGTTTTTCAAACAGAAAAAAAATTAATATATTAAAGTAATTATTAAATTTAAAATCTTAAAATATTTGAACTTTTAAATAATAATAAATATGGTTTTACTAAAATAAATAATTCAAGGCCTACCCTATATAGTTTTGTTTTTTTTCTTGTGTATAAATTTACTAAGTTTGAGTTTTTTTTTTTTTTTTTAGTCATTGACATTCGCATATTTTGATAGAAAACTTTTAGTTTATATTCATTATCATAAGCACTTGCATCCAAGGTTGTCTGACTCGTCACAGATATAGAAACTTGACTCGTAGACTCATGATAGTCTACTTTTTTTTTAAAAAAAAAAGTTATTTATAAATAACATACAAATTCACATGTAAACAAGACTCGTTATTTATCAATACTAAACATAAGTAACTTATCAATTCACCTATATAGCAAGAATAGGTAATAAGTTCATATAAATTCATCATTTCAAGTTTATGTAAGTCCACCTATACCAATAGAACATGCAAAAAAAATCATTAAATTCACCTCAAAAATAAGAGATAGCTTAACATAACTTGGAACAACAAAACAAATTGACCAAAGAATTTCCCGGAGCAAGAACTAATTGAACATAACAAAACAATAACAAAGAAATTGAACAAATTTGATCAACAAGAAAAACAATTAAACGCTTGACGAAACAAGAAGAAGTCAAGAACCAACTAAATAGAACATAATAGACAGAAATTGAATAGAACAACAAGAAAATGAACAAATACGATCAACAAAAAAGCAAACAAATGTTTGACAAAGAAGACAAATTCGATCAACATTCAATAGAAATTCGATCAACATTCAATAACAAATCCAAGTCCAACAATTAATAAAAAATTAAGAAATTTAACTTATGACGGAAATGACACGAGCACAAGCACAAATCTAATAAGTCAGTAACAATTGTACACAATTATGACGAAAAGGTCCAAACCTCCGAACTGACCTCAACTCAACCTTGAACTTAACCATAATCTCAAGTTTCAACCTTAATGATGACAAAAAAGGGTAGGGGAAAGAGAAAATGGAAGTTGATCGCTCAGGGTTTGGCAATAATCGTTCAACCTTCAATTGCTCAATCGATCGCACGAATCACCGCTTAGGGAAAGGAAACCTAGACCAAAGAGCTCACACAACTTGAAGGTTCGAGCAACCCAATTCCAAAAATTGGTGGACAAGTAACACTTCTTTTTATTTCTAATCATAAGAATGCTATTATTTTTCTTGTTGAATTATATACAATCATAACATTCTCTTTACATGGGTGACATGTGGACATTGTGTAGGATTTCTTTGGGAGTTCTATTGAAAATGGAGAATCATGGTATTTCTTTTATTTTGAAATTATCCATCTAAATTTTATTTCAATTAACTAATTTGAAAATATTTTCTATGCTTTATTTTATTTACATATGCAATGCAATGGCATCTAGAGAGAATGACCTGGTGAAATAAAAGATTTTGAGATTGATGACAAGGACAAAGACACATTATTCATGATGAAGATATCCATCAAAAAGACTAGAATATTTTATTTTCATGATGTTTAAGTTTTTAAAATTTTAGATTTAATAAAAAAATGTTACCACATGTTGCGTGTAATGTTATAATTATAATAATGGAATAATTCATGATAGAATAAAAAATTACATAATAAATTTAAAATGTTTTGTTAGCTACGTTATATTAAATATTACCATAAAATATTAAATTCTACAAACTAACATTTGTTGTAATTTTTTTTTCTTTCTAAGAAAATTACCTCACATTAATGAAACAAATAAATTAAAATGATTTCCATTGGGAAAATTTAAATTAAAAAGCTACCAACCAACATATGTTTGTGGAATGAATATCAATTTTATAAAAATATATGACAGGTCTTTCAACTTATACACTTTGTCCAAGCCATATGTGTTTATTAAAATATATATGACAGGTCTTTCAACTTATACACTTTGTCCAAGCCATATGTGTTTATCAAATAATGCATGACACAAGTTTTATGAATATAAATCTAATTTATTTCAAATAATGCAAGTCAGACACTTCTTAATTACTTCTTTTGTTACTGCCCATTTCATTTTGGTTATTAATCCACCTTGGACAATGGTTATTAAATTCGTCATACAAGTGTTGTACGGTCTATGTTCCTTCAATGAGCGTCATTTTTGTAGCACCTGCTTTGAAATAAGTTAAATAGATGTTAATAGTTTTTGTTAGCATATGTCTGATTCATAGTGATAGACTTTTAATGTATTGGTGCTTTTAGAGGGAGGTATAAGTAACTTCACAAAGACATGTATTTCTTTTATTTCATCAGTTGTTATACATATACATACACATGCACAGTCCTTTCATATATATATATATATATATATATATATATATATATATATATATATATATATATATATATATTAATATCTTGTTAAAAAAATTGCTATAAATTTTGATAATAGATTAATAACATTTTCAAAATCATACCTTAAAATATAGGAAGTTACACTTTTCATATTCTATGTGTTGTTCATTTATGTTTAAATTTGATAATACATTAATAACATTTTCAAATCACGCCTATAAATATGATAAAAATTTAGGGTGTTACACCTTTCATGTTGTATGCATTGTTTATTCACATTTTCAGCTAAGTTATATTTTATGCATTTATGATTCTGGGAGAAAAATTTTATCTTCTGCATTTTTCAAACATCAAGTATCACTTCAAGAATGCAAATATGTTACACAAATAACCTATGTTGAAAAATAAAATAAAATTTCCTTAGTTTTTGGTACCTATATAAAACATGCTTTCTTGAAATTATATAAATTAATAAAAAATGCAAGCATAAATTTCAAGAGTGACAACTTATTTTTCAACTTAATCAATACATATCATATTTAATAAAAAATTGAAGACACTGGTAATTAGAAAATGATCTTAACACGCAATGCGAGAAATTAAAACAAAATAAATAAGAAAATATACTACATAATTAATTTAACTTTTCTAAAATATATATTTATTTATAATAAACTATTTACAAAAACTTTTAAATCTTGAAATTGACTGATTTAAATAATACGTATACTCTTAAACTTCAATTTATCTTTTATTTAATTAAATATAAAGTCTAAACTTGTAATTAACCAGTCAAATTCAAATAATTCATAGATAGTTTGTCTTATTTACACTCCTATGTTTAATTATTTATTGTTGAATGAGAAAATATACAAGATAAAAATGTATGTTAAAAAATTTCATAATAACTTTTTTATAAAGTCTCAAATAATAAATAAATTTTAAAATCTTAAACATTAAATTGGAATAAGCGAATAATTTTTCCCAGGCTAAAAGATGTATGTGGATCATGTTAAAACGTAGTCATGACTATTGTAGTCAAAATTCAATGAACAAGATATAAAATTAGATATTTTTGCATATAAGCATTATTTTTCTGATCACAAGTGACAACTGATGACTCCAAAAAAATTTCATAGCTATAGGATTTATTTTCAAAAAATTTAAGTATTATATAATGATTAACTTTTCAATTTAAAGATTCATTATCTCCAAAGTATCAAATCTATAAAGTTAAGTCATTGACATGTAGATTGCTCTCCTTTTTTAGAATATATAAGATGATTATTAGGAGATAGTTCTTGTAGATTCTATTGGGGTTGGTACAAAACTATTGTAATCAAATTTGGATATACATTTAAATGTGAAACTGTTTTTATTTTTTTTTTTGTGTAACTATTTCCATATGAAATCGATTTTTTTTACACAATTTTTAACTTCTATATATTATTATAGAGTTAGATATTTTGAAAATGTTAACAATATGAATTAATTATCTCCAAAATACAGATGTTCTCTATCGCCAAAAGGTCAAATCTACAATATGTTTAACATATATAACTATGATATTGTTGAAAGAATCAACAAGACTTTTTGTCAAAAAAAGAAAGAACATAACTATCATGATTATTTAAAAATTACTATTATCTATGAATCTTATGTGGGTTGATAGTACTAATGTAATTAAAATTAAATAAATACTAACATAAAAATATTTGGTATATTGAAATATATATATATATATATATATATATATATATATATATATATATATATATTATACTAAGAATCATTATTTTAGTCACAATTTATGACTTTCATTGTAATAGAATTTATTGTCTAAATTTCACAAAATGTTCATGTAGATTTCAATATTGTTATAATCTTTCAAATGTATGTAGATTTATCTAACCCCTCAATTTTAAAATTTATATATCTAGTTCCTATAAAACGAGAAAAACTTAATCACAGAGACCATAAGGGATATTAGGTGATACTGAATATAACTTTAGCTTGATCTGACATTGTTATTAAAAAAATGGTGGATTTTGTTTGGCTTCATGAATAATATTTAAGTGTTTTGGTAGATTTGGAAATGAGATTTTGGATTATAAATAAGTTATATTTTTTAAATTATAGAAACAGAAAGCATTACTTTTGTCTAGTGGATTTAAAATAAAGACATTTTTAATTTAAAAAACTAAAATATAATCCATCTTTGAATTTGTTATATTTTAAATGTAAGGATTTTTCATCCCATTATAGTTGGTATTGTTGTAAAGGTTGAGATTTGGTTGTTTTAAATTGTATCAAGATACTAATAACTATTATTATGGTCAAAATTCAATGAATATGACCTAATAATATTTAAAACAATTCATGTATTATTGATTTTCTTACTAAATATTATTTTAATAAATTTCCATAATTGTTTTAGAAATATAATTTCCATAAAATGTATTATAAATATAATTGTTTTTATCATAGTCATTCAATAAATTTCCATAATTGTTTTTATCATGTATTATTGTTTTTATCATAATTATTTTAATAAATTTCCTAATAATATTGAATATATTTTTCAAACTGAAAAAAAAAATTAATATATTAGACTAATTAATAAATTCAAAAATCTTAAAATATTTTAACTTTTGAATAATAACAAATATGGTTTTACCAAAATAAATAATTCAAAGCTTACCACATATACTTTTTTTCTTTTTTCTTGTGTATAAATTCACTCAGTCTGAGGTTTTTTTTTTTATCATTGACATCCACTTATTTTTATAGAAAGCATTTAGTTCATATTCTTCATCATAAGCACTTGCATCTGTTTGTTGAAATAATGGCTGAACAAAATAGAGATTATAATAATGCATGTCCTCTGTGTAGGCATCAAGGTAGACGTCATGATAATAATTATGCAAACGAAAGGTTAATGGACTTCGAGAGTGCTGTTAGTCTCTTTGGCTTAGCCAATTTGTTTAGGTTAATGAGTTTTGTCGAACAATCTGAAAGGCAAATTGCTGCTAATTCCATTCTTAGAGAGGCTAATATATGGGTAAATAATCAAGTTTGTGGTGTCTTATGTCAGACAATCAATTTAATGTCAAAAATTCAATCATTTGAAAATGAGTTGGAAAGTATCAATAACTTGCTTTCATATTTTCAAAATCAAGCAAGAAACGAGAATCAAACTTCTCATAAGTACTATCAGTTATTTCATCTTCCTCTAACCAACTTGAAGGTTCGAGCAACCAAATTCCAAGAATTGGTGGACAAGTAAGACTTCTTTTTATTTCTAATCATAAGAATATTATCATTGTTTTTTATTTTTCATGTTGAATTGTATAGAATTATTAAATATTGTTTACTATGTACACAACGTTAACCTTCTCTTTACATGGGTGGGATGTGGACTTTATATAGGATTTCCTTGGGAGTTCTTCTGAAAAAGGAGAATCAAGGTATTATTTTTATTTTCAAATTATTCATCTAAATAAATTATTTTGAATTAACTAATTTGAAAATATTCTTGTATGTTTTATTTTTTTACATAGCATCTAGAGAGAATGAGCTTACTAGTGAGAAAAATGACTTTGAGATTGATGACAAGGACATAAACACTAGAATATTATATTAACATGATGTCTATGATTTTTAAATTTTAGATTGAATAAAAAAAGTTACTACATGTTTGGTGTAATGTTATAATTGTAATAATGGAATAATGCATGATATACTATAGAATTACATATTAAATTTAAAATGTTTTGTTAGTTATGTTATATTAAATTTTAACTATTATTGTAAAATATTAAATTTTACAAACTAAGTTTCGTTGTAATGTTCTTTTTCTTTTCAAGAAAATTACCTCATACTGAAAAGGGCAACAAATTAAAATGATTTCCATTGTAAGAATGTAAATCAATCAATTACGATCCAACAAATGTTTGTGGCATAAATTTTAATTTTATAAAAATATATGAGGATTCTTTCAACTTATACACTTTTTCAAAGTCATAAGTGTATATTGTGTGTATATGTGCATGTAGACACGTATATAAAAAATAATGATTGACACAAATTTTATGGATATAAATCTTCTTATATAAAATAATGCAATTTAGACACATGCGTCAATCTATCATCTTGAGTTCATTATTTGTTAAACATTTATATAGGATATTGAAGTTAATGTATTCCTTTTATTCACAATAATAAGATCCATTCCTACGTAAAATAAAAGCATAAAATAATCCATTTCATAATATATGAATTATATAATGTTATTTTCTTATTATATTTTGATTACAATTATGAGTTATTAAAGTGTCAAACTCAATTAGGATCATGGAGGAACCTAATTGAGGTTTTGATATGTGAAAATATAGAAAAAGGTAAAACTTTTGCAAGTAATATATATAACTCGCTAAGAAGATGTTCACCTTGTTGAGGCAAATTATATAAACGTATAAAATGATATGCATGACGATGTAAGAAAAGATGCACTATACATAACGATGTTGAGATCAGATTATTTTCTATGTTGATCATTTTTAATGGTGAATTAGAATAGTGTATATGTCCATGTAAATTTTGTAGAATTATTATTATATACGAGATGGAATGTAAATTAAAAATGTTTGGTAGGGTCTCAACTTAATGTTTAAGAACTTTCATATTGATTTGCTTTGAATATGCCTATGGGATAAGTTGGAGAGTTTCATAACGATTAAGGATTTGTAATCCTTGTCATTGTAAGTCGTAAATATTTATGATCATCTTTCATTACAAAATCACTTTTATTCCATAGGATCAATCATAAAATTACTTGAATGGTTGAAGATGAATACTATGTTAACATATGTTCTTATGTTGGTCTCTTAAGGTTAAATATCTCCTTGGTGTAGAGTATGCTTTTTAAGGCATATTTTATTTGTGCATAAATTTTATTAAGAATTAACTAACTGATATATCTCTTTTAATTATGAAAATGTGATTTTCTGTTTTAAACGAAGCCATTATTAATTTTTCTTAACTAAAACTTTTTTTTTGTCTCTTAACGATATATGTTTTCTTTAATCACAACTTCCTCTATCGTGCCCTTTATCTTAAGTCCTTTTGCTCTTAATTGTAACTTGCTCTTCTATAAATTTTTATCCTCCAATTCCTCCATGTCATTGGCACTCATCACAACAATATTAACTCAAGAGCTTTGTTGATCCAGCGATTGCCAACTTGTTACGTCTCAAGTTAATGGAGAATACCAAGCTCGGAAACCTTTACTGCAAAAGTATTTCAGCATTGTCAAATCCCAGATACATTATTAGTTTGATCAATTTCTCTGCATTTATTACATCATATTAGAACATTATTAATGGTCAATTAGCATGTTTTAATACATTTATGAGTTTGGACTCATTTGGGCCTTAAGTGCTTATTTTTGTATTAAGTCGCTATAATTTTCGGTTTTGACCAGGTTTACTAAAACAAACATAACTGTCTCAAGAAAGACATCCATTCATTTTTTGTGTGAAAGGAAATAAAAATAAAAAAAAATCTTATTCATAATAAAGATTCCTCCTGCTTTACAGAACTCTGTTTAAGCTCCATTTTATGTCGTTATAAAGAGGACTCAGAGAGCTACAAAATCTATGCAGACATCAAGAGCTAATTTACACTGCATCTGGGGTGAAATTGAGTAAGAGCTACAAAATCTATGAAGACATTAAGAGCTAATTTGCACTGCATCTAGGGTCAAATTGAGTTTCAAAGTGACGCTCAGTTGCGGCCAGGAAATTATAGCGAGAAAGCATTAGTTAGGCCCATTTTAATTCATGTAAATGAATCATCTTTGTAAATGCTTTGAGTGGGACTCAAAGTGAGGTCCCCTGGTTCATTAAAAGTCATGTGACTGGCACATGACTTGGGCCTTCTATATATTTCCAAGCACTCAAAAATCTAAAGACTTCACTTCACATTGCAATTTAATTTTGAGAATTTCATTTTGCCTTTCTCTTCTCTTTTCCATTGCTCTACTAGGGTTCATATTTTTCATTACAAACTCTTCACGTTTTGCCCAATTTTCTGCATTTTCCTTCTGCTCGCAATTGCAATTTCAATTCATTTTTTATTCTAATGTAATTTTAATTCCTGCAATTTTTGTTTTCCAACACTTGTTCTTCATTCTCTTCTCTTCTTGTTCTGCTAGGGTTTGGTATTCCAATTTTATTTTTTCTCTTTATTGTGCGTTTTTTATTTCAATTATGGAATTCAGATTCATGTTTGGTTTAATTTCAATTATGCGCAACTAATTTCATCAATCAATTCGATCTTAATAGGATCCCTAATTTCCATTGGTTCTCTGTTTTCAATTCCATGAGCACTCGTTTTGGATTCTGTAATTTTGATTTCATTATGTTGATTGATGTTTTGAATTGAGATCATTGATTTCTGGCATTGTTGATTAACAACGAATGTAGCGAACTAATTTTAGGATTTGAAACTGAGTTGTGTGCTCTCATGCGATTGTAAGTTTAAAGGTCACCAAATGCGCGATGAAAATTGATGCAAACCCATAGTGAATTAGTGATGATTCTCCACGGATTGGCCAAGGAATGCCCTAGTCTTCATTCACCAACCTTCAATCACTCTCAAACTAGCTTGGACTTCATGGAAGAATGAACAAAAATCATAGTCCAAGTAGTATAGCTCACAAATCAAAATCAATAGAAGAAGAAAAGATGAAAAATGGTTAAGACAAGGAATGGGAGCGCCATGAATTAAAATTCAATAAGCTCTTAGGAAGAATCGTCACTTGGATGCTAAGATCAAAGATTATTAGGCCCAAAATACTTGTCTTGGCTGAAAACATGGTTCACTAATTAAGGGTCCAAGACTTGCTAAAACAAAGCCTAAACTAATTACAAACTAATAAGAAAATTACAAGGCTTAATTAACCCAGGTGTTGAATCTTGAAGAGTTGACTGTTGACTTTGACTTGTTGATCTTTGGCTTTGACTCTCAGTCAACTCTTCTTCAACTTGAACTTGGATCCTCTTTTGCATGGCACCTGTAATCCTCATTGTTGGAGATGGTCCTCCATCAAAAATCCTTTAAGATTTTAGAGCGTTAGTTCGGTGTTTCAATGCGGAGATTTCGGTTCCAATGCAATGCATAAATGAATGTTCTTATTTTGTTGAACCGATGAGGGAAATTAGGATCCGACAGAGATCAGATTGGTGCTTTTAATTGCATGTTTCTGCACTTTAATTCAATTATGTAGTTCAATTGCTTATTGTTGTCATTACTTTATTTTGTTGCTGTTTAATTAGTTTTAATCCTCCTTAATCACAAAAACCCCCAAACTGTACTTAATATTTCGACTATAGAGAAGTTACAAAGTAATTCGTGGGAAACGATCTGAGTCCACTACTACTACAAATAGTAGTCGAATTTGGTTTTATTTGATGTAGGTTCGGCGCATGTGTCAATCCCCATCAAAAGATTGGAAATCTTTGAGATCACACATGTACCTCGCACCGAAAATGACTGCACTAACGTCCTCTCGAAGCTAGCCAGCACTAAGAAGATCGGTCAACACTGTACTCTTATACAAGAAACACTCTCTACACCGAGCTGGGATTATGAGAATGTGTTCACCCTAACACATTGATGATCCCCATTATCGAATTTCTTCACCATGGTAATTTGCCCGAAGACAAGGTTGAGACCAAGAAAACCCGACGACATTTATCCTTTTCGTATTATAAATGGGGAGCTTTTTCGCAGAGAATTTTCGGTACCCCTACTCAGAGAATTTACCAAAATTTATAAAATTTTGGTAAATTCTAGTCGCTTAAATATGAAATGGTTAATAATGCAAATGAAAAGTCTTAAACACCATTGAATTTTTTTTTGTCCATGCTTGCGAGAGAAATCAAATTCATGTTTTGGTTGCATCTTGTATGTGTGTGTGTTTGTTGCAGTGAAGATGGGAAATCAAAGACTTCATATGTGACATTTAAAGATCCCAAAGCACTTGAAATTACAGTATTGTTATCGGTAAGATCTTTTTTCCTTTTATGATTTTGTGTGGAGTTGTAGTAAGTTATCAAGTTTGATTTTAAGATGATTAATCATTGATTTTGAGAAGGATGATTAGACAGTGAAATGAATTCTTTTAGATTCCTTAAACTTTAAGATTGAACATAATCTCTCTGTAAATGAAGGTATATACAATAGAAGGCATTTGAATTATGCATGGTTTTCATAACATTATTGGGTTTGGTGGGAATAGAATTACTAAGATGTTTGTGCTTGTTTGGTAGAAGAATGTGAAAATGATCTTAATATGTATTTTCTTTCTTTTTTATAATAGGCATATTATATTATATATATATATATATATATATATATATATATATATATATATATATATATATATCGGTTTATCATAATAGGTTCATTTATATTTAGCCATGATTATATATATATATAGAAATAAATTTTGAAAAAAAATTATGTTTGACGTTGGTTGATATACTGATTTCACATACTCCTTTTTTAAAAAAATTTCTATACAAATTTAATGTCTGTTGTTTGTAAGAACCGATATTAAAAAAAAATCATGTCGGGTGTTAATCTATAAATAGACGTGAAAAATACTTTTAATATCGGTTACAGAACCAACGTTAAAAGTCTTGACTTTTAACATCAAATTTCTTTTATGTCGGTTAAAAATCAACGTTGTTTGCCTAATTTTACCTATGTTAAAAGCCTATTTTTAATTGGTGAGTAGGACTCAAATTTATAATGGGTATACAGTGATCCATTACTTAATGACAACATATTAATATGCCAGTTACGACTTAAGATATACGAGAATGGAATTGTGATATGTCATTTAAAGATGACAATGTAACATTTACTAAGAAAACAGTGAGACAATAATTTATAATTTTGTAACTTCATGTTTATATATAAAATACATAAATTATTTTATATATGACTTGAATCAGAAAATATGAAAGATGAATTATTAGCAAACAAAAATTATCTTTACTTTACAAATTTTATAACTCTGGAATACAAAATCAAACACTAGTGTAAAAATGCCTTTTAACGTCACTCCAATGACGACGGTACCATAGTCAACTAACGTCAATAGAAATTTAACGTCGGGTATTATTAAACCTGACGTGGTAAGTTCCATCACCATTCATTTTATTCGTAATGCCTCTCACTCTTTTTCATTTTCTTTACCCTAGCTACCTCTTCTTTATTCACTCTTCTCTTTGTTCTCTCTTTCTTCGTTCTCCTTCGAGGTCCCACCGTCGTCGTTGGAGGTGGTCACCACCACCGTAGCTCCCACCATCATCGTTCTAAGCTTTGTGGTTGTTCTGTCTCTCACACATTCAATCTCTCTCTCGCCCTCGTTCCCCTTTCATGCTCATCTCACTAGCGGATTTACTAGACAAGTTGAACTTGCTTTTCCCTCATGGCCAAGGTGAGTACTTTGCTCTGCATTTTTTTGTCCTGTTAACTCAGATTGTTCAGATTGTGTTTTCTACTTCTAATTGCTACTGTTCAAATCAGAATAGAAGTCCCCAAATTTGAATATCGTTTTGAATCGAGATGTTCACTCGGTCACATTCTGATAGAGGCCTACTTAGAGAATTTTCTAACAAAGCCTTGAAGTTCCTGATCTAGCTTCTTCAATGATCCTTTAATGGAAACCATAGAGGGTTTCTGTCAAGACCCAAGATGACATAATTCAAATCAAAACAAAAATAAAGAAAAGGTGGAGGGAGAGGGAAGATGAATAGAATAACGTCATGGAAGATCCAATAAGCCTAGGAGGAACCGCCACAATGGAGACAAGAAACCTTCCTAGGGAAGACAAGAAAACTTATTCTCTCAAAAAAACTAAGTTTTTATTCAATTTCGTCAAAACGTCCATACAATTTCGATTGACATGTTTTTATAGACCTAAGTTACTTGGGATGCAAGTTAACGAAAACTAACCTAAGTTACTTTGGGCTCACTTACAAGGCCTTACAATTTAAACAATTCGTTGGACAATCCTGGCAACATCCAAACGTTAACTTCAAGCCCAATTTTCTCCAAGATGCAATCCAAACTGGGCTTTGGTGTCTTCATAACTTTTGTATCCCTTTAAGTTTTCTTTAAAACGAAACCTGGAGCAACTTAATTGGAGTTGTGTAGCCCAAGTTATGCTCAAAATATTAAACCTGTTCAGGCGCCAAAAATAAGAGCAAATTTATTTCAAGCCAAATTTCAAAGAGTAAGGTCCTCCTTCTTCTTTGACTTTGATTTGAGCATTGACCTCCTCCTCTAGCTTTGACTTGGAGCTTTCCCACTTCTTCTTCAATCTTCATTTGCATGCTTCTTGTAATCCTTTGAGATGTTCCTACATCAAACACTCTTTCTTTTCTTGAACTCGTCCTCAAGTTAATGTATTATTTGTACCTATGTTAAACAAAGAAAGATCACTCATATTAAAAGAATTACTAGCTCCATAATCCATTGGAGGTTCAAAGTTACATTGGTGTTTACCTACCAACACGATCCACCTGGTTCAAAGACCAAACAAGGTTCTTTAAATTCATTATTATATGATGGAACTTATAGGTAAACTTGTTTCTTATAATGATTGCATAGATGTAAAAGAAAATGATACTTTCTATTCAAACGCTCCTTTAATTTTCTAGATTTACCTAAGTTATTTATTGGCCAACCATATAATAACGGGAAAATTTGTCTCCTAATATCAATAACACATTCTAAGGAAGTAAAAGAAGAAATTAGTCAATTTTTCAAAGTATAACTGAAACTCTTTAGGGTTTCTACTTCAAGTTTTGTAGATACTAGCACTCTCTCAAGTGTGGACATGTCTAGGTTGGAACTCTTAGTTAAGATTCTTCTTCTAGGTGTAGAAATTTGCAATGTATCCTCCTTCTTAAACTCTTCCATCAACCTAGAATGATATTCAACATGATTAACATAAAAATCATTAGGTACAATCAAGAATTTCAACTTAGCGAATTCAAGTATTCCCCAAGGCTTAAGGCCTTGAGATTCTAGTGTGAAACAAGTAATGTCATGCAAGTTGGAACTATTAGGATACGTAAGAATTAAGAAATTTTTTCCCAATGGTAGCTTGAAGTTTTGAGACACTTCCTTTCCTCCATAATGCTTGTTCCATGGTTCCATGATGCACAATTCTTTACTTAGACCTAAAGCATAAGAATTCTTATTAGTGATGTCTTTGACACTTTCACAATGTGCTATAAGTCTTTTCTCTTCCAAGTTTTGGCAATAGAGGTATTCATATTGCTTCGGCCATGATATCTTGGAAATCAACCCTACAAAATCCTCAAAATAAGAGTTAAGACAATCAAAGGTAGTATCAAATTTAAGAGAATGTTCACACTTCCCTTTTAATTGTCTCTCCATCAACAAGCTTTCCTTGCCTCCAAGAGTATCTACAAGAGGAGAACAAAAAGAAATAGAATTTGGTAAGCATAAAAATATGGATTTCCTAATTAGGAATTCTCTTTTACATTCTCCTTTAGCTACCAACAAGCTAGATTTCTCTCCATTTGATCTTTCCCTTTTGCTTTTCAACTCATTCTTATTTTAATTTTTTCTAGCTTGTTCTTCTCGGTCAAGCCCACTTTTCTCTCTTGGGGTCTCTTAATTCTCATTTTAACTTGATCTTCACATACCTCCTTTGGGGATAAAGGCTTTAGGAGCACTTTTCTACCTTCAAAAGAAAACAAGTAAGTGTTAGCAAGACCATCATGAATCACATTCCGATCAAATTGCCATGACCTACCAAGTAATAGATGTGTAGCTTCTATAGGAACTACATCACACAAAATGCTATCACTATATATACCAATAGAAAAGTTAATCATGCATTATCTATCTACCTTCACCTCTCCACTCTCACTCAACCATTGTAATATATAAAACTTAGGATGAGGTAGAGTTTTCAAGTTAAGTTTAGAGACTAACCTTTCACTCACAACATTAGTGCATGAGCCACCATCAATAATAAAAGAACAAGTTTAGTCTTTTACCTTACATTTTGAATGGAATATATTCTCCCTTTGACTATCATCCAAATCATGGCATGCACTAAGTAATCTCCTTACCGTTAGAAGGTCACCCTCCTCGGCTTCTTCGCTAGAAGTGGAGTGTCTAGCACTTTGGCCCTCATCTTCACTTAAGGTGGTATTGGACTCTTCACTCGTGATATCTCCATCTTGCCTTATAACCATAGCCTTCTTGTTTGGGCATTGTGAGGCTATGTGGCCCTTCCCTAAATACTTAAGACATTTAATGTTACTTGATTTTAAATCATTATAGGAAAAAGTTACCTCTTTAGGCTTGGAGGTGTCTCGGTCAAGCCTTTGTTTAGGCTTGGGTGAGTAGTCTCTTTTGCTTTTGCCCTTCCAACTTGAAGAATTAGGTGAGAAAACTCTTTTGAAGCTACTCCTCCTTTTCAATTGGGACTCAATTCTCTTGGCCAAGTGGATGGCCTCCTCCAAGTTTGAGTACCTTTGAAGCTCAAGTACATCTTGGATGTCCTTATTCAAGCCATGGACAAATCTAGCCATGGTAGTTTCCAGGCTCTCCTCTAGTAGCATGGTCATCTCAAGGTCCTTGAAGTAGTATTTCACACTTCTATGCCCTTGAATTAATATTTGCAATTTATTATGAAGATATCTCATATAAGTAAGAGGCACCAACCATTCTCTCAAAGCTTGCTTCAAGGACTCCCAAGAAGTGATTCTCGGCCTCAAGTACACATGTCTAGTCTCCATTTGATTCCACCACACCAAGGCATACTCCTCAAACTCTAAAGTAACAAGGTGTAGTTTTCTTTCCTCACATAACATAGGATAACTAGAAAAAATTTGATCCACCTTCATGGACTAATCCAAGTAAGCATCGACCCCACCACTTATTAGGAGTATATGTAGTTTGATTAGTCCCACATCATGTAAAAAGATACATTTAGACTTTAGTCCCATATCGTTTAGAAAAGTGAGAGAGACTGTCTTTTGTCTCTATATAAAGAACTCCCTGTAAAGCTTGAAATGCACACCAAGAGTAAATTGTTCCTAGTGTAGTCGTGGACGTAGGCAAATTGCTAAACCACGTTAAATTCTTGTGTCTTTTTTTCTCTTCTTTATTTCCTTATTTATTTTATTTATTACTTTGTTCTTAAAAATTGGTATCAAGAGCCAATTTCTTAGTATGTTTTGTGGAAGATTCAAATAGAAGACTACTTCCTGTACCAGAAGAAGTTGTATCAGCCCTTGATGGGTGAGTAGCCAAAAGAAATGGAGCAGTTAGACTAGGAGACAACTGTAGGCCTGATGAAGACGTTCGTAGGAGAGGTTCAGGTGAGTGTTCTAATTCTGATTCAAGCTCAGCGTTGAGCATTGAGACTAGAGGAAGAAGTAGTTAGAAAGGTCAGAATCAAGGACGAGGCAGATCAAAATCCAGATGGAGAGCACAGGTAAAATTTACTTATTAGAACGGCCAGAAAAAGAGTCATCTTGCTCATCAATGTAGGGCTCCAAAATGAAAGAATTAAAAGAAGAAAGATGATGATGAATCTACAAATACTGTAGCAAATGAGACTGGAGATGCATTAATATGCAATTTAGATAGTCCTGTTGATTTATGGATTATGGACTCAGGTGCGTCATTCCACACTACACCTTCCTTAGAACTATTCTATAACTAAGTTTCAAGAGAATTTGGGAAGGTTTACCTTGCAGATGGAAAATCCCTTGATATTGTGGGAAGAGGTGATGTTGACATTCGAAACTCTAATGGTGCCCTATGGACTCTACACAATGTCAGACGTATTCCCACCTTAAAGAGAAACTTAATATCTATGGGACAGTTGGACAACGAGGGGCATTACACTACTTTTGGGGATGGATCTTGGAAGGTAATGCAAGGCAATTTGGTTGTTGCTCGTGGAAAGAAGTGAGGATCTCTTTATATGTTTGCAGATGAGGATATGGTAACTGTCGCAGAGGCTGCCAACAGTTCTAGCCTATGGCATCAAAGACTTGGGCATATCAGTGAAAATGGGGATTAAGCTCATAGTGTCAAAAGGTAAGTTATCTGACATAAAGCATATTAATATTAGACCTTGTGAACACTGTATTTTTGGAAAGCAGAAAAAGGTCAGTTTTTCTAAGTCGAGAATGAGATCTAAAGTTGAAAGGCTAGAATTGGTGCATATAGACGTTTGGGGGCCCGCTCCAGTGAAATCCCTTGGAGGCTCACAATATTATGTAACCTTCATTGATGACTCTACAAGAAATGTATGGTTCTATTTTCTTAAAAATAAATCTAACATGTTTTCTGTGTTCAAAAGGTGGAAAAGGGAGGTTGAAAATCAAACAGGTCTAACAGTTAAATGTTTGAAGTCTGATAATGGTGGAGAATATGATAGCAGAGAATTCAAGGAATTTTGTTCAGAGAATGGGATTAGAATGATCAACACAGTGTCGGGGACACCAGAGTAAAATGGTATGGCAGAAAGAATGAACAGAACCTTGAATGCGAGAGCTAGATGCATGAGAATCTAGTCAGGCCTACCAAAGGTGCTTTGGGCAGAGGCGATAAACACAACAGCCTATCTCATAAACAGAGGTCCATCGATTCCTTTAGACTATCAGTTACCTGAAGAAGTATGGTCTAGGAAGGGGTAAATTTTTCACATTTGAAAATCTTTGGTTGTGCCTCATATATTCTGATAGACTCTAATAGTAGAGATAAATTAGACCCCAAGGCAAAATTATGTTATTTTATTGGTTATGGATCTGACATGTATGACTACAAATTCTGGGATGACAAAAACAAGAAAATCATTAAAAGTAGAAATGTTACTTTTAATGAAAGTGTGTTCTATAAGGACAGGTCTACAAAATCCGCAAGCGCAAACAAACAGTCGGTGGCCTATGAGAAAGTAGCACTAGAAGAAATCTTATAAAGGGACGTAGTCGACAGAAGGCAGAATACAGAGTCTGAGTCTAAGACCTTCATTACATTATTTGTTGTTGACTGATGCTGGTGAGCCAAAGCATTTTGCTGAAGCTAGCAGGGAGATAATTTCGTCAAGTGGGAGCAAGCAATGGAAGATGAGATGAAATCCCTTCAAAAGAACAAAACTTGGTCTCTAACCAAGCTACCAGAAGGGAAGAAGGCTCTGCAGAACAGGTGGGTCTATAGGATAAAGGAAGAACCAGATGGAAGTAAAAGATATAAGGCGAGACTCTTAGTGAAAGGATTTCAGCAGAAACAAGGAATTGGCTTCACATAGATTTTCTCTCCTGTCGTTAAGATGACTACCATCAGAGTCATTTTGAGTATTGTAGCTACAGAAAATCTTTATCTCGAGCAGTTAGATGTTAAAACTACATTTTTGCACGAGGATCTAGAGGAGGACATCTTTATGAAACAACCAGAAGGTTTTGAAGTACAGGGCAAGGAGAATCTTGTATGCAAGCTTCATAAAAGTCTGTATGGCCTGAAACAAACACCGAGACAGTGGTACAAAAATTTCAATGAATTTATGAGCAGCGCAGGGTTTCATAAATGTGAAGAAGACTACTGTTGTTATGTTAAGAAATGTGTTGGCAATTATATTATTCTTACTTTATATGTTGATGACATGTTAATTGCAGGGTCTAGTATGACAGAAATTAACAAGTTGAAGAAACAGTTAGCAGGAAACTTTGAGATGAAGGATCTTGGTCCAGCCAAACAAATTCTTGGCATGAGAATCTCTAGAAACATATCAGAAGGTACTTTGAAGTTGTCTCAGGAAAATTACATTAAAAAATTGCTTGCAGGTTCAATGTTGGAGATGCAAAGACCAGGAATACCCCTTTGGGAACACACCTAAAACTTTCAAAAAGGAAATCTCCTCAGACTGATGAAAAGAAAAAGATTACATGTCTAAAATACCATACGCTTCTGTAGTAGGGAGCTTGATGTATGCTATAGTGTGTACCAGACCAGACATAGCACATGCAGTGGGAGTTGTGAGCAGGTTTCTATCCAGTCCTGGAAAAGGAGCATTGGGAGGCTGTGAAGTGGATATTGAAATATTTGAAGGCTACTTCAAGGATGCACTTGTGTTTTAAAAGAAGTAATCTCACTTTACAAGATTTTTCTGATGCAGACTTAGGAGGAGATCTAGATGGTAAAAAGAGCACAACAAGCTACATATCTTTGTTGGGCAGCACTGCTATCAGTTGGAAGTCTAAACTTCAAGCTAGAGTTTCTCTTTCAACCACTGAAGCTGAGTTTGTTGCAATTTCAGAAGCAGCCAAGAAGATGATATGGCTGAAGAATCTTCTCAGAGAACTGGGAAAAGAACAAGATGATGCTCCATTATTCAGTGATAGCCAGAGTGCAGTATACCTTGCTAAAAATCCAATCTTCCATTCTAGATGCAAGCATATTGAGATAAAGTATCATTTTATCAGAGACTTGATCAGTAATGGAGAGCTAACTTTGTTAAAGATCCCAGGGTCAGAGAATCCAACAGATATGTTAACCAAGACAGTTACAACTGATAAGTTGAGGTTTTGTGTTACCTCAACTGGCCTTCGAGAGTGATTGATGATGAAGGCACTACACTAGGTTGTGATGTGAATCAAACTCCAAGTGAGAGAATTTTTAGGAGTATATGTAGTTTGATTAGTCCCACATCATGTAAAAAGATGCATTTAGACTTTAGTCCCACATCGTTTAGAAAAGTGAGAGAGACTGTCTTTTGTCTCTATATAAAGAACTTCCTGTAAAGCTTGAAATGCACACCAAGAGTAAATTGTTCCTAGTGTAGTCGTGGACGTAGGGAAATTGCTGAACCACGTTAAATTCTTGTGTCTTTTTCTCTCTTTTTTATTTCCTTATTTATTTTATTTATTTCTTTGTTCTTAACACCACTTCCATTGAATTTAGGGATATTGATATTCAAATTTCTCTTATCAAACCCCTCATGCTCCTCTGGATAATGTCTTCTATACTCATGGTTCTCCCTTCCTCTCTCACGGCCAGCCCCTCTACTTCCTCTTCTCTCATGATTATGTTGATTATGGGCATAGGTATCATTATCAAAAGGGTTACCACCATCACTACCAATAGAGGATGCATGTTCTCTTCTTGATGGCTCTCTCTTCCTACCACTCCCTCTCTCACTTTCTTCCCCACTACCTCTTTCATCCTCTCTTCTATTCCTTCTACCACCCTCATGTCTATTATGTCTCTCCCTCTCAGGTGTTTCCCTTATTTGGTTTATTCCCTCTTACACACTCTCCCTCAAGCTCACTTGCATTTGGTTTATTCTCTCCATCATCCTCCCCATGAACATTTTGAGTTCTAAGTGAGTACTCATTACAACTAGCCATTACTACAAAAGAGGTTAGTGCACAAGAAATATAAAGAAAATAAAAGGAACTCACCACTCTCTAAATGTATCTACTCACACTCGTGTTTCACACTTAGTGGTTTTTTTTCTAATGATTTCTCTTACCTTTTTCCTCTCTAATCTCTTGGTTCTCACTTAGGAATTATTCTCTAATCACCAAGCCTTACCAAACCATTGTAAAAGAGAAACAACACCAAGCTAGGCTTAAGAAGTCCAAAGAGACAAAACTCAAAGACAAAATCAATGGAGTCCAAGAAAGACAAGCAATAAAAGCTCCAAATGAAAGGAAGGCTACTCAAATGTGGAAGAAACTTTAAGGAGACAATGGCACATGCAAAGATAGCAAAATAACATATATTTGCTAAGGAAAACAAGTCAAAAACGATAGCAACACCACCATAAACCGAATTGTACAACCAAGCAAAATCACGTAACAATCGAAAATAGGATATAAAATTTCTACTATGATTAGCAAAAGATTTCCACTATATTCTATTGTCCAATTTTTTTTTTCACTTTTCACTTAAACCTTTGCTATTTTGAATCTTTTTAATTTTGTTTTGTATGGTTCTCAATCACTCGATACTCTTTTTGAACCAATATTTTTCTTTTTCTTTTCACTACTTCATTTTTTCTTTCTTTCTTTCTTTTTCACTTTTTCTTCTGACACTTGACACTCGTGTAACACATGAACCCAAAATAAAAATAGTGCAATATGATCCAACATGCTCACGGTTATGGAGAAAGAAGAACAGCGACTAAACAAAACTACAAGAAAACACATATAACAAGAAGCTTTCAAGAAAAGCATGCATAGCCATGGAAACTCACAGCCTAATGGAGAAACAAAGAAGAAAACATGCTTTGACACAAACTAACCGGAAAAAAAAATCAAACAACTCAAGGAAACAAAGACTAGGCAAACTCAAAGAAAAGATAGAAGATGAAGAAAACACAAACGAAAACTATGGAGTTTGGAGAAACCCATGACTAACCGATTGAGAAAATTCTAACAAATACTTGAAGTTCCTGATCTAGCTTCTTCAATGATCCTTTAATGGAAACCCTAGAGGGTTCCGGTCAAGCCCCAAGATAAATCAATTCAAATCAAAACAAAAAAGGAAAAAGTGGAGGGAGAATGAAGATGAAAAGAATGGTGTCATGGAAGATCCAATATGCCTAGGAGGAATCGTTACAATGGAGACAAGAGTCCATTGATAAGATCCAAGAAACCTTCCTAAGGAAGACAAGAGAACTTATTCTCTCAAAAAAACTAAGTTTTTATTCAATTTCACCAAAAGGTCTATACAATTTCGATTCACATGTTTTATAGACCTAAGCTACTTGGATGCAAGTTAACGAAAACTAACATAACTTGGGCACCACGTTTAATCTAAATCCACGAAATCTAACCTAATCTTTGGCAAGTTTAATCTAAATCTAAAAGAAATTTAAAACAGCCCAATTACTCTAAAAAACTAAAAAAAAATCCAAAAGTAATAAAAGGTTCTTGGTCGTGAGCTTTGGGCTCACTTACAATTTAAACAATTCGTTGGAAAATCCTGGCAACATCCAAATGTTAAGTTCAAGCCCAATTTTCTCCAAGATGCAATTTGAACTAGGTTTCGGTGTCTTCATAGCTTTTGTAACCTTTTAAGTCTTCTTTAAAACGAAACCTGGTGCAACTTAATTAGAGTTTTGTAGCCTAAGTTATGCTCAAAATACTGAACCTGGTCAGGCGCCAAAAATAACAGCGAATTTATTTCAAGCCAAGTTTTAAAGAGTAATGTCCTTCTTCTTCTTTGACTTTGATTTCAGCATTGACCTCCTCCTCTAGCTTTGACTTGGAGCTTGTTGGTCCCTATTAGAATCTAGAAGGGGGGTTGAATACATTCTATGTTCCACTTTTCGGTTTTTATTTATTTAATTCGATTCTATCCTCTTTTATCTTAAGTTTTGATCTTATCTTTGTTAATTTAAGAACAATTAACGCAAGATATATCACGAGTTCATACCAGAGGAATTAAAAGAAGATAGATCAATTTATTCTTATTTATCTTTCCAAACCTTTTATATTTAGAGCAATCTTACAAATGAATTAGACATACAAGATTAATTTTCATTTGAATTCAGAATATATGACATAGAGATATAAAAGTATAAGGAGAAGAAAATTTGCACAGGGTATTTATATTGGTTCAACCTTATGCCTACATTCAGTCCCAATGCAACAACCGTTGTTATTGGTGTTTCACTAAAAACCAATTTCAATCAACAGTTATCTTTGAATCATTCATACATCAGTTCCTATTCATCCTTTTAAGAATCTTTGAAAACCTTTTAAAAATCTTGATGAATTTCTTGGAGAAAATGTTAAGAACCCAATCAGTTTTGTATTGAAAGTGTTTGAACGCTCCTCTTATTTTTCAAATCAAAAAGAATCTCTTTGTAAAAGTTTCTCCAAAGACTATTTAAAGAAAATCATTTGAAATCAGTTAAGGATGAATTTCTAATGTGGATAATCGATTATGGGATAGGGATAATCGATTACTCCAGTGATTCAATTCCCAATTTGAATTTCTAGGCTCGTGGTAATCGATTACTTGGAGCTGGTAATCGATTACGGTAGTAAGAAATTGAATTCCCACAATAGCTAAATTGTTGGTAATTGATTACTATGAATTGGTAATCTATTACCTCAATTAAAAGCTGAAAATGCTCAAACAAAGTAATCTATTACTTCAGTTGGTAATTGATTACTTTAGTTTAGTTTTCTTTTCAAAAGGAAATCACCAATTCTTAACTTCTAAAGCAAACCATTCAATTAGATTTTAAATCACCATAAATTCGAAACTAAGCATCCACATTTACAAAGGCCAAATCTAAAATCAATCAATACAACAGCATATCTATATACATGCCTATGAAACTAAAATTACAAGTTTAAAGATCAAAATCAAAAGACTTTTTGAAGACCAAGCAAGGCTCCTCCATGCTTCAAGTCCAATAGAGTTTTCCCAGTTCTTCTTCAATCTTTTTTTACATGCTTCTAATAATCCTTTGAGATGTTCCTACATCACATTCTGAAACAGAAGCTACTCACTTCTTTGAGTTCAGAGTTAAAGGCAGGTTTTCTTCTGCGATCTCTTTTCGCGTGTGATTCTACTTCTCTGTAACCAATTCAAAAAGCCTAACACCATTAGGGTTCAATATTGCGTAACTGGTTCGGCTCTCTTGCGAAATCAATGGCGTTCGTGTATGTACTGGTGCAGAATTCGAAGGTAGAGGTTAGGGTTGCTCTCGACCAGTTTCTGAGGGACGCCTCCGACATCCTCAAGGCCAAAGAAGCCCCTCTCGATCTCTAGCTCATCATTGCGGTTTGTTTCGCCTTTTCAATTCACGTTACGTGAATGGAATGCTAGGTTTCGAATTTCTAGTTAGTTGGCACTGCGTGTTATTTTGAGGTTTTGTTGTTCTCTCTGTTTTAGTGATAGTTAGTGATTGGTTTTTGCTTTGTTGATTCGCATTGGTACGTTTCGTTCTATTTCTGATCTAGTGGTTCTTCTAATGCCTCTTTGCAAGTTCTATATAAATGGTTTGTATTTATATAGCAATCCGTGACGAGTTTAGTTTTTGTGCACCCAGTGCAAATAAACTATTTACATGATTAATTGATTTGAAATCGTGTTAGGTAACGTAGTTAGTGTAGAAGTCAACAAATGAACACACATGGACTTCTGATTGAGTTGACAGTGTAAAAACAACTTACAATGCCTGTGCTTTTGCTATTTACCTTGTTAAATGGGGCACTATGGTTGCAATGGCAAAATGGCATAGCTGATTCTTGTGAGGCAGTGTAGTCTGCAATAGGGTGTTTATTTGGTGGAATTTTGGCCTTCTACCCTCCACGATTGATAACATGGTTATTTAATCATCCATGATTGGATGATATTGTAAGAAACATATACACTGTGAGTGTATTCCTTATTTAAATGCACAGGTTGAGTATTATCTATCTGTTTCTGTTTTCTTTACTCTGATAATAATTGTACTTAATTAAACTTCTAATATCATGTATGTGTAGAAGGAGTATTTCAAACATGGGAAAATAGATCAATTTTGCCAAATTTTGGAAGAAGGATCCAATCCAGGTATACTTTATTAGTAGATTTCTGTACATATTCTATAAACTTGTTTTTGAGATTGGTCTCTTAATCTTATTTCTAACTAAAGTTTGACTATAGACTTACTAATAAGTTGGATGAAGATATACAAAGGTTGAGGTGCAGGTTTAATAATTCACATTAGCGATTAGTTAATCTACTATTTCTATGCTTCACCTGCTTTATCTATATATAAAATTTGCAGTACATAAATTTTTTAGTGATAAGGCCAACTAAAATTCGTTGAGCTCTCTGTGTTGTGCTTATGTTCCATGTCTCTGTCAATGGCCATTTTTGTTTTATTTACCATTTTCAAAGGGCTAGCTGAAAGACTGATCAGTGTATCTCGTCACCCTGTTTTCCTATTGATATTACGAGACATTATATATATATATATATATATATATATATATATATATATATATATATATTCTGTAACCAAAAACATTTTTGTATGCATATAAAACTGGTTATCAAGTCCATTAGGACCTGTAAAAAGGGGTTAAATAATGATTTATGTTGTTTTACTATATATTAAGGCATTTTGTTTATGATTTGCTTTTTGCCTTAATAAGATATTTTACATCAATTATCTATCTGCATCTGCTTAAAATTATTCAGCACGTTTCTTTGGTCAATAGAATTTTTAGCACATTAGATGTGTTTCTAATGGTTGAATCAATAATCTAATTTTACTTCATTTGTCTTCAGGAAATTCATGTCTACTTAAAGACTCTTTGTCCACACTTTGCACATAACTTGTGGCGAGCGTGGATGAATCATAGAGAAATGTGTGGATGAATCATATATTTTATAGTTGCACATAATTCACTTTACATGGACACTGCATTTATTTTATAGTTTGAATTTTTGCTTTTGGATATGAAACTTAATATCCAATTATCCATCCAACTTAGCATCCTAGATTTTACAATGTTTCCAATAGCTTGGCTCGGACTTGGTTAGGAAATAAATTTATTGCAAGTTCTGTTTTGATTGATTGTGCATCTGTTAGCATTTACTGTGATCCTATTTTATTGACCAATGTTTTTTTCCCATTTTCTTTAGCCTGGCCATAATCAAGAACACCAAAGACAGATAATGGTTTAGGAACATCCTATGTCAATCATTCAAGGGAATGGCCAAGGCATTCCTGCTTTTAGTGGGGTGAGTTTATGCCTTTAATAACAAGCATTTTGATACATTTATCTTTTAAGTAAGAAAAAACCAAACTTAGAAACTTAATCAATTTACACATTCTGCTACTCCAAAGAAAAATGCATCAAATATGTAGCAATCATTTGAAAATTATCAGAAATAAGATAACAATATTAACTTGTATGTTTTGTAACTGAGTTTCCTGTCTTTTGAGTATCAAGATATGTTACCTGTCTTTTTAGAATTGTTGACTTTCAAAATGTGGGGACTATTTGAGTTTGGCTACAAAATTGATTTTTCGGTGACTTCCACACTCTTATTATGTGAATTTGCATATATTCCATAGGTAAGTATTTAGATAAAAAGTTAAATGTGAGTTGGTTTGCTAACTATATCCTCTGTCTGAGAATAAAATATTATATAATGAACTGCAATCTAAGTTATAACTGCAATCAAAGAAATTAGTCACTTAAATGGTGCCCAAAGGCATATTAGCCATTAATAATCACACTAGTTCATTTGAAAAGGCTTAAAATAGTTTTTAGTTTACCACAATATATATTTTCCTACATTGAATATTAAATAATATCTGTACCATTGAGTTTTGTCCACTATCATTTACTCCAATTAATAGCTTCTTTTTTTTTTTTTACCTTGACAATAATACAATGTGTGTCACATTTTTATACAATGTTATACAATGATTCTATACATAAATAAAAAGAAACAAAATTATCAAAATTAATAAACAAATTATTTAGTTCTAATTGGTATTATAATTATTTTTTAAATAATAATTATCTTTACTCATATTTAGTTCCTTTAAAAAAAATATAACAAGATGAATAAAAATGTTTTAATAAATTTTAATTAATAGTCTTTCTAATTTCTGTCCCTTTATTTTATAAATCCGCAATTTTAATTAAAAAATTTGCAATTTTATTTCTGATGCCTATTTTACTAAATGCAAATCTTAAAACGAATATTTTAATTTAGACTCTTTTACATAGTAATTAGCAAAATAACACTCAATAGTTAATGTCATCAAATGTATCATCAAACTAAAATTGTGTGGATGAACAAACTAAAATTGCAAATACTTTAAAATAGAGGGACTGAAATTATAATTTGATAAAATTTAAATCATTAAATATCCGAGTTAGGGAGAAAAAAAAAAAAATTTGACAAAAGTTTCAATTTAATCTTAATCTCAATAATATAAATAAAACTACTAAAGTAAAGATTAATTAAACATAGTTTAATTAATTTTAATTAATAAAATTATAAATCTAAATTTTCTTTTTTTTTTCAGAGTACCAAATTTCCTTTTAAAAATACCATAAAATTAGATAGAAAATTATATATCAAAAACAAAAAATCATTAAAAATTAAAATTTATTATTGTTATATAATATATATTATTTATTATTATTTTTATATATAATTATTATTTAAAATAATTGTTTTAAGAATATTATAATTATAATTATTTATTTAAAATTATAAAACTAAAATTATAATTTTATTTAAAATTATAAAACCTAAATTATAATTATTTATTTAAAATAATTATATATATATATATAATTGAAAAAAATATTTGGGGGAGCAATGGCCCCTTCCCTTACGAGTGGTGATTAGTATATATTTAGAAACGTGGTTTGTCTTATTCATAATAATAGAGAACAAATTTGAGTCTAAATATAAAGATAACGTAATATAAATTTATAACAAAGTTAAAGATCAATATAAAAAAATATAATGAAATAAGAGTTAGAAAAAATATCTTTCATAATTGTTTTAAGTGGTTTGTAATGATAATTTTAAGATCCATTAGAATTGTAGATTAGCGAGTTCATAAAAAGGGAGAATAAAATTAAGTATATATAGATAATGAAAAATTAAGTATATATAGATAATGAAAAATTAAGTATATATAGACAATGAAAAATTAAGAAATATACATAATAACAAATAGGTGAGAGAAATATAATAAAAATGGAATTCCTTCGAGATTAAAACTTACACTGATATACTAATATGACATGAAATCCTAAATTAAAAAGAGTATAATTTAGTAACTCAAAATTTATATTATATAAATATATAGATCAAATGATACAAGTATATATTTAATATTCATCTTAGAATAATCCTTTTAAGTTAAATTTCTTAAACATATTATGAAGAATTTAATTTGGTTTTTTTATAAAAATCGTAAATTATTTTAGTGAATTTTATATGACAAAAGAAACGATACCTCAGTTATTAAAAAAAAAATAATAATACAACTAAAGAAAGATGCTAGAATAAAATAATCTAGTTGGTATTTAAATTTATAAGTGTCACATCGGCTAGATCATATCATAACCTATTCTTTATAAACAATGAACAAAGTCGTTTACTCGCTGGACTAGATAGCTATAGTCTCTCACCCAAGCAGGGCACTAAGGTGTTGGAACTGCATCATGTGAAACCTCTCTCACAGAGCAATGGAGAAAGTCTCTCTTGTTGACACTGACTTGACAGAGCAGTGGGAGCAACCGCGTAATCACAGTGGCCTCGTACGGCCCTATTTGCTTCGACATCCCTTTTTTCCTATTTTATTTTTGAGAATCTTTTCTTATGATTACTACCTTCAGCTAAGTTCCGTATAGTGCTGCCACATTTTTATTTGCTCAATACATACCCACACCAACAACATATAGCTTAGTCTTTTATCCTCTCAAACACATCATAGTTAGTTAAGTATGCCCCAGCAGAGTTCAGACCAACATCAACTCGTATCTACTTGTGTTCCTAAAATGACTTTTTTACCTGCATTATAAGGAATTCAAAACATGGAAAGCATTCAGTGCAAGTAGTAATTACAAGTTAAAAACACAAACAGATTGTTTTTACTTTCAGAAGATCACATAATACGTAGTATCTCCTGTCGTGTAGCATATGGGTGCCATGTCATTATATAGGATCATTAATTTAGAGAAGTTAAGGAGCTAAAACTTTACCAGGATATGGAAAAAACTTGCTAAAGATTTTGTTTCGCATCAAATGGTTAGTGAGGTTAGATAATGAGAACAAGGGTCAAGATGGAAACTTAAAGTCAGTTTGCATGCCTTGAAGGGAGTAATGAGTAAGGTTTGGAGTGTGAATTTTTTTGAGAAAATAATTAAAAGGGAAGGACGAAGGGAAGATAGGAAAAAATTATGTAGAGAGTAGTTTTAGGAAGGGTCTCTATAGCTGTGATTTTTCTCTATTTTCTTTGCTCCCTTTCTTATGTAGGAACATCTTAAAGGATTACTAGAAGCATGCAAAAGAAGAAGTGAGAAAGCTCCAAGATATGACACAACTCAATACATTAAACCCTCTTTTTCTTGTTGGGTCTTTGAGATGTTCCTACATTAAACCCTCTTTTTCTTGTGAGCAACTTGCCCTCAAGTTGCAATAGCTTTTTACCGTCTTGATTTTTCATATTTTTATATTTTGTTTTGAAGGATATTGACGCCACACTCAAGAAAGGGATGAGAAGGTGAGTGGTAAGTCATGAGTTTGATCGCCACAATCAAAGATTGATAAGATCCACAAGTTTGATCGCCATAACCAGAGATTGATAAGATCGGTTTGATCGCCACAATCGAAGATTGATAAGATCCATTGATCGCCACAATCACAAATAGATAAGATCCAGAATGGCGCCACGGGAGATCCAATAAGCCTAGGAGGAACCGCCACAATGGAGACAAGAGTCCATTGATAAGATCCAAGAAATCTTCCTAAGGAAGACAAGAGAATCCTCTCTCAAAAGCTCAAAGCTTATTTCAATTCAATTTCGTCAAAAGGTCCCTTACAATTTCGTTTTGGCATGTATTTATAGGCCTAAACTACTTGGGATGCAACTTAACCTAACTTAGACACCAAGTTTAATCTAAATCCAAACAAAATCTAATCTAATCTTGGGCTCCAAGTTTAATCTAAATCTAAATGAAATCTAATCTAATCTTGGCCCAATTATTCTAAAACACTAAACAAAATATTCAAAAGTTATAAATGATTTTTGGACGTGAGCTTTGGGCTCATTTACAAGGCCTTACAACTTAAACAATTTGTTAGAAAATTCTGACACCATCCAAACGTTAAATTCAAGGCCAAATTTCTCCAAGATGCATTCTAAACTGAGTTTTGGTGTCTTCATAACTTTTGTAGCCCTTTAAGTCAGCTTTAAAACGCCACCAAGACGAACTTAATTAGAGTTGTGTAGCCGATGTTAAGCTAAAAATACTTAACTTCCTTGTCTAGCTTTGACTTGGAGAGTTTGTTGGGTCTTTGAGATGTTCCTACATCACTTTCATTCTGATTGAAAAGGATCTCGGCTCCATTTTGCATCAATCAACTAGTACCCATCAGTTCACATCCATTAAAATAAAAAATGTAGTGAAAAATGCAATACTGGTTCTCCCTTTTAGGGAGACCTTAATAGGTTTAAAATAATCCAAGGAAAGTTAACCTTGAAGCTTTTGGCTTTGACAAAACACAGAATATCAAAAACTAGTAATAAAAGCTTTATCACAAGAATATCAATATTGGATTAGATTTTATACCATCAATGCAAATATATTTTTCTCGCTTTGGTTCTTCTTGAGCTATGCAATTAGAGCAAAAATATTACTTGGTTAGATCCAATAAATGCCAGAAGTACAGTAATTGTAGTCAAAGAAAAATGAAGGAATTTTTAGCATATAAAGGGGTGGGAGGGGAACAGATCATACTTCTTCTAGGCAATTAGTTAAGAGTGAGACAGTTGACATAGACGCAGGGAATCCAATTGGATGATATGACCTTGGCTCTCCATATTGATTCACTGATGGTATGAAGTCCTTATAGACAGCAAAAGGTTCATTAAAAGCAGAAGCCTCAATAATTCATGCATTGACTCAAGAACCAAATTTGGACACAACAATTTCAGATAGTGTCCGTAAGTCTGATAGCCTCTCTACCCCCGGATTACCAGTCCCTTCAACTCGATCACCACAGAAAAAGATGGCATTGGCTATTGGTACCTATAGCAAATCAGAAGAATTTAAGTAAACATGCTTGATCAGCAGAAGGGCTATAGGTACAGGTTTGAAAACATCCATATCCATGAAAATGTAACAACAAAGTTTGAATTGTAAGTTACATCCACATCATATTATTCTATTTTACATAAATCCCTCAGTTCACAAAATTAAACTACAGGGCAATCAATTTCTTTTCATGAACACATGAAAAGCATTATTAAGTCATGATATGATTCCAATTTTACTAAGTCCACTGCACAACTCAATATTTTTGTTTTTTTTAAAAAAAGAAAGAAAACTATGTTAAATTACTAACCTAAAGCTAAAACACAAAATTAAATGACTCTGGTAGTTATAGTAAGAAAATTTGTTCACTTTTGGATGTTGTTGAAGTAAAAGCTGAACTGCTATAAGAAATGGAGTTCAACTTCAAGTAATTAACTAAGTCGCAGAGTTCTGGTTTCAGGAGAAAGGCAGAGAGATGCACCAACTCTGTGGAATGTCCTGCTGTTAGGATGCAGTGGTACTCTCAAAACTCCACTCCAATGTTCCATTTATAAGTAATAGTTGGCATCAACCACAACGAATATTTTTTTAAGTTGCGTGCCTTGCATAAAGAGGCATTAGAAAGTCCAAATTCCAAATGTCCAATATAGACATCAAAAGAAGTTCAGTTCAGACATTTTCAAGATCATAAATGTTTCCGTTTGTGATTATTTACTTTAGTACCTGAAAAATCCATCACATTCTGAAATAGAAATAAAAAGATATTCTTCTATAATGATAGGGAGTAGAGACCCCTATAGTCAACAAAAATTCAAAATCAGATGAGTAGCAGAAAATGAAGGATGTGACTCACTATAGTTTTATTGGTTATCTGATTCTCGTGGCTGCGTTTCTTCTTCTTCTCGGTGTTGCAGCGTTGAAAGAAAATACAGGAACATGGAAAATCCAAAATGAGAAATTTTTTAAATTTGGAATATTAAATTTATGGTTTGATTACATTTATATTCTTTATAAGTTTGTCTTGAGTATCCAAGCTAAGATGCTCTTAGATTCAAGTCTGCAACAAGAATAATTTGATGTTTAGGTACCCAAATATTCTTAGGTCCTTTCATATTAGTTTTGATAGTCTTGGACGTAATCTTCTTTGGCAAGTGTCTACATTTGAATGTTAAATGTCCATCTATAAAGGTTTGGGACCCTTTTATCGTTAGGATATCTCCGAGTATTTTAAGAATCTTTCAAGTTTTTGACTCCCTTCTATAAATTTGGAGAAGGATAATTTAGAGGATTCTTCTTTCTCTTTCTGAAATTTGTTTTCTTCAAAAATAACCTCATCTAACCATTTTGGTATCTTATGTTGGACATCTGCTATGACTCCAAATTGTTAGGTGAGCAGATGATCAGTAGGTTTAGATGATGTCAGAAGTGGTTTAGAACCAAAAAAGCATGCTTGATTGAAAATTAGAGATCAATGTAATTAAAATTATATATGAAATAAGAATAAGAAGAAATATCTCTCACAATTTAAAGTTAGAGATCAATATAACAAAATTATAGATGAATTATTACGTCCCTTTATTTATGCCTCATACTTGTGTAGAACAAAAAAACATGTTTGATTGAAAATTAGAGATCAATGTAATCAAAATTATATATGAAATAAGAGTAAGAAGAAATATCTCTCACAATTTAAAGTTAGAGATCAATGTAATCAAAATTATAGCTGAATTACTCTGTCCCTTTATTTATGCCCCATACTTGTGTAGAACAAAAAAGCATGTTTGATTGAAAATTAGAGATCAATGTAATCAAAATTATATATGAAATAAGAGTAAGAAGAAATATCTCTCCCAATTTAAAGTTAGAGATCAATATAATCAAAATTATAGATGAAATAAGAGTAAAAAGAAAAATCCCTCACAATCTAAAGTTAGAGATCAACAGTATAAATAAAAGAGTAAGAAGAAATATCTCTCACCACCATTTGCGAAGAATGAGTTAGCTTTCTTTGCTACCACGCTCTTTCTCCCGCCACGGCAGAGCTACTGATTTTGTGCGTTGCACCACTTTTTGGTATGTTTTCTGAATTGTGAGCGATAAAAGGTAAGCAATTGAATCAAAAGAAAGAGCAAAGCTAAAAAAGAAAAAGTGAAGGCTAGTTGTGCAGTGAGAATTGAGAGGTATAGCTACCTACCCTTTCGGTTGAATAATCAGAAGAAGAAGAAGAAGAATAGAAGATGATTGTGTGTGTGTTGCAGTGGAAGTGAATAGTGGCGCAAAGTTGAGAGCAGTTTGTTGAAGCAAAAGGATTGTTCCTACGGTATGCATTTCTTGTGTTTTAGAGGTAAGGACTTACCGTTGAGCTACGACCTAAAATTGAAAAGGGTGGCTATCAAGTAAAATTTTGAAATCCACAATTTCAAAGAAAATTCGAATCCTGTTCCATAAGTTCTTCAATTTGAATCCAGAATTAGTCACCGTTGCGAGTTTATAACTACTCCTCTGTGTTTAGTTTATAATAACATTCTAAGAAATATTACATTATTTTAAAAAATTTATCTTTAATTTTAAAATTAAAAATATCATCAATAAATTTATTTTAAATATTATTTTTCATAAAATCATAATATTTCATAAAACTCATACACATATACTAATATACTAATGTGGTAAATAATCATAAGTTGACAAGAATATAATTTAGTAACTCAAAATTTATTATATAAATATACTGATATAAGCATATAATTAATATTTATCTTAAAACAATTCTTTTAAAATTCAATTAAGTTAAATTTCTTAGACATATTAAGAAAAATTTAATTTTTAATTAAAAACATGAAATAAAACTTTATGAAAAAAACATAAATTATCTTAGTGAATTTTATATAACAAAATAAATGAAATATCAGTTATTAAAAAGAATACAACAAAAAAAAATTACTATAATAAAATAATCTAATATATTTAAATCTATAGTGCCACATCGGGTAGACAGTAGCATAACCTATTCTTTATAAACCAAGGACAACATGGTCTACTCGCCGGACTAGATAGCTCTGGTCTGTCACCCAAGCGGGGGCATTAAAGTGTTGGAACTAGCTAAGAAGCGGCTAAGTGGAACTTTGCTTGTGCTGGTCTACGGTGACTCTCCATGCCTACAATGCACTATGTGAAGCAACTATGCCTCACAGAGCAATGGAGAATATCTCTCTTGCTCACACTGACTTGACAGAGCAGTGGGTGCGCGCCACTCGGATGGGAGTATGCACTATGACACACTTTGCAAGGTTCCCATAATCTCTTGCTAGGACTATCATCTTTTTTATCTCTTGTTTCATTTGATATAGGCTTAAAGAAACAACGTGGCCTTGAACTCAACGAGGACTGCAGAAGATAGAATCAGTGTCTTAGATTGAGACTTGACTTTGTAAGATTGCACCACCACCACAATGGCCTTGTTGCCGGTTTGGGTTGTGGCTGCAAGATGCTTGTCTGCCGTCATTATACTTGAGTGAAGTCACAGGTCTCTTTGCTCTTAGAGTAGAGGAAACGCAGGTTGCTGCAACCACATAATCACAGTGGCCTCGTACAGCCCTATTTTTTCCTATTTTATTTTTGAGAATCTTTTCTTATGATTACTACCTTCAGCTAAGTGCCATATAGTGCTGCCACATTTTTATTTGCTCAAAATACATACCCACACCAACAACAAAAGAAAATGTATCTTGTATGGATGTAGGCATTTTCTATACCAAATTTCGGAAGAATTTTAAAACCCAATAAATACTGTTTAGTTAAATAAATTAATATCATAAGTCAATTTTATTTCAAATTTTGTGGTCCAAAAAATAAAATGAATAAATATTTTAGGATTTTAGAGTATATCTCACTGAATGAATTCCCTTATTTTTCACTTGTTAAGATTTTTTTCATAAACATTAAACTGAATCAATAGAGAAAAAAATATGGGCTGACATTTCCCCTTCTACGTGAAAATTACAAGATTAAAATTTGAACGAAATTTAGATGAACTTGCATGGTTGCTATGTCATTATTCAAATTTCAAAATTGAATAGTTGTAGACTTGTAGGGTATCTAAATATATGTGCATCATCATGACAACTAATTTCACAGTTTTGTCTGTCCAAGAAAACACCTCAAGACGGGTATCTATTTGCTGTTTTAGGAAGGGTATCTATTTGCTGTGATTTTTCTCTATTTTCTTTGCTCTTCTTCCATTCTGATTGAAAAGAGCTCGGATCCATTTTGCATCAATCAACAAGTACCCACCAGTTCACATCCATTAACATGAAAAATGTAGTGAAAAATGCAATACTAGTTCTCCCTTTTAGGGAGATCTTAACGGGTTTAAAATAATCCAAGGAAAGTTAACCTTGAAGCTTTTGGCTTTGACAAAACACAGAATATCAAAAACTAGTAATAAAACCTTTATCACGAGAATATCAAAAACTAGTAAAAGCTGAACTGCTATAAGAAATGGAGTTCAACTTCAAGTAATTAACTAAGTCGCAGAGTTCTGGTTTCAGGAGAAAGGCAGAGAGATGCACCAACTCTGTGGAATGTCCTGCTGTTAGGATGCAGTGGGACTCTCAAAACTCCACTCCAACGTTCCATTTATAAGTCTACACAGAATAGTTGGCATCAACCACAACGAATATTTTTTTAAGTTGCGTGCCTTGCATAAAAAGGCATTAGAAAGTCCAAATTCCAAATGTCCAATATAGATATCAAAAGAAGTTCAGTTCAGACATTTTTAAGATCATTTACTTTAGTACTAGAAAAATCCATCACATCCTGAAATTCTGAGATAGAAATAAAAAGATATTCTTCTAGAATGATAGGGAGTAGAGACCATAAACTTCAACAGAAGCAAGCAGTACTGAACCATATGAAACAAGTCTAAAACACATAAAATATTATTGTTTGCTAATTCAAATGACAATTACACTGAGTAAAAGAATGCACTATTAGTATACATTGTCAACTAATTAAAAACCCACTAGGTAGGAATTTTAAAGGTATCACCACAATTAGTATACATTGTCAACTAATTGATTCGTTATTATATAATCATAACACACTATTCATCTATGAGCGTAACTACAGTTCATATTTCATCTATTATTGGTCTGATGTTGATTATAGGTACAGAAAATATTAAAACATAACGATGATCATGAAAGACGATGAATTAATGACAAAAGGGAAAAAAATCATATAGGAAACAAACAAAATCGAAAGCTGAACCTTCCGAGAAATTAGACTCTGCAATTTGAACAAAATTTCAAAACCAGATGAGTGGCAGAAAATGAAGGATGTAACTCACTATATTTTATTAGTTATCTGATTCTCATGGCTGCGTTTCTTCTTCTCTCGGTGTTGGAGCGTTGAAAGAAAATTCAGGAACATGGAAAATCCGAAATGAGAAAATTTTCAAATTTGAAATATAAATTTTATGGTTTGATGACATTTATATTCTTTCTAAGTTTGTCTCGTGTATTGAAGCTAAGATGCTCTTAGATTGTTTTTAAGCTGTGGATTGGAATTTATTAGATAAATTCGAACATTAAACTCAATATTATCATATAAGATAAAATAAAATTAATCAAATCTTTATATTCTTGGAAACTACATGACATAAAATGTTAGTAAATTTTATATGTAAAATAATTTTAAATCTTTAGAACTAAAGTATTAATGGAAATTTTTATAAAAAATTGTGGAATATTATGTTAAAATTTGAAATAGGAAAATTTGATGTTCTCTTAATATATTAGGTTGGAGTTCGCTCCCACAAATATAACACTCCCACCCCTAGTGTAATTCCACAAGCTAAGATGGAGGTCATACTAAATTTATTACTAAGAAATTTTTTGATTTTACATTTCATGAAATTTGACATATTGATTTATAAATCAAATTTATATTAATTATCAAAAATTAAATTTTATACTATGATTCCATGCATAAATAAAAACTAATCAAATTATCAAAATTAATAAACAAATTATTTTATTTTAATTGATATTATAATTATTTTTTAAATAATAATTATCTTTACTCATATTTAGTTCCTCTAAAAAAAATATAAAAAGATGAATAAAAATATATTAATAAATTTTAATTAATAGCCTTTCTAATTCCTGTCCCTTTATTTTATAAATCCGCAATTTTTATTAAAAAATTTGCAATTTTATTTCTTATGCCTATTTTACTAAATGTTGATTCTCAAATCTTAAATCAAATATTTTAATTTAGACTCTTTTACATAGTAATTAACAAAATAACACTCAATAGTTAATGTCATCAAATGTATCAACAAAATAAAATTGTGTGGATGAACAAACTAAAATTGCAAATACTTTAAAATAGAGGGACTGAAATTATAATTTGATAAAAATAAAATGATTAAATATCCGAGTTAGGGAAAAAAATTGGACAAAAATTGCAATTTAATCTTAATCTTAATAATATAAATAAAGCTACTAAAGTAAAGATTAATTAAACATAGTTTAATTAATAAAATTATAAATCTAAATTTTCTTTTATTCTTTTACAGTACCAAATTTCCTTTTAGAAATACAATAAAATTAAATAATTATATTTAATGAAAATTCTCATAATTTAGATAAAAATTCCTAAAAGAAAACGATTGATTAAGAGCATATAAGGAAATTAAATATTATATCAACTCAATTAAACAAGCAATGATCTGAAACTAAATTTCCCATTCATCTCTCATACAACTGTTTAATTGACTTGCCTGCACAAAAAATAAATCTTCTTTATTACAGTCTTAATTTATTTTAACTTCTAATAATCATATTTTTATAGTTACAAAATACAAACTGCAAAGCAATATACTTAAACGAGTCAAAATTTAATTCTTGGCTCACTTAAGTTAAAAAACACAAACCAAAATACTAGTTAAACTTTTCATAAACTAAAAAAACAAATTCTTGAGAATGATAAAATTATTAAAATTAACTTACACACCCCAACTTTTATATAATTTAAACTATATACTATAAACTTATTGCATAAATTAATTTTAACTTAAAAAATTAAATTATTGTACCTTTTATTATGTTTCCTTATTAAAAATTGATCCAAACAAGTCCTTAAGCATTGCTTAAAACGAAAGTCGAAAGGTAAACCCCTGCTTAAGTACTGCTTCCTATAATAGGTTAACAGCCTTTAATATCTAATTTTTTGAATATATATTTCGCCACATAGCATAACAACGCAATTGAAGCATGATGCAAAGAAAAACAGTGAAGCATTCAGCAACCCAAAAATAAATAGCCGCACCACCATCTCAGCTTGTTCTTGCAAACTCAGTATTATAAGATTAAAAATGGTTCAAGAAACACCACCACTTTCCTAAATACAACCTTGATTAAATTAACAGGTTCCCCTCACCCCCATTTTTTTTCCTATTTCGCTTTGTGGTGTGACAGACAAGTGCAATATCGATGGGATATGCTTGTCTGCAAAAACTGATACCCTCTGTTGACGCATGCCATGAATAAAAGCCAGGCAAGCAACTAAGAACCCATTCCACTGAGCTCCTTTATCTACTACAATCTTCAAGATATTGGATGCCGCCTCCAGCAAATTTTCGAACCCATAGGTTGCACTATGTAAATTGTAGTATTCTAGTTACCCATTAATAGTTCCATTGGAATTTGTGAGTTCTCATAAATGGGAATCCAATTCAACTCCTCAATTTTCAATCGTACTCGTCCTTGAGTCTCAATACCCATATCTCAATTGCTCCCACCATTGTGTTCAAACACATAATGTCAAACCAAGGCTTTAAAGAGTTTCAAATCCAAGCCATTGAAAATTATGCAATACACCGTACCAATACATCTAAACCTCATCGGCCCAAACTAAACCTACCCCATACTCTTGCATAAACTAACATCAAACTAAAACTAAAGCCGCATCACGTACCCCACAATCACATGACAACAAATCCATAAAGAATGCGTACCACTCCATGCTAGCCCTAACCAAAAACACCTAGCCATACCAAGAAAATCTTACTCTCACCCACAATCATGACAGCTCTCACATCTAGACAACCCAAAACAACCAAAACACCCCAACATAACTATTGCGATTTCGCACACGCTCAACCACACACAACTAAGCTCAAAACATGAACCAACCACACGTAGCCCAAATTAAAACAACTCAACCAAGGCTACTTAACCCACCTTCCACAAAACAACTAAGCACATAAACTAAACTTAGCTCCAAGACATACTCACCTCCAAATATCTCCCAAGCACCAAAGCTAAAAACATTAGACAAACCATATAACAACAATTGACAACAAACTATCAAATCCACCTCAAAATTGAAAGTAAACTCATATCTCAAAACGTCAGAGCCACTCAATACAACACTTATCACACCCCAAACATGATAAACACGACAAACCACAACATAGCACATATCAACACTATGCTATAACATTAAAACATGACGAGCAACATAACATAACTACATACAACATTGTGACTTAGAAAACACTTCCAAAACATGAAACCAAACACATAAACATTATAACTGAAGCCAACATCAAACCCACAACAATACATACAACTCAAAACATGCTAAAACAGAAACATCAACTACCTAGGGCCAAGTTAAACATGTTGGAGGTTCATAATTCTTCTCCAACACCAAGATGTCAGTCAAAAATTAGTGCAACTTACTGCAAGTTGAAATGGTCTGTTTGAGTTTGTTTACTAAGTCAATAAAATTAGCTATTTTTTGAGATTTGTTAGCTTTGTGAGTTTGTTTCTATTTTTCAGCTAAGTGAAGATTGTGGAGAAGAACTTTATGGAAGATTAGTTCATTTCTTGTTATAAATAATTCATGTAATCAAGAGTTAATGACATATCATTCTCTCAAAGTTCTTGATAATCACAAAGTTTCTTCATTCCAATTTACTTGGTTTTTTCATTCTGGCGTAAACTTTTCTTTGATTTAGTGTCCGTACTCCTCTTTATTTTCGTCACTCCCATTTTAAGAGTGTTGGCAACAAGAAGGCAAGTTTTTTCAAAGCAATATTTCTCTGATCTCTCTCTGTGTATATATGTGCATATCTGTTCCATACAAACTTACATGGTTTATATAGGCAAAAAGTTTGCCTCTTCGAATACCAAAGATAGATCAAGAGTCATAATAAATAGTCCCACCACACCTTATTATTGATTCTATTAACTCATGTCAAAAAAAACTATTAATGCTAATATGGGAATACCAAATGACAATAGCAAAACAATCCTCCTAATTTAAGTTTATTTTTATGACAAATCTCCCCCTTAAACTTAAATACTTTTTCCATCTCTCATTCCAATCAGCTTTTTACAATTCTCCAGCAATGTGGTTGGCAGTGGCTTTGTGAACATGTCCGCAGCTTGGGCACGACTTTCCACATGCTCCAGCTTGACTTTCCCTTCTCTGACTTGTTCTCGGATGAAATGAAAACGGACGTCAATGTGCTTACTTCTTCCGTGATTGACCGGGTTCTTCGCCAACTCGATCGTCGACTTGTTGTCAACTTGAATCACAGTCCCTTCTTTTCTGATTACTCCCAAATGCCTTAGCAGATTTGAAAGCCAGACTGCATGACACACGCTCCAAGAGGCTGCCACATACTCGACCTCGCAGGTCGATAGAGTTACAATGGGTTGCTTTTTGACAACCAAGTGAAAGTGTGTTCCCGAGTAGGAACACATAGCCCGACGTACTCTTCCGATCATCTACATCCCTACACACCGATCGCTTATCCGAGTAACCCACTAGTCGGTAGTCATCCGTTCTTGTATAAAAGAGACCAAGTGATAAGGTTCCTCGAATATACCTCAAAATTCTCTTCAATGCTTTCCGGTGTGTATAGCTCGGATCATCCATGAATCAATGCAAATTCCAACACTTAGCATTAAGTCGGTCCGGTACTTGTAAGATACCTCAAACTTCCAATTAGGCTCCGATATCTCCCCGGATCACTCGTTCTCCATTATCAAATTTTGAAAGTTTTGTGCCTGGTTCCATTGGAGTTGAGACTGGGTTGCAATCCACCATCTTGAATTTCTTTAAGATTTCCAAAGCATATCTTTCTTGAGATATGAAGATCCCATCCTCCGACTGCTTCACCTCTATGCCGAGAAAATACTTCATCAGTCCCAAATCAGTCATCTCGAACTCCTTCCTCGCATTATCTCCTTGAACTCCTTGATTAGTCTTGCATTGCTCCCGGTGAATATGAGGTCGTCGACATAAAGAGCAACTACCATCATATCCTTTTCCTCGACTTCTTTGTATAACGCATGCTCGTATGGACACCGCTCGTACCGTTCCTCTTGAAATACCTATCAATTCTCTCATTCCGAGCACGAGAGCCTGTTTTAGCCCGTAAAGGGCTTTCTTCAACCTCAAGACTTTCTTCTCATCTCCTTTTTTCATATACCCGAGTGGTAGTTCGACATACACCTCCTCTTTCACTCTCCCATTTAAGAAAGCCGACTTCACATCCATCTGCAGAATTGGCCATTGGTTCTGAGCGGCCATTGAGATCAGAAGTCGGATTGACTCCATTCTTGTAACCGGTGCAAAGACTTCATCGTAGTCAATCCCCTCCTTCTGCTTGTAACCTTTCACCACCAGTCGAGCTTTGTAACGCTCAACTTCTCCCTCAGCATTCATCTTCTTTTTTTACACCCATTTCACCCCAATAGGTCGAGCTCCTTCAGGAAGGTCGATCAGCTTCCATGTTTTGTTTCGTTCAATCGCTTCGATCTCCTCATCCATGGCTGTTCTCCACTTCTCATCTTGGACAGCTTTCTCAAAACTCATGTCTTGAGTCGCCAAGAGACATACAACATGAATTTCATTTGTAGTGTCGTATATCTCCTGTAGACTTCTCGTCCTTGGTTGTTGGGGCTCGGCTTCTTTATCTGAGGATTCAGTGATTATCAATGTTGGTGGTGCAACAACCTCCGAACTGGTTCCTTCTTCGTCAAGTTGCCCCAACTCCATGCCTTTGTTTCTTCCACATGAACATCTCGGCTCACCACTACTTTATTGTTAACAGGATCGAAAAGTTTGTAAGCTTTGGATTTCTCATCATACCCAACAAAGATGTATTTTCTGCTCCGATCCTCCAGCTTTGTTCTGTGCTGGCTCGGCACTTGCCCATAGGCAACGCTACCGAATACCTTCAGATGAGAGACACTCGGCTTCTTGCCACTCCAGATCTCTTGTGGCGTCTTCTCTCCTTGCTTTGCATGTGGAAATCTATTTTGCACATAGATCGCGCATCGCACCACTTCTCGCCTTAACCTTTTCTACAGATTCTTCCCTTTTAGCATAGATCGAACCATGTCAAGAACAGTTCGGTTCTTCCGTTCCGCCACACCATTCTCATTGCGGAGAATATGAAGCGATTAAGAATCGCCCCGACCCCATGTTCCTCACGTATTTGTTGAACTCGGTAGAAGTAAACTCGCCTCCTCTGTCAGATCGGACTGCTTTGATCGCCCTGCTCGTCTCCTTCTCCACCATTACTCTAAACTTCTTAAATATTTCAAAAACCTCGGACTTCTCTTTTAGGAAATAAACCCATGTCTTCCTTGAGAAATCATCAATGAAAGAGACGAAGTATCTTTTACCACTGAATGATTCCGGAGTTATCGGTCCACACACACAGTCGGTATGGATCGGTCCGAGTTGCTCCTTTGCTCGGTACTCGGATCCCCTTGGGAAAGAAGTCCTTGCCTGCTTTCCAATTATACAATCTTCACAAAACTTCTTCTCGAACTCCATTTTAGGCAGTCCAAGCACCATCTCCTTTTCTACCAACTTGGTTAACCCACCAAAATGAAGATGACCAAAACGAAAATGCCACTTCATGGCCTCGTCCTCCACATCAAGTTGCATGCATTTATCTTGAATTATCTTCAACTCAAGTTTGTACATGCGGTTCTTCTTCATCTCTACTCGGGCCATAAGCCTCCCGAGTTTATCCTTCAACAGTAGTTCTCGGTCTTTCATCAAAACTGAGTATCCATTCTCCATTAATTGTCTCATGCTCAATATGTTGCTTTTAAGATTAGGTACATAGTAGACATTTCTAATTTCGCCAACTCGCCCATTTCTCTGTTGATACCAGATCGTTCCTCGGCCTTTGACGGCTACTTTCGAAGCATCACCAAAAGAGACGGATCCCGACTCCTCATTTGTAAGTATTTTAAAAAAACGCTCGTCACCACACATGTGGTTACTTGCACCAGTGTCCAAGTACCAAACCGAGTTATCGGAATAGTTTGATTTGATCTCGGTTTCTGGAATGTTGGTCACCATCAGTAATCCTTCATCTTCCTCCTCGGCGACGAAATTTGTTGGTTCCTCTTTTTTCTTCTCAGACCTACAATTCTTAGAAATGTGACCCAGTTTTCCACAGTTGTAGCATTTTATTGAATAACAATTCTTGGCAACATGCCCACACTTCCCACAGTTATAGCATTCAATATCGTTGTTTGTATTTGTCCGACTTCCTCTTCCCTGAGTTCGTCCTTGCCCTCGCCAGTTTTGTTGGTTGGGTTGTTCGATTCCATATATTCCTCTTCCTCTTCCTCTTTGCCCTCTGCCTCTTCCTCGCCCTCTGGTGTTCTGAGCATAGAACACCTTTTCATCTCTGATAGTTGCCTTTGCCTGGAGAGCTTGTTCCAGGGACTCTCCCTTCTTTTTCTTCCTTCTCTGCTCATACGCCTCCAAAGACCTTGCAAGCTCTTCGACAGTGAGCGTTGACAGGTCCTTTGACTCCTCGATTGCACACACAATGTTCTCAAAGTTATCTGTCAGTGACCTCAAGATCTTTTCAACTACTCGGTTTGATGAGAGACTCTCACCATTCTGACTTAGCTTGTTTACCACGGTCTCTACTCGAGTAATGAACTCGGATATGCCTTCTGATTCCTTCATCTGCATATTTTCCAGCTCACCCCTGAGGGTTTGAAGTCGTACTTGCTTCACACGCTCATCTCCTTTGTTTGCTTTTTCTAGGATATCCCATGCCTCTTTTGAAGATATGGCGTTGGAAATCTTCTCAAATCCGGATTCGTCGACAGCTCGGTATAATAAATACAGAGCCGCCTTGTCTTTTGCTCGAACGTCTTCAATGCATTCAGCTGGGCATTTGAATACCCATCGGTGTTTTCCGGTTCGTCATACCCATTCTCGACCACGTCCCAGTTATCTTGGGAGCCGAAAAGAGCCTTCATTTGCACCTTCCAGGAGTCGTAGCTGACACCTTTCGTTAATTTGGGTAGCGGGATGCCATTAGTTAGACCTGCCATATCTCTCAAATGGTTACACTCAACTCACACAGCTCTCGGTCTGCGCACACCGCGACACTCTCTCTCGCAGCAGGTCAGTTCTCACGCTCACCTTGCATATAGCTCTGATGCCAATTTGTTGGCAACAAGAAGGCAAGTTTTTTCAAAGCAATATTTCTCTGATCTCTCTCTCTGTGTATATATGTGCATATCTGTTCCATACAAACTTACATGGTTTATATAGGCAAAAAGTTTGCCTCTTCGAATACCAAAGATAGATCAAGAGTCCTAATAAATAGTCCCACCACACCTTATTATTGATTCTATTAACTCATGCCAAAAAAAACTATTAATGCTAATCTGGGAATACCAAACGACAATAGCAAAACAATCCTCCTAATTTAAGTTTATTTTTATGACAAAGAGAACTTCCTTTTAAACCACCCCCTTGTCTTTGGAGTTCATTTCTTTTAAAATGGGAGCATTCTCACTTCCATCATCATCTCAAAACACAATTTTCACAAGAACTCATCAACCCCATCATGAGCCATGGAACCCAAACATCCACAGACATGAATGAGTCCAAAAAGCCAAACTCGTTCATAAAAACCCACAAGCAAAGACTTGAGAATGAAGAGAATCCCCATTACCTATTGAAATCGCGATTGAAGAAGCACAAAGGAGGAAGAAATTGAAGCTTGCTCACAGTGATCATTATGATGGTCCACGTTCACACTCCCACAAACAATGATGATCAAGGCATATTTATGAAACCAATTCACTTACACTCTCACGGTTCGTGCACAAAAGAAAATGAGGAAGGGTTTGCATGCAAAGAGAAGAAGGCACAAGTTTGCTCACAAGAGAAAATGCACAGTGGTTTTCAACTCAAAGAAGTGAGGTGTATTCTACATTAAGTTGGTTGTCAACTCAATGCCTATGTGTTCTCACGTCGCCGAGAGACATGACTTGTTATATGTATATAAATGATAAACATTCTTCACCTTATAAGTCGGTCTTGTAGGGTTGAATTAGGCTCAATCCATATTTAACATGGTATCAGAACCTATCATAATATTGTTTGCAGATATTGGGTGCTGATATTAGACCACCTGTTTGTTTGGTCTCTACATTCGAGATGTCCAGTCCTCGACGTGAAGGGTATGTTATATAAGTGGGGAGTAGTCATCACCTTATAAGTCAGTCTTGTATGTTCAATCCATATTTAACAGCCTCAAGGGCACAAGAGTGTTTTTGCTATTTTAAATTGCAAGCAAGCACTGCAATAAGCAGCTGACCAACTAACTCAGTCACAGAATATATACGTATTTATCTCTCTTCACATTTTATACATATACATATTTCTCTCTCTTCACATTTTATTACCGGTTATCTTCTTATTCTAGTTGTCTACCAAATATTTTTCTTAAATTGATAAGAGATCATATTAAACTAAAAACTAACTTTTTGCTATTTTAAATTGATGAGAGATCTCAACTTCAACCACCAATCTTGGCAACTTCAAAATGGATGTTAATTTAATTAAAATAATATTAAGTGTATTCCTAATTTAAAAAATTATAATCCATATTAAAATTATTCAAATTAACAATTCAATTAATTTCCCACTGTAGAAAAATAATTAAACCAATGATATTTTTTTTTTATAAGAGAGTACTTTGTTCGAATACTCAATAGATCTCAACTTCAACAGGAACTAGGAAAACTCCAAAAAGATATTAATTTAATTAAAAGAATATTAAAATTACTCCCAATTTAAATAATTATAATTCACATTATAATTATTCAAAATTAAATATAAATTAATTTCCTATCATGGAAAAAATTTAAACCAATTAATTATATATTTACAATTTAAAAAATCATAAATTAAATAAATACTAGAGACTTGTTTAATTTATTTAACATGTACATTATGACACAATGTTAAGTCAAACATCTTAATTTTGATAATTACAAGAGACACAGATGTGTTTCTAGACGCAGAGAAAAGAATGATAAGACGGATCATTAATGAGTATAGACGAAAGATGCACCCTCAAATAGAAGACGCACAAGATGAAGTGTTCAAGTTATCAAGCTTCAGAGCAACTACATCAAATGAAGAACCTTCAACGAACAAGACGGAGAGCTCACCTCAACTTCAAGTCAAAGCGCTCAAGTTTGGAGTTATGAAGACTGAAGTTGAAGATGAAGAAAGAAGACAGACGAATGAGTTCAAAACACAACTCATTTTTATTTATTCGTCTATCAAGTTTAATGAAGTTCAGATGCTGAATAACATATGTCTTCATTCAAATCAAGCTATTATTCAGAAGCTTCTAAAGATGGAAAGAGATTTGAAAGTACATCTCTGCAACACAAAAAATAGTTGTACGTTTCTATGAAATCTCTGAGCATATCAGTCAAATCCTGATCTCGCGCTGACATCTGCTGTTGAAACATTAAATGTTCCGATTGCTCACTTTACCAGATGTTGAAGTACACAAGACAAAAAAGGACTAACGTTCAAATCTTCAGTCTAACGGATACTTCACGGAGCTATCTATAAAAGGACTTCATTGCAACGAGTTGAAGTTGGTGAACTACACTACAAAAAGATTATATTCAACTCTCGCTCAAAGCTCTCAAGAAAAGTTCACTCGCCATAAACATAGAATAGAAATCATTGTAAAATCCCTTTCTGCGTAGAGGATTATTCTTTTGATCTTCATTGTAAGTCACTGTTGTGGTGTTTGTAGCCTGATGAGGCTAAGTGTTTAAAGAATACCTTGAGTTTAGCCTGAGGAGGTTGAGGTCCAAAGAATACTTGTTTTAACTTGAGGATGCTAAGTGTTGAAAGAATACATGGTTTAGTCTGTGGAGGCTGCGTTCAAAGAATACCTCGTTTAGCCTGCGGAGGCTGGGTGCAAAGAATATCGGTTTAACCTTAGAAGGATGGGTTCAAAGAATATTTGTGTAATTAACCAGAAGTGGTTAGCTTCAAAGAATACTTAGTAAAAACTTAACGTGTTACTGAGTAACTGGATGTAGTCTTAAAAAACGAACCAGTATAAAAATATTAGTGTCTTATGTTGTTTGGTTATTAACTAACTAAGGATAATTACTTAAACAAGAATTTTCTTTAAAATCAAATTTACAAGATCCAACTCATTTCACATTAACTAGGGATAATTACTTAAACAAAAATTTTCTTTAAAAAATTTTACGTCTTCTCCACAACATACAAATAAACGATAGAACATAAAATACATTTAATCTAAAGATACAACGGATGATAGAAGATCATGAAGCCACCTCCCAGTTTTGCTCTGGAACTTCATTTGATGAAGATTCTACCGTCTGTGGCAGGGTGTTTCCTGGTGAAGCTTTTGCATACACTCACCCATCCCAGGAGCATCCGGATCTGGAAGTCTCTGTTCCAACAAAGCACTACACATGGCAATGGGAACAGAACTTCACGGCTGACCTTGTCCTTCCACTCTTCACATTGTGTCTGAAGAAGACTCCAACAGTGCTCATCTTTGATGACACTACTCCTATAGTGGAAGAACCTCAAACACCAATAGTACACTTTGATGATATGGTGGAGGTTGATGACAAAGTTGAGGGTGCTGAGGCTAATATTCAAGAAGCTGAGGAGTATAAGACTCTGAAGCGTAAATATGATGCCTTGGAAGAGGATTGCGGGCACTTGAAAGCAAAGAACAGAGAACTTGAAGAAAATCAAGCTTCTCTATCGTCTGAAGTGCAGCAGCTAAAAGACCTTGTGATGACCCTGCTTAACAAGAAGCCAAAGCCTTCTTCTTGATCATCTTTTGATGATTTACAGCCCAAGGAGGAGAATAGAAGAGCCCAAGGGAAAGAAGATAAGTACAAAGGGAAAGCAACGTCTAAGGGGGAGCGAGCATTCAAAGAGCAAGCATCGTCTGAGGGGGAGTCATTTTTTTTTCTTATATCATATTTTTTTTGCTTATACTTGTAATTCTTTAGTATAGCTTACAATTGTAATTCTTTATTGGTTTTCTGTCTATACCAATGTAATTGTATACACAGATTACATCGCATTGATGTAACAATCTTTATAAAGAGGTATTATTCAGAAAACATCGTCTTGATGTCAATCTGGCTTTTAAGACTGTTTGTTTCTGTCTAACCATGTCTTGTGCAGATTTTCGTGGTATGGTCTGTAATCATCAAAAAGGGGGAGATTGTTAGATCAAAGATGATTAACGTCTCAAGGTTTTGATTAATTACAAGACAAACGAAACCAAGCTACCCAAGACTTGCTAAGACAAAATCAGCACAGACGAAACTGGACCCTTCAAAGTGAAGATCTGCGTCTGTCCAAAAGACAAGCCATCAGACAATACATGCACAGATGGAAGAAGACTACTCAAAGCTAAAAGTCCTTCGTTTGTCCAGAGAGTGAAGTCTAAGACGATAGGATGAGACGAAACAACAACTGAAGACTGAAAAATCATATCGTCTATCCAAAAGCTGAAGTCAAGATGAGTCTTTCGCGCCAAGATTTTGAAATCTGAAGAAGTTCTCATGAGAAGCATCCAAGATCAGTATAGGGATTCGAGCTTACACACCAAAGTCAAAAAGGTCTTCACCTTTTGTCACATCTTTGTACAAGTCAGAAATAGTACTGCGCACAACCTAGTCCGCTATATCCGCTGCGACTCTTATCAATCAATCAAGTACAACTGACAACCTTTTTGGAAAGCTCTAAAGAAGATTTCTCAACGACTCTCAACGGCATTCAAATGAGTCTAACGGCTATTTGAAGAAGATGCCTATAAAAGGACTTCACAGCTTCAAGAATCAGTTGGCGAATACGCTTAGCTCTATCCTTCATCTGAGAATTCGCTCAAGTCTGATATAAGTTCTTCATTGTAAAAACCCTCTCTGCGAAGAGGAAAAACTTTGTTTTTCAAACATCTTTCAAAGTGGCTGGGTTCAAACAATACTTGTAACCTTTTCACGGTTTGTAGTGAAAACTCAGTGATTGCTGAGTAACTGGACGTAGTCTAGAATAGACGAACCAGTATAAAAATATCTGTGTTTATTTGTTTCGTCTGATCAACTAACAGGGGATAATCATAATATAACATTTGTTTATTAAAATCAATATTTCAATATAAACATTGTTTCGTCTGAACCGATTTGAAACCCACAGACGAAAGGGATAAAATTTTTAATTAACACAATTCAACCCCCCTTCTTGTGTTTATCTTTTACATGAATGCCCCTACTTACGCAAATGTTTAACTTTTTCAATAGTTTATAAAAATTAAATTTTGTTTGTTTGTTCTATGCGGGACTTAAAATCTGGTTAAGCACGGTTCCACATCTTCATTATCTCACGTACGTACGTACATATATATATATATATATATATATATATATATATATATATATATATATATATATATAATGCAATATTTAATGATAATAAAGACAATAATGTAATTAAATTTTAGTTTTAATTTATCACGTATTTTTCTCATTTAAAGTTATGCCTAATTTGTAACCTTTTTTTCCTTCAAACATGACTATCGTCTTAGTTTCTAAAATTGTCCTATTATTATATATAATTACTATAATTGGAGGAACAATCTTTCCGCAGAAAATTATATAACGTAAATTGTATTTAATTATTTGTCATATACATTACTTATTACATTAATTTATAATTAAGAGACTAAATTCAGTAAAATGTTAGTTATAAAAATAATAAATACTATATAATTATCATTACGAATTACAATTATTAGAAATATAACATTTTTTTTGCCAAAACTATAATGTTTTTACAACGTTATAGTTGATAATTCAAAATTTTATTTTATTAATATAAGGATTATTTTAATTTTTCATTAATTAAGAAAATAAATTTTATTTTAAGTTTTCATATTTAAAAAGTAATAAATGGTATAAAAATAATGTTAATTATAAACAACAATAAAAATTAAAGTTCAAGGATAGAAAATCTAGTTAGTTGAATGTCTACACATAATTTAAGAAAATAATTTAAAGTGGCTTAACTCTTGCACTATTATTATTATTGATAGAAAATGACTTATGTTGAGGCTCAATAAATTAATATTTTATTTAACAAGAAAAATGAAGTTTATTATTAGAAGTCTAGATAAAATATGATACCAATAGTAAAAAAAAAGTTGATGATATAAATAAGTTAGAGATGCCGCTTGAATCCAAAGATTTCTATCAAACATTCTCAATAACTTGATATGAATAGATTTCTACTCAAAATCACACCTGAAAGGCAAAAAGGACACCTAAAAGGCGGAAAACACCTAAAATGTCACACGCCAGACTCACACTTACAAATTAGAAAATAGGTCTGGTATGTTGATAACTCACGAAAGTGTGCTATTTTTGTACTCTCTTTATATCATAAATTGTCTTTTTCATGCTCTTAATCTACCTAAAATAACTCTAAATTGATCTCAATTCACAATAATTCATATTAGAGCTTATTGATGGTGTGTTAAGTGTTTCAAGGAGAAAAATAGCCAAAAATAGCCAAAAACAGGTGAAAATGTGCCCAGGAAGGCATCTCTCGCGTGTTGGAACACAACTTGCGCGACTTAGAGCTCCAGTGAAAAAAAAAGTTATCTGGAACCTCATCTCGCGCTCATCTCTTCACATTTCGCGTGAGGACACCTTTTTTGAAGAGCAAGTTAATTCTCTGGCACCTCATCTCGCACCCACCACGCGTTCAACAATATCATCTCGCACGAGGTGGTGTAACTTTAAGAAGAAGTTAACTCTCTGACATTTCATCTCGCATTGATCTCGCGCCCAACTTTGTTATCTCGCGCGAGCTCGAGTAACTTCAAGTACAAGTTAACTCTCTAGAGGTTCACCTCGCGTCCATCTCGCACTCAAACATCACATCTCGCGCGAGGTGACTTAACTTGTACAGCATGTTTACTCTCTGGACCATGGACTCACGCGAGTTGAACTTGCAGTAGGCCCAAGTCCAAGGCTATAAATACAATTTGTTCAGAAATCTTAGGGAGTTCGCCTAATTTTAGACCTAATTTCAGCCTTTTGACAGAAGATGAAGAGAGCAGTTGTAATCCGATGAAGGGATCTTAATTCGTGAACGACAACGGGATTCAACTACGAGAAAAAGAGAAGGAGACTCAGATTATCATCATGTATTCTCTTTCAATTTATTGTATTGATTTCCATTCAATCATGAACTAAATTCCCTCTAAATTGGGGAACCGATGTAACCCTAATTCATTTTAATGCAATTCTTGATGTTATTCAGTATATTATTGAAAGTTTATTTCTTCTGTTCTTAATGCTATTTATTAAATTGACAACCTAATAAATTGATCGTAACCCTAGGAGAACTTTGAGAAAAGAAACTTAGGCAATATTGGAGAAATAGATCATTGTTACGCTAGAATTCCCTAATTAATTTGGTATTAACTTAATAGATTAATTAATCCGGTTAACCTAGACGGTGAGGGTGATCCTGAGAGGGGCACTCTTGAAGGTAGGAATCCAATCCAACCAGAAATATAATTTGATTAACTGATAGAAAAGCGTTAGAAAAATTAGTGGTGAAATCGAGAACTCAATCGCTCTTTTGATCATAATTCATTTGCATAATTTACGCTATTTCATAATTACTTTCTCATCAAACTTTCATAATTTTGATTACCGAAGGAATCATAAATAAAATAAATTACATTGTCTTATCCTCGTGGAATCGATAACCCTTTCTAAATACTTATTACTTGACGATTGTGGTATACTTTCCATAGGAAGTGCAAGTGATGTAATCACCGTTTATGCATATCACCGGTTAAATATTAGGTCTGGTCTGACTTGTTCTCACCCGTAATTGTGAGTGAGTGTCTAATATATGAGGTGCAGCCTTTCTACGAAATTACAACTACTACATTCTTTATTTATACATCATACTTGTGTAGAACAAAAAAAAAAACATATTTGATTATTGAAAGATTACCCAGCCCAACACAATCTCAAAACAAAGTTAGAATTCAACATTGTTATATTAAAACTAAGAGAAGAAAGAAATATGATGTGGTTAGTATATATTAGGAACTGTTGTTTGTCCTATTCATAACAATAGAGAAGAAATTTGGGTCTAAATATAACAATAACGTAACACAAATTTAGGATAAAATTAGATATTAATATATCAAAATATAATAAAATAAGAGTTAGAAAAAATATCTCTCATAATTTTTTACATGATTTGCAATGATAATTTCAAGATCTATTAGAATTATGGTTTAGCACATTCATAAGAAGGGAGGATAAAATTAAATATATATGGACAATGGAAGTTAAGAAATTCACAGAGTAACAAATAGAAGAGAGAAATATAATAAAGAAAGGAATTCTTTCAAGATTAACACGAACACTAGAATACTAATATGACATGTAATCTTAAGTTAGTAACTCAGAATTTACATTATATAAATATATAAATCAAATGATATCAGTATATATAGTTAATATTCATTTTAGAATAATTTTTTTAAAATTCAATTAAGTTAAATTTCTTAAACATATTATGAAGAATTTAATTTTTTTATAAAAAACAAAAATTATTTTAGTGAATTTTATATGGAAAAAGAAACAATACCTCAGTTATTAAAAAAAAATAATACAACTAAAAAAAAGTGCTAGAATACAATAATTTAATTGATATTTAAATTTACAAGTGTCACGTCGCTAGATCATATAATAACCTATTTTTTATAAACTTTAGACAAAGTCATCTACTCGCCAGACTAGACAGTCTAGTCACCCAAGCGGGGCGTGTTGGAATAAGGTGAGGCTATGTGGAACTTTGCATATGTTGGTTTCAGTAACCCAAACACGAGCACACAGATTATGTGGAACTTTGCTGATAAGTCTCTCTTGCTCACACTGACTTGACAGAGCAGAGGGTGCGTGCGACTCCGATGACATGGGAATAAACTATACCACACTTTGCAATGTCCCCATAATCTCTTGCTTTGGCCCATCATCTTTTTTATCTCTCTTAATTAACACGGCGTGTAAGATTGCACCACCACAATGGCCTTGCCGGTTTGGCTGCAAGATGCTTGTCTGCCATCATTATACATGAGTGAAGGCACAGGTCTCTTTTCTCTTAGAGTAGAGGAATCACAGGTTGCTGCAACCACATAATCACAGTGGCCTCGTACAGCCCTATTTGCTTCGTCATCCCCTTTTTCCTATTTTATTTATGAGAATCTTTTCTTATGATTACTACCTTCAGCTAAGTTCCGTATAGTGCTGCCAAATTTTTATTTGCTCAACACATACCCACACCAACAACATATAGCTTAGTCCTTTATCCTCTCAAACACATCATAGTTAGTTAAGTATGCCCCAACAGGGTTTACACCAACATCAACATAATGAATCTCACTGATGCGGTTCAGTAAGTCATCATTTCTTTTAGGTGTAACACCCCTCAACTTCTCCATCTAAATACTCTAATTTCTCTATGGTAAATAACTATGTCTTTTGATAGAACAAGTCAAATCTTATTTCATGTAGTAAATTTTCAAAATAAAATTTCTACAACTGCAAATATAAATTTCCCATAAAACAAAATGTCTTACACTTCAACATTCCTATATAATAGAAATTTCTCAAACAAAAAAAAAATGTAATAGCATCATGATGTCTTCAACAAATCAAGTTCTCCTCTAGCCTACGACTTGATGTCTACAAGCAACTGCTCATATGCTCACCCGTTTGCGGGTCATCACAAGTGTCAACCACAAACACAACCTTACTCATGATTTAATGATAATAATAAAATAATAAGAACAATACACACAAACAACAGATATAAAGAAGAAATAAAATTTCAATTAACAAATCATCACAATTAACTATGCAACCCAATATGATGCATGTCACTCACATTTCACTCTCATGTCATATGGTACCATGTCATATGGTACCATCAAAACAACTGAGCAATGCTAGGAGTACATGTCACATCTGACACTCTCAATAGAAATACTAGACAGTTACAGTTAGGATAACCAGTATTGCAATAGGAGTCACTTCCCACTGATGGTGATCGGCCATAGTGGAAGCTTTCCCCACCGCGAATACCCTCAAAGTCCTAGGTCATTACAACGACCCGTCAGGGACCAACCGTACTAGTTCCATTCATCCCCACCTTTCGAAAACATTTTCACCACGTATAGCATTCATGATAATCTCTCATTTTTAAAACGCTATGCTTTACAAGCATGTTCACCAGGGGCAACCTCATTCCCCGTCCACAGAGCAGACATCCATCCTTTTCTCTTTCAAATAATTTCATTTGATTATTATGAACCTAAACGACTCACCAATGCAATATGACCCACAAAATTAATCTCTTAATCCACATCAAAAATTTCCCATTAACATTAATAAATGTAATTCACATGTCATTCACACACACATCATTACAATTGTCAACAATACAAAGAAGGAAGAATGCACTAATAATAACCTGTGGAATTCTATAGAATCATAATTCAACCTGAAGTTTTATTTATTTATTTATACATTGACTAATGCTTAACCAAGTCCAAATTACCAAAGTCAACCTTGATACCTTAAAATCCAAATATCTAGTTATTGCCCCAATTTCTCTCACTGTTCCTTTCACCTCACACATCTATTCAATCTCTTATCACTTTAATTACAATGCCTCACTCACCAAATGAAACACTGCAATAACTATTCATATCATGTTTACATCCATCTTTATATACGCCTAACCATATCCTTTTATACTTAATAAGATTTCGTCATCATATTCCTTTTCAATAAATATCACCACCTTTGTACTAAACATATTTATCACAATGATGGGAACCCATTGACAGTTCTATATTCCTTTTATCTCTACTCAAACCCTATGAGTAATAAGATATCATGAAAATCTAATACTAAAATCAGAAAATTAATTACATTGAAATCATCACTCATGACATACTCATTATCATTGAAATCTTATAACTACTCTCACTTAAAGGGTTCTCAATAGGCAAAACTTATTCTCTGGATTTTCTAATTAACCAAAGGTTCTCACAACTATACACAGGTTTATGGTTTCTTAATATAAAAATATTATAATTCAAAAATCAAAATGTCAATCTACAATCCTAGAAGTCTCATATTTTATAATTTCATTTCTCTGATTTTTCTAACCCTCGTTTGCTCACTCATTCACAATATACCAATCTCATCACAAAATCTACCTTTAGAGCACAATAATTCAATTTCATTCAATAAAACAATTACACAAATAATCACAAATTACACAAATGATCACAATTGCCAAAACTAACAGGAACTCACAATAGCAATAATCCAATAGTAAAACCACAATCATCATACCCAAATTTAGTGAATTCAATCATCAAAATTACATAAACAATATTTTGAAACAATTAATCAATTATGTAGAAGGTACTCATTATTATCATCAAATTTAAGAACTACCCTAACCTGAATTCGAGATACTCTGTGTGAAGAAAAATTGAAGTTGGTAGAGTTCCAATCTCCACTCTCTCATCAGGAACTTCAATCTCTTTTTAGGGAGAAAGACAATACTAGAGCGTGAGAGAAATAGAAAGAATGAGGAAGGATGTGTGTTCAGAAAGCGTAGCAGGTTCGCCCTTTTATAGCTACTCAACCACCCCTGGACATTTACTACCCATTAAAATTATAACATTACATAATCAATTTTCATTATTTTGTTGAAGATAATTACTTCCTTAATTAGTGCAGATTCTGCTTTCTAACAGATTTGATGGTGATTTAGAACAGATTTTGTGGTGATTTAGAACAGATTTTGTGGTGATTTGATTTGTATCACCTTGATTACTTATTTCCTATTTTCGTAATTAAGTTGTACCTAGTCTATAAATTCATATTATATTTATTTTTTGAATAAGATACCGAAATAACATAAAATCTATTCTTCAATATTATTAAATTGAGACGTTATAATTTAATACTTGAGAAGCCAAGCTCAGTAACAATCTAGTTAAGCACGGTTCCACCTTTGCTAAATCCAAGGATGAATGTCAAACGGAAGGAGAGTGGCCGCACTTGGTATAATGACTTTTTTTACCTGCATTATAAGGAATTCAAAACATGGAAAGCATTCAGTGCAAGTAGTAATAACAAGTTAAAAACACACAAACAAATTGTTTTTACTTTCAGAAGATCACATAATACGCAGTATCTCCTGTCGTGTAGCATATGGGTACCATGTCATTATATAGGATCATTAATTTAGAGAAGTTAAGGAGCTAAAACTTTACTAGGATATGGAAAAAAACTTGCTAAAGATTTTGTTTGACATCATATGGTTAGTGAGGTTAGATGATGAGAACAAGGGTGGTCAAGATGGAAACTTAAGTCAGTTTGCATGCCTTGGAAGGGAGTAATGAGTAAGGTTTGGAGTGTGAATTTTTTTGAGAAAATAATTAAAAGGGAGGGACGAAGGGAAGATAGGAAAATATTGTGTAGAGAGTGGTTTTAGGAAGGGTTTCTATTGCTGTGATTTTTCTCTATTTTCTTTGCTCTCTTTCATTCTGATTGAAAAGGATCTCGGCTCCATTTTGCATCAATCAACAAGTACCCATCAGTTCACATCCATTAACATAAAAAATGTAGTGAAAAATGCAATACTGGTTCTCCCTTTTAGGGAGACCTTAACAGGTTTAAAATAATTCAAGGAAAGTTAACCTTGAAGCTTTTGGCTTTGACAAAACACAGAATATCAAAAACTAGTAATAAAAGCTTTATCACAAGAATATCAATATTGCATTAGATTTTATACCATCAATGCAAATATATTTTTCTCGCTTTGGTTCTTCTTGAGCTATGCAATTAGAGCAAAAATATTACTTGGCTAGATTCAATAAAAGCCAGAAGTACAGTAATTGTAGTCAAAGAAAAATGAAGGAATTTTTAGCATATAAAGGGGTGGGAGGGGAACAGATCATACTTCTTCTATGCAATTAGTTAAGAGTGAGACAGTTGACGTAGACGCAGGGAATCCAATTGGATGATATGACCTTGGCTCTCCATATTGATTCACTGATGGTATGAAGTCCTTATAGACAGCAAAAGGTCCATTAAAGGCAGAAGCCTCAATAATCCATGCATTGACTGAAGAACCAAATTTGGACACAACAATTTCAGATAGTGTCTGTAAATTTGATAGCCTCTCTATCACCGGGTTACTAGTCCCTTCAACTCGATCACCACAGAAAAAGATGGCATTGGCTATTGGTACCTATAGGAAATCAGAAGAATTTAAGTAAACATGCTTGATCAGCAGAAGGGCTATAGGTACAGGTTTGAAAACATCATATTATTCTATTTTACATAAATCCCTCAGTTCACAAAATTCAACTACAGGGCAATCAATTTCTTTTCATGAACACATGAAAAGCATTATTAAGTCATGATATGATTCCAATTTCACTAAGTCCACTGCACAACTCAATATTTTTGCTTCTTTAAAAAAAGAAAGAAAACTATGTTAAATTACTAACCTAAAGCTAAAACACAAAATTAAATGACTCTGGTAGTTATAGTAAGAAAATTTGTTCACTTTTGGATGGTGTTGAAGTAAAAGCTGAACTGTTATAAGCAATGGAGTTCAACTTCAAGTAATTAACTTGCGCGCAGAGTTCTGGTTTCAGGAGAAAGGCAGAGAGATGCACCAACTCTGTGGAATGTCCTGCTGTTAGGATGCAGTGGGACTCTCAAAACGGACTCCAACGTTCCATTTATAAGTCTACTCAGAATAGTTGGCATCAACCACAATGAATATTTTTTTAAGTTGCGTGCCTTGCATAAAGAGGCATTAGAAAGTCCAAATTTCAAATGTCCAACATAGACATCAAAAGAAGTTCAGTTCAGACATTTTCAAGATCATAAATGTTTCAGTTTGTGATTATTTACTTTAGTACCAGAAAAACCCATCACAATCTGAAATAGAAATAGAAAGATATTCTTCTATGATGATAGGAAGTAGAGACCCCTATAGTCAACAAAAATTCAAAATCAGATGAGTAGCAGAAATTGAAGGATGTGACTCACTATAGTTTTATTGGTTATCTGATTCTCGTGGCTGAAAAAGCATATAGGGTTATATTTTTATTGAATGACAACATGCATTTATACATCAATTAGAAATCAAAAATCACTTAAAATCTACTTTGATTGGCAATAAATATACTTAAAAAAGGAAATCAAATATTTTGTTTTTAGGAAACTATTTGACTCTTTATTGTGTGTAAATTAGGAAACTTAGAATGAGATGATTTGGCAGCTTCATGGGTCATTGCATTCAACACTCCTCCTTGACACTGAAGCTGCATATTCCAAATTTTTCCTCATGAACTCAAATTTGTGTTTAGGAAGTGTCTTTGTTAGAATGTTTTTGATATTTTGTTCTATAGTAAACAAGTTGCACTTCTCCATCCTTCTGAACTTCTTGAGGACTTCTTTTGCATATTTTTGCTGATACACAAATATTTCATTATGCTTTTGCTGCACCTACTTACCAAGAAAGAATGACATCTTTCCAATGTTTGTCATTTCAAAGACATCTTTCATTCTTTGTTTGAACTTATCAATAAGCTCATTATGACTTCCTTCTAGTTGTTCAATGGAGATTTTTTTCTCCAAGTACCCATTCAGTGATGGTGTTCTCATGGGTCCTCCAACATCTGTGTATATCAATTGCAGTCTTTTTGTAGCCTTCCGAGTCATAGTTTGTGGGAAAGGGAGTCTTGTTTGCTTTTCATATTGGGTGGTAGCACATGAAGGATGTTCTTCTGCTAATTCAAGTGAATTTTTTGCAAGATTGTTCTTTTTGTGCATTGCAGCTTGCTCTTTGTTCATGAGGTCTAAGGCAAAGCTTTTGCCTTTCATTTGAATGTTGAACACCTCTTTATCTTCTGAGTCTTTGATCATGCAATGTCTGTCTTCAAACAACACCTTATAACCTTTTTTCGAGTAATTGAGGAACACTCAACAAGTTTTGACTAATTTTTGGGACATACAACACATCAGGAATTAGTTTCAAACCTATGTGGCCTTCAATTGCCACAGTTCCTTTGCCTTTTACTTCAATGTATACTCCATTTCCGATCTTGACTTTAGAAAGAACAACTTCATTAAGTTCTGTAAAGAGCTCACGATCATAGGTCATGTGGTTTGTACATCCACTATCGATGAGTCAAGTTTCTGTAGAGCTATTGGCAGCGAAGCATGATACAACAAACATTTGCTCCTCTTGTAATTTGTCCTCAGCAACCTTGACTGCTTCTTGTTGTTGAAATTTGCATACTTTTTCAACATGCCCTAACTGACCACACCTATGACACCTGACATCTGGCCTCCACCAACACCTTTGTTGTAAGTGATTGGTTTTTTTTACATGAGGGCATGGTGGATATACCTTAGTGTTGCTGTTTTGATTTTTGTTGTTTGCATAAACTTCATATATGTTGTTATGACGTTTTCCATCATTGTTGATTTGCAACTTGACTTGAAATGCCCCCTCCATAGATCTTTCCTGCCTCATAAGCCTTCTCTGTTCTTGTGCCTTTAAAGCATGCAAAACTTCTGACAAAGTGATATGTGATAGATCCTTTGTATTCTCTAAAGTTGTGACAGAGGCTTCATATTTTTTGGGAACTGTTACAAGAATTTTTTGTACAATTCTTGAATCTGCAAATTCTGCACCTAATAATCTCACCTTGTTAGCAATGTCAAGCAATTTATCTGAGAACTCTTTGATTGTCTCAGACTCCTTCATCCTTTGTAATTCAAATTCTCGAATTGAATTCAAAACTTGCATGTTTCGTATCCGATCATCTCCTTCATACTCCTCCTTCAAATAATTCCATATGACACTTGCAGTTTTTAGTTTCATAATTCTTATGAAAATTATTTTTGAGACTCCAGCAAACAGACAAGCCTTTGTTTTTGCTTTTCTGGTTTTTTTCTCCTTATGATTTTTCATTTGGGCGACTGTAGGATTTTCTGGTAGTTGAGGAACATCATAATCCTCTCCTACAGCGTCCCAGACATCTAGAGCCTCCAGGTAATTTTTCATTCTCACCGCCCAAAGGTTGCAGTTCTCTCCATTAAACACAGGAAGAACAACCTATGAAAAGCTTACTTCAGTATCCATGGCACAAGTCCCGTAAGGAGGTTTGCTCGATGCCAATTTGTTGGTTATTAAGGAAAGAGCATATAGGGTTATAGCAAGAACAAAAAATATATTGAATTATAGAAGGTTGTATCTTTATTGAATGACAAAAATCAAGTAAAATCTATTTTGATTGGCAACAAATATACTTAAAAAAGGAAATCAAATATTCTGTTTCTAGGAAACTATTTGACTATTTATTGTGTGTAAATTAGGAAAACTTAGAAAGAGATGATTTGACAGCTTCATGGGTCATTGTATTCAACAAGTAGCAGAAAATGAAGGATGTCACTCACTATAGTTTTATTGATTATCTGATTCTTATGGTTGCGTTTCTTCTCCTTCTCGGTGTTGCAGCTTTGAAAGAAAATACAGGAACATGGAAAATCCAAAATGAGAAAATTTTCAAATTTGAAATATAAAATTTATGGTTTGATTACATTTATATTCTTTCTAAGTTTGTCTTGAGTATCCAAGCTAAGATGCTCTTAGATTTAAGCAAGTACGCAACAAGAATAATTTAATGTTTAGGTACCCAAATATTCTTGAGTCCTTTCATGTTAGTTTTGATAGTTTTGGACGTAACCTTCTTTAGCAAGTGTCTACATTTGAATGTTAAGTGTCCATAAGTTTGGGACCCTTATATCCGAGTCTAGATTTTATTGTTAGGATGTCTTTGAGTATTTTAATAATCTAAGTTTTTCACTCCCTTCTATAAATTTGGAGAAGGATAGTTTAAAGGATTCTTCTTTCTATAAATTTGGAGAAGAATAGTTTAAAGGATTCTTCTTTCTCTTTCAGAAGTTTGTTTTCTTAAAAAATAACCTCATCTAACCATTTTTGTGTCTTATGTTGGACACCTACTATGACCCCAGATTGTTGGGTGAGGAGATGATCAGTAGGCTTAGATGATGCCAAGAGTGGTTTAAAAAAATGTTTTTCAGGTTAAAGCATCCTTCTCTTATGAAGACTCTTTATATCATCATCTTTTATTTCTTTCCTTAGTATTCACATGGTGTTTGGACTAATTTGGACCTCATGTATTTGTTTTCAATTTAGATATGTAATTGGATAGCTAAAGATACAAGGGAACTTGTAATATCTGTTATGGTTAATGGTCACATTACCTCATGACATTGGTAACCAATTGATAAAGAAACAGACTTATTTTGAGGTTGGATCAAAAGCATAATTCACACCCAGTTGCGGGGAGTTTACACACTAGAAAGTCTACTACTTGCTATATATTCAAAGTGTTGGGAACACTGTTAGTTGGAGATGATTCTACAAACGATGATAGTTTTATCTACATTTAAGGCAAAATATATGGCAGCTTGTTAAGTTATCAAAGAAACTTTTATGGTTAAGAATTTTAGCTTCTAGACTACTTCAAAGAGAATGCTTGGAGCCAATTATTGTCCACTAAGATAGTCAAACTGTTGTCTAAGCAAAGATAATGTGCATCATGGCAGAACCAAATACATGGACGTGAAGTATCACTCCATAAGAAATGTGATCAAGAGTAGAACTGAGGTTATTCAAAAGATAGAAAAAGAAGATATGCAACTCACAAACTCGTTAAGGTTTTAACTTATGTGAAATTCAACTATTGTTTGAAGTTATTGATGATGACAAGATAGTGGTACTTGACCAAAATAAAGAACATTATGTATAGGCCAAATACTTCCCTTCGTACGACAACATCTTAGTACGATGTTTTGCATCTAACATCAACTAACCTCAGTTCAAGAGGATGTTGTGCGTCCAACTAACTTAGCTTTAAAAGGCCGCGTAATTAGTCTCGTTAGAGATTGTTAATCATTATTTTCACATCTTCATTATCACATATGCAATATATTTATTTGATACACATAATCTTATGATAATAAAGGCAATAGCTCAATTAAATTTTAGTTTTAATTTATCACGCATTTTCCTTTTTAAGTCAATAAAAGTTATCTCGTCTAATTTGTAATTTTTTTTCCTCCTAACATGACTCCCTTTTTAGTTCCTAAAATTTTCCTATTATTGTATATAATTACTATAATTGCAAGGGCAAACTCTTTTGAAGAAAATTTTATAAGGTAAATTGTATTTAATTATTTGTCATATACATAACTTATTATATTAATTTATAATTAGGAGACTAAATTAAGTAATAATAAATACTATGTAATTATTATTAGGTATTACAATTATTAAAAGGATAACCTCTTTTTTTTTTTGCCAAAACTATAATGTTTCTACAACGTTATAGTTGATAATTTAAAATTTTAGTTAATTAATATTTATATATTGAGGATTATTTTCATTTTTCATTTTTTAAGAAAATAAATTTTGTTTTAAGTTTTCATATATAAAAAATAATAAATGGTATAAAAATAATGTTAATTATAAACAACAATAAAAATTAAGGTTCAGGGATAGAAAATCTAGTTGATGAAATGTCTACACATAATTTAAGAAATAATTTAAAATGGCTTAACTTTTATATTATTATTATTATTGATAGAAAATGACTTAAGTTGAGGTTCAATTAATTAATATTTATTTTAATAAGAAAGAAGTTTATTGTTAGAAGTGAATATCAGAATAAAATATAATAATGGTAAAAGAAAAGTTGATGATACAGATAAGTTAATGATGAAACTTAAATCCAAAGATTCCTATCAAACATTTTCAATAGCTACCAAAATGACATGTAAAACATGGAAATACCAAAAAAGATAAAAAAAATTCAATTACATATAAAAATTTCAATTACCATAAAAGATACTATACATATACATGTCAATTCAACAAAAAAAAAAATTGTCACCCTCTAAGTTGTATCCATTTAACAACACTAAGTACGGGTGGAAACAGGTCATTTTCAATTTTGTAGGTTTGCGCTTGACCTATTATATATAATAGATTATTTTTTCCAGTCTAGTCTAACCTGTTTAAAAAGTTTAGTTTGGCCTGTGATTTGATAGACCGGTTTGTTTCTCCAAGTTTATTTATAAAGGCTTATTTTGCAACGTCTATTAACTAGGTCTGTTTTCAAGGGTTATTTATTTTAAATATAAATATAATTTTTATGATATTTATAACAAAAGATTATTATGTTGTAATGGTTAGTGATTTTTTTATTTGAACCTTAGTGCATGGGTTTGAATCTTATGTTTGTCTTATTTTTAATATCAAGCTGAACAAACCAGTTGGACAAATCAGACCAAACAATTATTAGACGTTTACGAAATAGGCCATGTCTCAAGACATTTATGAAATAAGCCATGTCACAAGCCTCTAGCCTAGAATGTTTTCATCCCTAGCTATGAGTGAGTGTCTAATATATGAGAAATATCTCTCACAATTTAAATGAACTACTACATCCCTTTATTTATGCCCCGTACTTGTGTAGAACCAAAAATACTTGTGTTGAACCAAAAAAGCATGCTTAATTGAAAATTAAAGATCAATGTAATCAAAATTATATATGAAATAAGAGTAAGAAGAAATATCTCTCACAACTTAAAATTAGAGATAATATAATGAAAATTATAGATGAAATAAGAGTAAGAAAAAATATCTCTCACAATCAAAAGTTAGAGATCAATCTAATCAAAATATAAATAAAATAAGAGTAAAAAGAAATATCTTACGTGGTTTGCAATGATAATTTTACGATCTATTAAAATTGTGGTTTAACACATTCATAAGAATGGAGAATAAAATTAAGCCTAAATAGACAATGGAAATTAAAAATTATGTTGAGTATCACGTAGAGGAGAGAAATTTAATGAAAAATAAAATTCTTTTAAAATTAACACATAAGCTAATGTGACAAATAATCCTAAGTGAACAAGATAAGGTATAATTAGTAACTCAAAATTTACTTTATATAAAGACATAGATAATGTAATACAAGAATAAAATTAATGTTAATCTTAAAATAATCCATTTAGTTAAATTTCTTAAACATATTGTTAAGAATTTAATTTTTTAATTGAATAGATGAAATAAAACTTTATTAAAAAACATAAATTGTTTTAGTGAATTTTATATATGAAAAGAAACGATAACTCAATTATTAAAAAAATAATAAAAAGTGTTATCATCTAATTATTATTTAAATTTAGAAGCACCACATCGGATATACCATAACATACCCAACTCTTTATAAACCGTTGACAAAGTCATGTAATTGCCGGTCTAGGTAGCTCTAAACTGTAACCCAAGTGGGGGCACTAAGGTGTTGGAACTTGCAGCCTGATAACAGGTGACCAAATGTGGAACCTTGTGTGTGTGAGTCACCCCAGTCCAGTGAACTGGGGCCAATAACGCACTATGTGAAGCCAACAATGCCTCACAGAGCAATGCAGAGACACTCTTGCTTGCTCACACTGACTTGACAGAGCAGTGGGTGCGTCAATTCTGGCATGCCGGAATTGTACATCCCTGATAACAGGGTTGCCCCTAACACGTTTGTGCATGGGAAGAAAAACACACTTTGCAAGGTTCCCATAACCTCTTGCTTGGACCATCATCCTTTTATCTCTTGTTTCATTTGATATAAGCTTCTTATTTAACACAGCGTGTTTTGTACTTTGTAATATTGCACCACCACAATGGCCTTGCTGGTTTGGGTTGTGGCTGCAATATGCTTGTCTGCCACATTATACTTGAGTGAAGTTGAATCTTAGAGTGGACGAATCACATGTTTCTGCAACCACATAATCACAGTGGCTTCGTACAGCCCTATTTGCTTCGACATCCTTTTTTACTACCTTCAGCTAAGTGTCATATAGTGCTGCCACATTTTTATTTACTCAATACATACCCACACCAACAACACATCGCTGTGAGTCTTTCACATTTGAAGTTCACAAAAGAAAATGTATCTTGTATAGATGTAGGCATTTTCTATACCAAATTTCAGAAGAATTTTGAAACCCAATAAATACTGTTTAGTTAAATAAATTAATATCAAAAGTTAATTTTATTTCAAATTTTGTGTTCCAAAAATTAAAATGAATAAATATTTTAGGATTTTAGAGTATATCTCACTTAATGAATTTCCTTCATCTTTCACTTCGTAAGATTTTGTTTCATAAACTTTTAACTGAATCAATAGAGAAAAAATTATGGGCTGACTTTTTCCCCCACTACATGAAAAATACAAGATTAAAATTTGGCTGAAATTTAGATGAACTCTATGGTTGCTATGTCATTATTCAAATTTTAAAACTGAATAGTTGTAGACTTGTAGGGTGTCTAAATATATGTGCATCATCATGACAACTAATTTCACAATTTTATGAATGTCCAAAGAAAGCACCTTACGATGACATGTTAACTTTTTGTTTGAAACATTCCAGGAAAACACATAATTTAGTTACATTCATCCTGATAATTTAGATATTTTTCAGTGGACCTATCAAGTATGCAATACTAACTTACATCTAAACTTTCTATTATTTCAAAGTGCATCTGCATGCTTGGAGCCTTATCAGCAAAATAATACTTTGCGGATACTACTAATTTCCCCCCGCTCTTGAGGGCTTCAGATTCCAGAATATGCAGCATTGTGTCTCTTTCAGTTCGTATCCAGTCACGCCGTGTGTCACTCCATTGTCTTGGAGTTCCGTGAAGGATAAAACGGAGTTGATAAGCTCCTTTTATCAAACTCTTGGATATCCTCTCAAACACATCATTGTTAGTTAAGTACGCCCCAGCAGAGTTCAGACCAACATCAACATAATGAATCTCACTGATGTTGTTCAGTAAGTCATCCTTTGTTTTAGGGATAACATAGACTTCCTCAGATCCACTGAACTTTATGTCCGTAGGCTGTCCCACACTGGTTGAACTTGCATTATATCCAATATCTGAGAAGCCAAGCTCAGTAACTATCTGGTTAAGCACGGTTCCACCTTTGCTAAATCCAAGGATGAATGTCTTCGGCTGAGGGAAGCAAACGGAAGGAGAGTGGCTGCACTTGGTATCTACTTGTGTTCCTAAAATGACTTTTTTTACCTGCATTATAAGGAATTCAAAACATGGAAAGCATTCAGTGCAAGTAGTAATTACAAGTTAAAAACACAAACAGATTGTTTTTACTTTCACAAGATCACTTAATATGCGGTATCTCCTGTCGTGTAGCATATTGGTGCCATGTCATTATATAGGATCATTAATTTAGAGAAGTCAAGGAACTAAAACTTTACTAGGATATGGAACAAACTTGCTAAAGATTTGTTTGGCGTCATATGGTTAGTGAGGTTAGATGATGAGAACAAGGGTCAAGATGCAAACTTAAGTCAGTTTGCATGCCTTGGAAGGGAGTAATGAGTAAGGTTTGCAGTGTGAATTTGTTTGAGAAAAATAATTTTAAGGGAGGGGCGAAGGGAATATAGGAAAAAATTGTGTAGAGAGTGGTTTTAGGAAGGGTATCTATTTGCTCTGATTTTTCTCTATTTTCTTTGCTCTCTTCCATTCTGATTAAAAGGAGCTAGGATCCATTTTGCATCAATCAACAAGTACCCACCAGTCCACATCCATTAACATGAAAAATGTAGTGTTAAATAAAAAGGGATGCAATACAGGTTCTCCCTTTTAGGGAGACCTTGACAGGTTTAAAATAATCCAAGGGAAGTTAACCTTGAAGCTTTTGGCTTTGACAAAACAAAGAATATCAAAAACTGGTAATAAAAGCTTTATCACAAGAATATCAATATTGGATTAGATATTACACCATCAATGCAAATATATTTTTCTCGCTTCCATTCTTCTTGAGCTATGCAATTAGAGCAAAAATATTACTTGGTTAGATCCAATAACTGCCACAAGTACAGTAGTTGCAGTCATAGAAAAATGAAAAAAATTTAGCATATAAAGGGGTGGAAGGGGAACAGATCATACTTCTTCTAGGCAATTAGTTAAGAGTGAGACAGTTGACGTAGACGCAGGGAATCCAATTGGATGATATGACCTTGGCTCTCCATATTGATTCACTGATGGTATGAAGTCCTTATGGATGGCAAAAGGTCCATTAAAAGCAGAAGCCTCAATAATCCATGCATTGACTGAAGAACCAAATTTGGACACAACAATTTCAGATAGTGTCTGTAAATCTGATAGCCTCTCTATCACCGGGTTACCAGTCCCTTCAACTCGATCACCACAGAAAAAGATGGCATTGGCTATTGGTACCTGTAACAAATCAGAAGAATTTAAGTAAACATGCTTGATCAGCAGAAGGGCTATAGGTACAGGTTTGAAAACATCCATATCCACGAAAATGGAACAACAAAGTTTGAATTGGAAGTTGCAACCACATCATATTGTTCTATTTTACATAAATCCCTCAGTTCACAAAATTCAACTACAGTTCAGGTCAATCAATTTCTTCTCATGAACACGTGAAAAGCATTATTAAGTCATGGTACGATTCCAATTTTACTAAGTCCATTGCACAACACGATAATTTTGTTTTTGTTTTTAAAAAAAAAAGGAAAACAATGTTAAATAACTATCCTAAAGCTAAAACACAAAATGAAAAGACTGATAGTTTTAGTAAGAAAATTGTTTCACTTTTGGATGGTGTGAAGTAAAAGCTCAACTGCTATAAGCAATGGAGTTCAAGTTCAAGTAATTAACTTACACACAGAGTTCTGGTTTCAGGAGAAAGGCAGAGAGATGCACCAACTCTGTGGAATGTCCTGCTGTTAGGATGCAGTGGGACTCTCAAAACTCCACTCCAACGTTCCATTTATAAGTCTACACAGAATATTTGGCATCAACCACAGTGAATATTTTAAGTTGTGTGCATTGCATAAAGAGGCATCAGAAAGTCCAAATTCCAAATGTCCAATATAGACCTCAAAAGAAGTTCAGTTCAGAAATTTTTAAGATCATAAATGTTTCCGATTGTGATTATTTACTTTAGTACCAGAAAAAACTATCACATTCTGAAATTCTGAAATAGAAATAAAAAGATATTCTTCTAAAATGATAGGGAGCAGAGACATACACTTCAACAGAAGCAAGCAGTACTCAACCACATGAAACAAGTCTAAAGCACATAAAAAAATTTGTTTGCTAATTCAAATGGAAATTAAACACTGAGTTAAAGAATGCACTATTAGTATACATCGTCAACTAATTAAAAATCCCCCTAGATAGGAATTTGTAAAATAATTAAATTGAAATTCAAAAACATTTCCAAAAACACAAATAGTATGTTTGGAACAGATTCATAGTTCCTTCTACATTTTCAAGGTATCACCATAATTTTGTGAGGATAGGTTATGGGCCTAATTCTTGCTCCCCACTTATAGTGGACTACGGATGACACAATAATTTGTTAAAATGTGAGTTATAAGCCTAAATCCGTCCAACAAAACCGATTCAGACGAGGTTTGTTTCCCGGTTATATAATATCTAGGTGAGGTGGGATTTCGAATATAGAATTGATTCAGTGTTGTAATCATAACACACTATTCGTTCTATGAGCGTGCGTAACTACAGTTCATATTCATCTATTGGTCCGACGTTGATTATAGGTACAGAAAAAATTAAAACATAACGATGATCATGAAAGACATTGAATTAATAACAAAAGGGAAAAAAAAAAAAAATGAATGATATAGGGAACATACAAAATCGAAAGCTGAACCTTCCGAGAAGTTAGACACTGAACCAGATGAGTGACAGAAAATGAAGGATGTGACTCACTATAGTTTTATTGGTTATCTGATTCTCATGGCTGCGTTTCTTCTTCTTCTTCTCGGTGTTGGAGCGTTGAAAGAAGATACAGGAACATGGAAAATCCGAAATGAGGAAATTTTCAAATTTTAAATATAAATTTTATAGTTTGATTACATTTATACTCTTTCCAAGTTTGTCTTGTGTATCCAAGCTAAGATTCTCTTAGATTTGTTCCTAAACTGTGAATTGGAATTTGTTACTTAAAAGTTCCAACATTAAACTCATATTATTAGATAAGATGATACAAGTGTATTAATCAAATCTTTACAAAGTTAAATTAACAATCTTTAATCAGAGTAGTTTATGCTATTTTTGCTCATATAGTGTTTTTATTTTTATTTTTAAATTATATTTTTTAAGCAGTCAACAAATATATTTTTTTAATATTTTTCAAATAATTTGTCTATAGTTGCAGTTTTATATTACAATATAATTATTTATCATAAATCTAAATTATAATTTATATATTTAAATATTTGATGTTGTAGTTTATTCAAACTTATTTCTTGAAAAAAAAAATCGTTCCATTTCTTGATATGTATGTTTAAATTCTTTCTACTTCAAAAAAAAATCTTATCTACTTCTTAATAATCACTTTTTTAAAAAAAAAATAACTTTTATAATTACCGGTTGAAATTTTAAATTAATAACTAACACTTTATTGTGGACTTTCATTATAATGCGATTTCTATGATTAAAAACGATATTTATTTATTGTATTTTAATTATAAAAAATAAATAATTATTTTTACATAATACATGACATAAAGTGTTAGTAAATTTTATATGTAAAAAAAAAATTTAATTTTTAAAATTAAAATATTTATGGAAATTTTAATAAAAATTGTGGAATATTATGTTAGAGTTTGAAATAGGAAAAATTGATGTTTTCTTAATTTTTCATGAAATTTGACATGTTGATTTATAAATCAAATTTTACATTAACTATCAAAAATTAAATTTTATATTATGATTCTATGCATAAATAAAAAATAACCAAATTATCAAAATTCATAAAGAAATTATTTAGTTTTAATTGATATTATAATTATTTTTTAAATAATAACTATATTTACTCATATTTAGTTCCTTTAAAAAAAATAAGTAAATAATATAACAAGATGAATAAAAATATATTAAATAATTTTAATTAATAGCCTTTCTAATTTCTGTCCCTTATTTTATAAATCCTCAATTTTATCAAAAAAAAATATTTCTCATGCCCATTTTACTAGATGCTGATTCTCAAATCTTAAATCGATTATTTTAATTTAGACTCTTTTGTATACTAATTAACAAAATAACACTTAATAGTTAATGTCATCAAATATATCAACAAACTAAAAATGTGCGGATGAACGAACTAAAATTGCGAATACTTTAAAATAGAGTGACTGAAATTATAATTTTTAAAAATTAAATGATTAAATCTCCAAGTTAGAAAAATAAACTAAAATTGGACAAAAATTTCAATTTAATTATCAAACATAATTTAATTAATTTTAATTAATAAAATTAAAAATCTAAATTTTTTTTAACGGTACAAAGTTTCCCTTTAGAAATACCATAAAATTAAATAATTATATTTAACTTTTAATAATCATATTTTTATAATTACAAAATACAAACTGCAATATATTCAAACGAGTCTAACTTTAATTCTAGACTCACTTAAGTTAAAAAAACACAGACCAAAATACCATGTTATTAGCCATCTTTCTGATCAATCATGCTAAGATAAACTTTTCATAGACTAAAACAAATAGAAAATAAAAAATTAATTCTTGCATATGATAAAATTATTAAAATCAACTTACACACCCCAACTTTTATATAATTTAAATTAGATATTATAAACATAATCCATAAATTAATTTTAACTTGAAAAAAATTAACTTTACTTTTTAATATGAAATTTTTGACGTATATAAGTTTTTTTTTAATTTTAATTAGGAAAATGGACTGTGTTGCAAACACAATACAATTAGTTGTCACGGTCCTAGAAACTTTTTATGTCTGTGCGGTTTTAGGAGGTTTGGTCTCCACTAAACTCCTAAGTTAGCTTTCTAAGTATCTTAAGACAATAAAGAACAAAACGAAAGAGTGAGAAAAAATCTCTAGAAAACTTGTTTGTTCTTATTGCTTGATGTTTTGCACAAATAAGACTCCCTCTATTTATAGAGAATTCTTAATATAGAGAATGGTTAAGATTGTGAACACTTGTCACCAATTCAAAGATAAAAAAAACTTTCTAAATCACTATTTTAGAATTATTTCCAAAATTTTTTAAGAAGTTCTAAACTATTCTAGAATATTTCATATAATTCTATAACATTTTACAAGACACACGAATATTTTACAACATTCTACAATACTCAAGTATTTTACAAGAAATTATATTTTTCTAGAAGGTCAAAGAATTCTTTAGAATAATTTAACATAATAAAATTTGACGGGTTTAAATAAATATATGCCTAGCTCATTGGCATGCACGACCGATGTTAATTTTTCCACCGATATTAATTTTTTCACGTGTCCAATGGAAACTCACCGAGTCATGAACTCACTCTTCACTTCACCGTTAGCAAACACTCCCTCAGCAAAGGAACAATACACTGTAACCACCCAACCAAATTTTGCCTCTCACTAATTATGGGTTCAAGTTTTGCACCTCAATATTTCCCACTCTCTACCACCCAACCTAAAAACAACACAAGAATCAAACTTCAATTCTGAAGAGAAGTGCACAGTTTTACCATGGAACCAGCCACATAGAAGCACGGTTCTCTGTGCTACTTTCTAATACATTTTCTCCTCTTGGGCATTTTAATTATCAGAATTCTTATCTAATACATTTTCTCCTCTGAATTCGTATCTCATTGCTGTCGCCAATGAATCCTGCACAACCGCTGCGCATTCAGTGTTGCCTGGAGGCACCCTTGGAACAGATGCATTCATGCTGGAGACACCCTTGGGCTGGGCGTGTTCATGTTCAAGCCATTAGAGGCACCCATTGGCTCAGCGCTTTCATTGCAATCAGACTCATAGTTATAATATGTTTACAACCCAACCCATTTTCACACTTAAAATTAAAAATAATACCATATACGTCAAAAAGCCTATATTCTGTTTCCCTATTAAAAATAGATTAGCATTGTTTAAAACGAAAGTCGAAAGGTAAATGCATGCTTAAGTACTACTACTTCTTTCGACACAATATACAGACAAAAGTGAACAGGAAGAAGATTAGCAAGTTAACAGCAGTATAGTTCACCGCAATGGAGGATAACAACCTTTAATATCTAATTTTTCGAATATATATTTCACCACAGAGCATAGCAATGCAATTGAAGCATGATGCAAAGAAAAACAGTGAAGCATTCAGCAACCCAAAAATAAATAGCCGCACCACCATCTCAGCTTGTTCTTGCCAACTCAGTATTATAAGATTAAAAATGGTTCAAGAAACGTCACCACTTTCCTAAATACAACCTTTGATTAAATTAACAAGTTCCCCCCGCCCCCACCTTTTTTCCTATTTCGCTTTGTGGTGTGACAGACAAGTGCAATATCGATGGGATATGCTTGTCTGCAAAAGCTGATACCCTCTGTTGACGCATGCCATGAATAAAAGTCAGGCAAGCAACTAAGAACCCATTCCACTGAGCTCCTTTATCTACTACAATCTTCAAGATATTGGATGCCGCCTCCTGCAAATTTCCGTACCCATATTAGTCTTGTGATAGAATACAATAATTAATTATCTAAATCAATTTCTAGCTTGAAATGGTTGCTGCAGAACACAATCATATTTACAATCCCATGTCTAATCTTGGTTTTCATTGATATCCAAGCGAGCCAGATTTATTCATTCAGTGAAGATGATAGACCAGTTGGGATTCAGGAACCAAAAGTATTTTAGCATTGCATTCAAGTGATATTGTGATTAGTTTTCAACTTAGAAAATCAATTTTGATTAAGACAATTGTCCTAATACTTGACTGTTACATACAAAGTTTTCTCAAATTACCTCTTTGGTCGGCTTCGGTCTTCTTCATAATCCATCACTACACCAGATTCAGAGCAGATCTCCTCATGGCCTCTGAAGTCGATGTCGGCCTGCTTACAGTGTGTAACTTCTGCCACGAAGTAAGTAAGACACGTCGACCAATATATTTCAACCATAAAGAACAGCAGGCAATTATAGTGTCATATATTTGATACAACTCCAAATCCTCACATAGGATAGCCTAAGTTGAATGTTGCACAGAACAGCTATATATGGCCAAAAACTTAATATGTAATTTCAATTGAAATTTTACAATGGATCAGCAGTTACATAAGATTAGAAATACAATTATCAGAGACAAGATAGAATTAGAAAATATGAAAGCGTTTCATCTTAGGTAATTTAAGCTTTTGCGAAGAAAACCCATTGATGCACAATAACAAAGGGGATGGACAAGATAGAGGAGCTGACGGATAGTCAAATAAACGAATACCAAGGAAAATTATAAGCCAAACCACTACTAAGGGTCCATAGCAGTTTTCCTAGATTTTCACTCTGGGCTAAGATGGTAAGCTAGTGGTGGCTTAGCAATGTTCTATTATGGCCATGCATCATTTTCTTAGATCAACAAGAAAGAGCATGAATTTGGTTTCTTCTCGTGCAAAACAAAATGATCACATTATTTGGCTCAGATACAACTCCCAGAGCAAAGAATAGAAATTATAGGACAAAAGAAGAAAGAATGAACAAGAAATGTTGCACATCAAAATATTCAAAATCGTCAGATAAAATTTTTAACCATTTTAAGTGGTTAATTTACATAGTGTTCATATTAAATTGGCAAATAGTGTTGGGACGAGAATTCCAGCTTGCACTATACATCCACGAGATAATCCAACACCAAAACCAAAACATGCATAGATACAGGAAAGGATAAACAAATTTTCAACAGATTCAGTACAGGAATGAAAATTTATGCATGCACTTTTATCAGACATTTTCTCATCTGCATTTAGGGGGGAAATGTTGTGAAAACGGAAGGTATAAAAATAAATCCAACCCACCTTGAAAATGGTCTTCTTTACTTCTTCTACCTTCTCTTCCACATCCTTCCTATGCTTCTTGTCAATTTCACTCATAGTATCAGCCCATTTTATCTTCTCTTGAATTGAAACAAGCAGACTTTCTGATGTAGACAACCTATTTCCCAACCATGAATAAAAAATTGTGACAACATGAATAAACCAACTTCCACCAAGACTGGATACTATACAGACTTGGATGTATTTCTGAGTGGTCACAGTTAAAAAATTCAAAGCTGTTTTAGTGTTGAGACAAGTTATACTGATACTCTAGTTGTCCAGTATCACTCCATCACCATGTTCACCATCAAACATGGAAATTTCACATCATTTTTTCCAGGCAATGGTAATTGATTTACTAAATATGTAAATAACAGACACTTATAACAAATTAATCAGGCCTCTACTTTAAAAGATAGATTACCAGTTAGAGAGAGTCTGTATCATGTTCCCCAGTTGATCAGGCCTCAAGTCCCTACCTGCTGCAAATTGGACCTGAAATCACTCTCAAAGATCAGGTAAACTCCTAATACTCATTAAATGAAAAATAGAAATGGGTCAAATACAAAAATTAAAAATGATAAAAGATGATGATGAGCTAGGACCTCAAAGCATCGCCGCAACTGATCCAGCTTTCCTCGGACAATTCCCTGGTGAGAGCAAGTCAGAAAATACGTCTATCATTCATTAAATATTGTTTCTGAACTACCAATTTATTAATTTGACTATCAAAAGGTAAAAAAATATAAGGATAAAAGCAAAAGGTTAGTAGAACAAAAATAAGATTAATGAATAAATATATCATAACAATAAGATTAGATAATTAATAGAGAACTGAATGAAAAGGTGAAAGAACATAAAACCAACTATGCCAATATCTACAGGCACCAAGTATGCATTAAACAGGGATCAATCACAGCACAATGGCAGTATTTTTGCCAGATCCCTTTCAGTGCATAATGATTGGGTACACATATACAGAATGCATATAGATTCTGTTACATGAGTACTTTAGAAATGCACATTTAGATTCTGCTGTATGGCCCAGTTAGTTGTCAGAACTAGATTCTGTTTCCCGAATTGGTTACTGCTTCTAGAATCAACCACAAACAGACTTTACAACTAGTTGCATAAATACTAGAGATCTATCTAAATCTTCATGAGAATCAGGCAATAATCAGAAACACTTTTCAGTCCATTGCCCCCCTCCCCCCAATTCACTTTCTTCAATTTTTTAAGATTCTTTCATTTTATGGTTACTCGAACTTTATCAGTTACACTATTCATTTGATTGTAATATCAAATAGCACTAACACAAATTAGTTGCTTCATATGCAATGACCTTATAAGGCAGAATCCCCAAACATTTTCTACAGAAAATTTACCATGGCTTTTTGCTGACACTTTCTTAAAACAGAGAGAACTTAAGAATTTATGTATTTTCTCTCAAGTTTCCATTAGAAAGATTTAATATTATTGCTTGCCACTCCTCTTCCAATAAGTTCTTTTATTGCCATAACAATAATCATAATAGTGATAATGACAGAGTAACTGCACATTTTGAGAAGCAAATGCATTAAATACTCTCTGGAAGGAAATGATCCCTACCGCATACATGCATTCATTAATTACAAAATCTTCAAGTTCACGAACATTTGTAACATCTAACTCCTGCATCAGTTGGTCGTAGGGCAGTATCTGAAAAGCAATTGGTTTGGTAAATATTGATTTCCAAGGTCAAAGGACAGGGACAAACCCTCAAAAAACAGCAAAAGAGAACATATAAACATTAGGGAGTTAACCAACCAGTTATGATCTACAAAAGTATATAACACTGTCTAAAATAATGAATTGGACGAAACTATCCTACATCAATTCAAAAAAGAGACTATAACCAAAACTTGACCATATAATATGTCTAGGGGCAAAGAGGCACTACTAAAGATGCAAGCATTGAAAAATGCATCAGAGCAGATGCACAATACTAAAATGACTGACCAAGAAAGTAGCTGCTAGTACAGTTAAACAAATAGAATATATATTAAGTATGACCGCAGCAAAACGAAAATTTATCAAGTGCCTCGGTAGTTACCGAAAACAAACACAGGCAGCTTTTAAATAAAAAATACAATACATAAATTGAAAATGTGATGTCAAGCAATACATCTGAACTGGAGTCATAGTAGTCAATCTAGGATAGCTGAGTGGAGCAGCCAACCCCAAAACTGGGATAGCAGGATAGCAGATAGCGGGATGACAGCTATTCTAATATATTTTTGTTTATATTAAATATTTAATATTTATCACTATATACAGGTGCAAGAAAGAATCCAAAACAAATCATAGACTCCTCAGACATGAACAGAACACACCCAAAAGGATGTGAACAGAGAGAGGCTAAAGAACAATTTTTCAGGGTTCCAGCGTACAGCTTGGCAAGAAACTTCACCAGCGTGCCATGGGTTAGCCAGAAACATCATCGGAGTGACATCAGTTGGCCTGAAAAAGCTAGGAGCTCTGGGTCATAAGGTTTGTGTCGAAGAGAGAGGAAGAGGCCACCAGTTTAGGGTCAAATGAAATTAAAGGCAGAATTCCAAGATTGCCCTCCACTTGCGAGATAAAATAGGGACAAATAAAATTAAAGGGGTTGTAATCCCAAATTTCCCCCACTTAAACAGGCACCAAAGTACTCATCTGAGGGTTAAAATAGTGGGGATATTTAGGGTTTTATCTGTGAAAAATCTAAAATGAAGGTGCACTGCTTCGCAAGAGAAAGTTAGGAGAACTACATAGTCGCAGCTGCCAAATACAACAGAAACATGATAGCAGCTGCACTGCTCTGCCATGATTACGGGCGCTCCACCCACTACATAAAAACAAGACACGATTGAAGTTCTGAAGCGCCTCTCTGCCGCGTCACTCTGCTCCGTCGCAATAGCGGCCAGGACAGCCGCTATTACTACTATGAGTGGTGACTCTCAGATTACAATGGATCAGTAATAACCCACAATCATCAAGTCAAGCAAAAAAAGCAATACAAGACAGTCAATAACTATATTAGTTAATAGGTAACACCTTGTAAGTCTCAGCCAGTGTGAGAACTGTAAGTTGCTTAAGCTTGAGGATCTGATCAGGTATCAATTGTGGAAGACGGTCAGCATTACCTGCAAACCACTTAAATACTTTAATGAAAAACCATTATGTCATTTCTATTTGCATACAGACTTGCAAAGCCAAGATAACCAATCATGAAATGAGGATAAATTTATGAGCTTCCTGATGATACTACTAACAAAGTAGCAACCAACATAAGGTGAATGCATAAAAGGCTTCATATATATCACAATATGCAATCGCAACTACATTTGCCGCAATATCAAGGATTGCAATGAAACAGCAACCGTGATTTGAAATCTTAAGACATCAGATTTAGCTTCTTGAAAGCAAGGGAGCATACTTTAAAAGGAAAATTAAGAGTAACAAAAAAGATTGAAAATCAAGGAACTGGACTAAATAGCTTCACAGAGTTCATTATACATGTACATTCTCTACCATATTACCATTTTTACAGAGATTAGAACTTTCTATCCCATGATGATAAACAAGGAAAATAGTGACCACAAAATACAGGGAGAAAAAACTTTAAAGTGGAGAGAGAGGAAAATCCATATACTTACTCTTGTAATCACTCCATGTTCCATGAGCAAACAACCGAAGCATATCAAGGTACGCAGAATTTTCAGTTGTTTCAAGCTGAAAGAAATCACAAATCAAAACAATTGTAGCAGACATATCAGAACTAATTCACAAGAATAAATCAGCAAAACGGAGTCATTTATAAGAAATAATAAAAAAACAAAATGGCCACCACAAGCATTGTCATTTTTACAGCATAGAATAATTTAAATTAAAATACTCTACATTCACTCATAATCACACCAAACAAAACCACCATAGAATAATTTAAATTAAAATACAAACAGATAATCATGAAAACATCATTAATTTTTCCGTCCCCCTGTACTATAATCAAGCACTCTCTCACATGAACGAAAAATCACCGAACTCCCATGTTACTTAGAACCACCTTTTATATTCCCTCAATATTATTTCACGGCCCAACGTCCCTTAACAAAATTAAGCATTTGCAAGATATAATTAAGAAAATGCCCCCCCTCCCAACAAAACACTATCATTTTTACAGTACTCAGACTACAACACTAGACTCACTCTTGATCGCAGCAAACACAAACACCCTCAATTTTATTTTATTTTGGAAAAAAAAAACAGATAATTACAAAAACATTACTTTTAGGTTTCCCCGTACAATAAACAAACATTCATACATGTAAACAAAAACAATCCACACAAAAATAAAAATAAAATAATAAACACAACAAAATTATAAAGAAATCAGGAGAAAAAAATAGAAAATGCCGAGAGAGTAAGAAAAAGAGGAACCTGAAGAAGATTGGGGAGAGCGAGAATCTCGGAGAAGGCGAAAAGTGAAGGATGAGAGGTGGCTTCGACGAGAACCGAAGAGAGTGCGGCGGCGTCGGAGGCGGCGGAGGCTCGCTTGATGAAGTGGTCGATGAGCTCCGATTGCTTCTGCTCGATGTCCATCTTCGAGAGCGAGGAAGAACGAACTAGGGTTTTTTTCTTTTCGGAAGGGGAAAATCGATTCGATTGGGGCAATAAATTAGGGCTTGAGAATTAGGGTTTCGGATATGGATTTGAAAGATTTTGGGATTTGCAGAGTTATCGGACAGTGAGAAAGAGCTTTGTCTCACAGTCTGATAAAGGGTCTTCAAAGAGAACCTGTTATTCTGCAAAGGTTGTTATATAACAGGAGGAATTAAATTAAAATAATATATGATTTCATAATTTGGATATGATCTTTTCTTTTTCTTTTATATTTTTATTATAAATATAGATAAATATAGGTATATCAAAATAGTGTTTCTAAGAATCTTTTTTTTTTTTGTTATATTTCTTTAACACCATAATACATTTAATAATTTTGTTAATATTTTTATATCTTTTGATATATTACTACCATTTTAGTTTCAGTTAGCCGGATTGGATTTTTTTTATATAAAAGAAATAAGAAGGAAAATTTTAATTTAATTTTTAAAAATAATTTATAGGAATTCTCGTGTATTTATAAACAATTTAGGAGAGAAATTTTTTTACAAATTAATTGATGAAAATTATTTTAAATTTTTGGAGAAATAAATTTTATTTTTTCTTTATATTTTTTTCTTCTAAAAGTCTTTATGAAGAAGTTCACTCTAAAATATTCATTTATTTTATATAATTAAAATTTATAATAAATAAATATCTGAAATTTTGAATAAAGTTGGTTTTAACCCCTCAAATTTAAAATAAATTATTTTAATCCATAAAATTGAAAAAAGAAAAAAAAATGAGAAAATTGATTTTAATCTTTCAAACTTAAAAAAAATGTGATATTTAAATTAATTTGATAGACTAAAACCACTTTTTTTTTAAAAAAAAAAAAAAAAAAAAAAGTAAAGGACTAAAATCATATTTTGAAATTCAAATGACTAAAAACGTTTGTTTTAAATTTACAAGACTTAAACTAAATTTAAACTTATACCTATCAAAACATGGTACATGGTCGAATATTCCTTGAAAATAGTTGGTTGGATTAGAGAGATCTCATATTTCAATACTGTTTTTGTGTTTTATGATGAGATTATATTAAATTAACTTACCTTACTTGTCTATGGTGGACATTCTCCATCTCCACACTGGCTTGAGCTTAGTGGGATGACATACTAGTCACACTAGCTTCACCTTAGGTTTGGATATTCATATAGTATAAATCTAAATTAAAAGGATTGAAAATACTCCCAAATTTCTTTTTTATATATAAATTGTGATGTAATTAAAATATGTCATAAATAATAATTATAAACTTATAAATTATATTTTTATCTTATATTTATAATATTTTTTATTGAAATTTTTTTCTAAAATTACACTTATTTAATAATCATTGATGCAAAATTGATATTTAACATCACTCTTGTAACCTCAGTTAAATCATAACTAATTTAATGTTAATTTCTTTTAGAATCACGTCATAATGTAAATTCATATGTAATAACTTCAAATTTTTAATTTTAATCCCTAAATCCTTGTTTATGTTTTTTCTTATGCACTTCCCTAATCTCAACTCTTTTTGCAGTTTTAGTGGAGAAAGTGAAATTATTGATATGATTATTTCCATTAAATCTATCATTATAATTTACTACTTGTTTAAAAGATGATAAATTATGTTGAATATGCCATTATACTTTATTAATAGTTATAGTAATTATTGAAGTTTGATTTCTCTCCTTTTATTAAACAATCCTAAACTAAGAATTAGAGGGTACATGAGCCTCACATAATGGACAAGATTTTTATTTTCAAATTATTACGATGTGCTATTTATATAACAATTTATATACAAATCTGCTCATCAATGTGTTTTTTTTTTTTTTTTCAATCTATCTTCATCATTGCAAGAGATGAAGCTTGGATCAAATCAAATAACTCCAGGGCCAAGTGTACGTGTTTGCTATCATGTTATATTTATTAAAGATGAGAGTTTAATTGTTATGTTTACAGTGTAATTTTTTTCCATGATCAACCTATCACAATTAATATATATATATATATATATGAGATAATTAAAAAAAAATAAAATTTCATTTCTAATCAGAAAGGGAAAATGGATTTTGGAATGTGTATGTGCCATAGTATGCTGAAATGTTTGATCTCCAACAGAACCTATTCCAAAAGACTGTTGAAAGCCCCAAAACTATTCGGGTAAGAAAGAAATATTTCAATGAAGTAAAGACATCTGTGACAGATGGTATAAAATATAATATTAACATATATTAATTAAATGTTAAAAATTTTTAAAAAATAAATGAATTTTATATATTATTTATATTAAGTACTCACGTCCAAATAATTGTCTTAGTATTGAAAATATAATACTAAAAATTAAAAATTAGAAAAAAAAAATTGAGAACCTTTGGGCGTCAAATGTAATCAATAATTTTAAGGACATAAACAGATTTTATTTTCCGAAGTGTTGCAAGGACGGTTGTTCATAGAGTGCATCATAGCCTGAAATTTAATACTTAAAATTTTATTTTAAGTTAGATAAAGGATTAATTTAATTTTTAATTTGAATTTTATAATATTTAAAAATTATCAAACTTAATTAAAATATTTTAATAATAGTTTTTAAATATTAAATTGAGAAAAGAATATTAGAATGTGTTAGATGGTAAAAGATACCTATATACACTTTAATCTAGAATTAAATTTGTTTTCAAAGTTTTATTTGAGATTAACTATATGATACCCTCGTTCATTTTCATTTTCTCTTTCTTCTTTCTTTTCTCACCTTATGATTTAACACTCACCCTCCTCTCACGCTCTATTTTCTTGCTCATTCCCATCGTTTCACTCTCCTTTTTCTCTTCTTCTCAACAACTCATCTCCACCATCTTTTTCTTCTTTACTTTCTTTATTATTATGTGTTTTTATTGAAACTCACCTCAGTGTAATGCTTCTATGGTCAATACCTATTGTGATCTGGACATGGAATTCAGGTGATTAGCCATGTAGTTGAAGTTGAATGCATTTGAACTAGGAAATTGACACGTATTCTAACATTGGAGGATTTTGTACTGTTTTTCTTTTATATCTATAATTGTTTGTTTAATTAAATGATTGTATATAAATGATGCTTTGATTAATAAAACCCTTTGACTTTAATTCACTAATTTTGCTATTAAAATTACATTTTGATTAATAAAGAAAGGTATAATGAACTAAGAATGATAGAGATAAAAGAGGAAAAGTTTAGTAATAATTTTCATAAAGATTAATAAAAACTTAACTTGAATCTTAATCTAGTGTGATTTATTGGAATGAAAAATTGGGTCATTACTCATTACATATCTCAATTAATTAATTATTTAATTTCATTAATGAAAACTAAGAGAAAAGAAGTCCTTTTATTTTTTATTCTTATTTTTATACATGAAGAAGTTTGGATGGGTTGAGTCCTAGAAGCTTAACAGGTTGACATAAATACAATGCTTTGAGATACCTCAGATTTTAAACCTAAAATGAAATAAAGACAAAATTTATCTGCCCAGCGGGGATGGAGTGAAAGAAGTTTTGAGAATTTAAGAGAAAATCACGGCGAGATAAACCGTTTCTAATTAACGATAGGTGTCAAGTGGAAGTGCAGTGATGTATGCAGCTGAGGCATCCTAACAAACCGGTAGACTTGAAAACTTTCATTAATTTGTTAAGATAAGAATCTCATGACCTAACTTGAAAATTGACACGAATGTGATGAACATTATGTAACGTCATAGAATTTTAAACTCGAAAATTCTTTTTTTTTTATATGGATGATTGTTCTAGAAGTACAAATATATATTATATGTTTGAATGAGTTTGAACTCATTTATGAGTATTGGATTAATTAAACGAATAACCCTTTTTTAAGTAGTTAAGTTTTGACGTTTTTTCTTAAGCGAATGAATTTTCACCTCGGTAATAAAACCTGATTTATTTAGATCACCATTGTAATTATTAACTCAAATGAGAGTAGTTAGTCAAAATCTATAAATAGAATAGGCCAAAGTGAGTTTTCTTACAAAATCCAACCCCAACCAAGCCTTGCCCATTTTCCTATCAAAACATACCCCGTGGACTCCCTATTCTACCAACAACTTGTCTACAATGTTCACTTGGTAAGTTATCATTGTTTGATTAAATTTGTTCTTTTTCAAATTAAGGATGATTGATTTGCCTGATGTAACTTGGAAGACTTTCATTCTCATGATCTTCACCCATTCTCCCACAAAAGCTCACAACAATGTGAATGAAAAGGCACAATTTTATTATTGGTGTTGATAGGTTGAAGAAGAAGGTTAGATTTGTAAGTGGAAACGAGGAATAATAGAGGGTTTGTAGTCAATGGAAACTTTGTAGTCAATTAGATAAATAATAGATGCTAAAAACGTGTACACAAAAATGTGTATTTACTTTGTAGTTGTTATAGATTATAGTCAATTATTTGAATAATTTAATTTTCCATTATTATATTGTACTTTTTATTATTTAAGATTTAAATGTAATTTATCTAATTTATTTAGTTATTCCTCAATTATTTATTGTCTTTTATCTTCAAAATATAATTTATTTTATAACTTGTGTCATCATTTGTGAATTTTGTTTAACTGATTCCTCAATTATTTATTTATTTACGAAAGAATACTTAAATACCTTAAATTTTACCTTTTTTTATAAAAATATAAATTCAATTTTAATTTTGAATTTTATCTCATTTATAAATAAATACCGTAAAATTTAATTAAATTTTAACTTATCATTAAATAAAATATAAATTCAATTTTAAATTTAAATTTTATCTCATTTATACATAAATACCGTAAAATTTAATTTAATTTTAACTGAACATTAAATTTTACTATTTTTTTTTATAAAAATGTTGAAATTTAATTTTTTTTGAAATTATATTTTTTATATATAATTTTTTACTAGATTAGAATTAACTTATTTTATCTTAAATATTGATAAAAATTCATTAATTTTCCCTTTTTTTTATTACAATTCATTTTTTCAAGTACTAAACTATAATAACAATATGAAATCAGAAATGATAAAAATAATGACAAATGTTTTTTTTCTTCTTAATTCTAGATTTTATTTCTTTTTTTATAATGCAATTTAAGCAATACTGAGATTAAATTGAATTTAAGTCTTTAAGTACAAAAATAGTAAATTTTAAAGATTAATTAGAATAAAAGTAGAATTTATAATTTAAGTGAAATAAAATTTAACTATGAATTATGCTAAAATTAAAAGCAAAGATATTTATTTATAAAATAGATAAAATTTAAGGTATATAAATAAACTTTCAATTTGTTTATTTACTTATTTACGCTTGAGCTTCTGAAACCTGGTTTTGTTATTATTTAGGCGAAACCTAAAAACAGAGAATCAAAATTATTTGTGAAAGAACGACGATGACGGACACGGTGGTCGATTCACGCAACAATGCGGCGGTGCAAGCCACCAACGACGACGCTTCCGCCAGTAAATTGTATTATTCATCATTATTATTTCGCCATAAACCTTTTTTCTTCCGTTGCTTGCATTTACTTCACGCAATTTCATTTGTGTTGTTCCTAACATCGCCTATCTTGAACCTTACCCATTGTTTTTCACCCTTTCATGTTTTAAATTTAATTTTCGCTTGCCTTATATATAATTAAGTAATTAATTCTTCTTTAGGATTTTGCTCATTCTGCATCAGTGTAGTGATTAAGGATTAAACATTCTGCAGATGTTGTTGTTTACGGTGCCGTTTTTTTCCCCGATTAAATACCCTGTTTTTCTTCCGCATTTTGTAGATTAGATTAGGTGATATAGGCAATAGCTAGAAAGTGGTTGTATACTATATGCACCTTTTTCTTAAGACACAGTCTTAAGTTTGAATATGCAAATCCTCTTAAGTGAGTTTCTAAAGGAAATGAGAGAGATTTCATTTTGTTTAGTTTATGAGAATTGCTTCATTCTCTTAATTGATGACTTTGGTTATGTTTGGATAATCTTCTCTATAAGCACTTATAGTAGAAGAACATAAGAAGTTAAAATGAATTGAGTTTCTCTTGTAAGCTATAAAAGTGTTTTTTAAATTTTAAAAAATACTTATAAAAACAACGGTTTTTAAAAAAGCTATTATTTAAGAAGAACATATTTGCTTCTTTAAAATTCTATTTTAAAGCTGAAGCAATTTATACAAACATATCAGAAAAAACAATAAATTGGTTTTTTTTTATTAAAAAAGACTTTTTTAACAAATAGGTTTAAACAAATGGATTCAAAATCAACTTATGCATGTCAGCCTTGAGAAAAGTTAAATGAGAGAGCTTTTATAAGTTAAGTGCATAAGTTGATTTTGGCTTATGCGAGAAGCTTAACTCATTTTACTTTTTGTCAAGGGGTGATGCAATAGAAAGGTTGCATTTGCACCCGTGGAAATGAATATTTCAGAAGATTAAGTTAGATGGTCCCTATAGCAACATTTGAGGCTTAATATTTTAAATTTGGCTAGTCCATTCACACCAGAGAAAAAGCAGCTTAGAATTTGAAACTTACGTATAGCAGTTATTGACTTAAAATTTAGACTGCAATGCATAATCTTAGAATTTGGGTTTAGGACCCAACTCACAAAATCAGTTTGTAAGGTGAGGGCTGTCCAAGTTTTTTAAGCTCTATTTAAGCCATATCTTTAGTCCATGTTCGGCTAAACCCGTAGCAGTCTATCTAGGATAGCAGTGTGGAGTGGCCGACCCCAAATCTGAGATAGCTGATTGCAGGATAACCGATATTTTATTATATTTTTGTTTATATTAAATATTTAATATTTATCATTATGTACTGATGCAAGAAAGAATACAAAACAAATCATAGACTCCTCTCAGACATGAACAGAACACACCCAATAGGATGTGAACAGAGAGGGGCCAAAGAACAATTTTTCAGAGTTCCAGTGTGCAGCTTGGCAAGAAACTCCACCAACATGCCTTGGGTTAGCCAGAAACTTTATCAGAGTGACATGGGTTGGCCTGAAATAGCTGGGAGCTCTGAGTCATAAGGTTTGTGTCAAAGAGAGAGGAAGAGGCCACCAGTTTAGGGTCAAATGAAATTAAAGAAGGCAGAATTCCAAGATTGCCCCCCATATACGAGATAAAATAAGGACAAATAAAATAAAAGGGGATGAAATCCCAAATTGCCCCCACTTGAACAGGCACCAAAGCATCCTGGCCGCTATTGACTATTATGGCTAAACCACCAAACTTGAGACTGCAATGATGGCAGTCCTCAAAGAGGCTGCAATTAAGGCAGGGCGGCTAAGGGGGGACCACAATTAAGGTGGCGTTCCAACACTTAACGACCTAACTTAAATGAACTTTGATCCTTAATAGCTATCTGATTAGGACTGTCCATCCTTTCTCTGTTCGTGAAAAATCCTCTCCCACAGTGCAGACCTTACAATTCAGTAACATTGGTTCCTATCATAGTTATGCTTGATATTATTCTCATTTCTAGTCATAAGTTTTCATCTTGTATTCAGTGTTCATCAGAGTTCATATGAATTATAGTTTTTATTCTTATATGATGAACATTTGCTCTCCATAAACTGGCTGTAGGTCATGTGTAAAAAAGGGATACATGAAAGATGATTATGTACATTTATTTGTGAGAAGGCCTGTGAGGAGATCTCCAATTATTAATCGTGGTAGGATTTAGCTTCTTTAAGGAATTTACTTGTTCAAGTACCTACCCTTCAACTTATTAGTTTGTTAATATATTTTTATTGTTTGTGACTATGAAGGTTACTTTGCTCGTTGGGCTGCTTTTCGGAAACTTCTCTATCAGTTTCTAGATGTTGAGAAAAAGACAGATGGAGATGCCCCAATAAAGAAGCAGATATTATCACTTGGAGCGGGCTTTGACACAACATATTTTCAGTTGCAGGTGCCTGGTTTTCCTTGCAAGTTGTACTGTGCAAGTTTAGTTAAAACTTAATCTGCTTCTGTCTTTTAAACTATATGTTAGCTATCCTTTTGGAGCCTTGTGTGTTAAGTGAAAGTTTGGATTGAACTAATATTGATCCAACTATCCAATGCTTTTGCATTTAAATATTGGTGGAATTTTATTGCCCTGTGTTTTAAAGCACAAGAGCATGATGAAAACCTTGGGAGAACCATACCACAAAAGCTAATTGTTGTAGTTGGAGAGCCCGGGGACTTATAAACTCCTCACTAGAATCCTATACTTCCAATGTGGGATTCAAGTTCCATACCTTGCAATTGGATCCTAACAGAACACTTTTAATTTCTTGTTAGTGCTTTTGTGCTAACTGCCTGCTGCATTTGTAATCCCATGGCACTGATGTGTTTTAGGTGAAAATCTTTAATTTTATTTCTGTTATTTTTTACATGGAATGTGACTTAACTGTGTGGGTTAGTTATTCAAGTTTGTTTAGAGAACAAAAATAGTCAATGGATGGGAAAGTATGAGTGTGGGTGACTAAATAATGTTAAACTACTAATTACCAGTTAATGAATTTCAAGGCTTTTTATTTAGACTTGTCTTTTCTTATAATGTTAATTTCAATTGCTGAGTGGTGGAATATTCTAATACAGGTATATGCGTGTAAGAATTTATCCATGCCTTGTGAATTCTGTGTGACTGAAACTTTTTCTTTCCCTTCTGTTTCTGTTCATTATCTTTGTTTTCCCTATGTTTTGATGGCTGCAAAACTAGTTTGGATATGGTTGCTGATGTGCTGTTTTATAAATGCTGCACATATTGTAAAATGATCTCATATTTCACTAAGTTTTTTGTTTATATTTATTTCAACTATGATATAGTAATGTGTGGAAAACATACTTTATTCGTAAGCTTAAACTTAATCTGATGTCTAAGTAGTATAAAGCTTGTGTTTTTCCTATTATTTTAAATATCTTTGATTTTTAGATTATAGAGTTGTTGCCTGGTATTGAAGAAGAATGTTTTCTTCTTTCACCCATGCACTTCAAAGATCCAAATATAGATCTGTATGCAGCTTGATTGGATTCTTAGGCTATTTTTCAATAGCTTGATCCAAATATATGCTCAACTTTGTTACCTACAGTTCCATTTTTTCCTGCCAACCTGTTTGCTTAGCTTCACTAAACTAGTGTTGTGCCAATTTACAGCTGTAACTTAATAATATTTCTTGGCAGGATGAGGGGAAAGCACCATATTTGTATGTGGAAGTGGATTTTAAGGAGGTACAAACTTGAATACCCTTCAAAATTTTAGTTGCCAGTGCAACTAAAAAGCTCATGTTTTATACTATCTGTTTTGACTAAATTTACATCTAGTTGTATTTCTGTTTTGTTTATGGGTCTGAGTGGATTGGTCATAGATATTTTGTCTAGAAGCTCATGTTTAATACTATCTGTTTTGACTAAATTTACATCTAATTGTAAAACAAAGAGAGAAAAAGCTTTATATATTTAGTAAGTTTTGATCTGTCACTATTGGTGTAGAAATTTAAACTACTATTGTATTTGTAATAAAGGTAACTAGTAAAAAGGCAGCTCTTATTGAGACTCAGAGTCAATTGAGGAATAAAGTTGGTGAAACAGCAACCATATCAAGAGGTAGGCAATGTTCAATATGATGCTTTATATGTCAGGGACATTTAATGTTGATTTTTATTCTCTTATTGTGATGATGTCCTATTTATTTGGTAGACAATGATGCCTGAGTGCCAATGTAAATTATGAGTTAAAAAATTCACACCCTTTAATATTTTCAAACCCTAGACATTTTATCCCTCTATGTTTGTAATCATTTCCTCACTAATTTTTTAAAAAATAAGTGAGTGGAAAAATGCATATAATGGATACCAAGAGGGATGGTGATACTTTAGTTTAGACTTAAGAGGATATTTTAGTTTCTTAAAAGGTGGAACGAAATATTTATAAATTTCAAAAGCATTTTATGATTGTTCCTTATAATTGAAAATGCCCTAAATGAATTACCTATGAGGAAACCTGAAGTTGGGATCTAGATCCACAAAATAATGTATCAAATTAAATTAAGATAAAAATAAAGCTCAAGCTCAAGATAGTATAATCTCTATCCCTTCAAATCACTGTATTGAAATTAGGGTATATGCATAAATGAACCAAAAGCTCCAATGTAGAAGGTTAGAGAAACATTGATTCAGACCAAGCTTGTTTTATTTGAGGATAAAATCAATATGATCCTTTCATTGTGATTTTTGGGAATATCAATACTGTAAATTAGAATGCATGATTACTTCTAATCTGAACTGATGCTTGTAATGTCTCATTCTCTGTCAGAGAAAGGAGAAGTCTTGAGTCCTCACTATAAGCTAGTCCCTGCGGATTTGCGTGATTTACATCAATTAAATGATATTATATCTGTTGCTGGTATGGATCCAAGGTATGTATGACTACTCAGCTCTGTCTCTGCCTGCCTGTCTGTCTGTCTGTCTCGTAAAGTTGTGAAATTCTGTTACTATTCCATTCCAATATAATTGATAATCTGCTTGAATATCTCAGACCATTCTAGGGAAAGAATTCTTAGAATGTGAAAGTTTTGAATAAAATGGCAGGAAGAAACATAATGCATATGAGTTTTATAATTGAAAAGGAATGTTGTGTCCCTTTATGCATCTTGCAATTTTGTATCTAAGAAAATGCAAAATGGCAGGAAGAAACCATGCTCGGCCATAAAGTCTTAAATTTCACTTTCTCTTAGTTTTCTTCTTCTAATAAGTGTAGTTGTTGTGTTCTGTGATCTTATTTTTGCTGAAGACACTCATGCTGTAGCATTTGATACTAATTTCTTGTTGGTTAATCTTTAGGCATTTTATAATTTTTTGTGTGTATTTTATTGTAGTTTTAGTTAACAGTCATACTTTTCATGATGGCGGAATGATAAATTGATTCATTCTGATATTGTTATCAGTCTGCCAACTTTTATAATTTCAGAATGTGTTCTGATCTACTTGGATCCAGATTCAAGTCGTACAGTTGTTGGTTGGGCTTCACAAACGTTTTCTACAGCAATATTTTTTCTTTATGAGCAGGTTACAACCTTCATAATTTCTTATTCTTCTACTGCTACAACTTTTTATGGGAATAAAGTAGGATCTCTTTTGCAATATATGGTTTTTTCTTTAACAGATCCACCCAGATGATGCTTTTGGGCAGCAGATGATGAGAAATTTGGAGGTATGGATGTCAAAGTTTTGTTCTATACTGTGGTTTTCTGGTTACAAATGATTAATTTCAGATTACCTGACATGTCTGATCACAAGTGGAATTTCTTTTCTCTAACATTTACATGTGTCCTATGCATTTTTTTTCCCATTTTTCTAAATGTGATGCTGTACCTTTGCTTTTGTTCATTATGCTACTTCTGCACTTATAAGGGTGTAATTAGTGTTAGCAAGCTGGAGCCCTGAAGAGACAAGCTTTATCTGCAATGTCTGAGATTTGATCTTCACTAAAGAATATTTGTGAGAAGAGATGACCTTAGTACCTCAACCGAGGGTTAGTCTTATCCAAAGCAGGATAATGAATTGTGCCTAATAGGATAATAGAGTGTGCTGTCTCAGGCCACTGCTACCTGTTCATCATGCCTCCTTTTTTGTGTCCTGGTTTTCATGCAGACAATTGCAGATGCTATCTTGGTATATTGAGTTTGTATCCTGTATTGGGTTAAAAACTCATCTCTACACCCATTTGTTGGAGTTTTTCAGCCCAATATTTTTGAGTATTTTCATGATTGCACCTTTATTTCGTATGAAACATTTTAGTGTTTCTGTTTTGATAGCAAATACTCTGTAGTTTCTGTTTCTAAGTAAAATCACCCACTTTAGTTGCTGCTGGCCGGTGACCTACTTCTCACTGGCATCCAGGTGTCTGGTCTTTGTCACTTTGTTTGGATTGATGGAATTAAGGAATTAGGAAAGTTAAGATGATTTATTTTTATATATTTGTTTGTATGAAAAATTAGAAGAAAAGAAATGACAAATATTAAGATAAGATCATTTTGTCCATACAATTAAATAAATTTATTTTAAATATATAAAATTTTGAATTTAAATTTAATTTAATAATATGAGGAAATGTTTGGTAATCATAACATATTTAAATATTTTATATTTAATTAGTTTTTAATTAAAATATATATAGAAGACTAGTTAACTCAACTAAATTTATTTCTGGTGAAGATTAGATTAAAAAGAATGAAATACATTTTTATACATAACTTACACACATGAAGCTTAGCGTGATTAATACTGTCAAATGAAAACCATGTAGTTTAAGCTACTACCAGTTTAATAGAACGAAAATTGTTAAAAAGGTGAAGATGTGGCAGATCAAAGGCCATTTCCATCCCTCAGCGCATGCAGTAAAAATTTCTACCCCAAATCATGTCTGTGGTAAATTGCATTTTGGTGGGACTCAGATTTTTAGAAGCTTAAACTAATTTAAGAATTGGTGATGCATTTTGCCCCTTATTTAAGATTTGTTGTTATTGTCTTGTTAATTACCTATGATTGATGGTGGTTGTGTGTTGATATTATGACCTTTGATGATTAATTATAAATATATTTTTTTTGTGTATAAAACCATAATATGATTTGTCTTTCCTGTTTTGTGCTAGTCTCGAGGTTGTGCTCTGTTAGGTATTTATGCTACACCAACTTTACATGCGAAGGAAAAATTATTTCTGGACCAAGGATGGCAGGTATATTTGTAACTTTTGCTAGAAAAGATATATTGGTGTTTCTTTCATGTATTTGGGATGTGTCAGATGTATGATTTGATTTCCATTTGCGGATATCCTCCAAATGATGATAAAGGAGTTATTTAGGCATAATTACCTGAAAACACAGTAGACTAAACTAGAAACAGTTATCAATCTGCAACTCTTCAAAATAGGATGGGAAATTCTCATTTAGAGGTTGTTGATATTTGATATCATTTTTGTCATCAATTTCTTTCTTAGTTGAGTTCAGTTATGGCTTGAAATTTTCATTCAGAAGTCACTTATGCCCTAGGAGGGACCTCTACCCGTACTGTGCAAATTCTAGTGGATAAGAAAGTATGAAGATATCGTTTTTGCACTTCTATTGGAGAATATCTTCTCTTAATTCAATTTTTTCTCCTTACAAGGAAGATTTGTGATATGATTGGGGAGAGGGATTATAGGCTGAAGTGCAGAAAAATGGGCTTGGCAGATATTTGATCCTGGGATCAGGTAGCTCCCAGAGGGACATGGTGCCACTTAGCTTTCCATTTCAATTCTCTTGATGTGATGGATTGTATAATTTGAGACATATTTTCAGAGTTATTACTGTCATTTTGAAATTTTACTTTTCCTTATTTCAAATCATAGTATTGATATTATTGATGTTAATGTATAATTTTTATGAATCATCATGGAGTCTTGATGTGTATTTATTGTATCAATAACATTAATATTTTCATGCTTTTTTTTTCTTTGTGTTTGGGTATCAGAAATCTATTGCATGGGACATGCTCAGAGTTTATAATGATTTTATTGATGCTCAAGAAAGACGCAGGTATTCTGACGAATCATACTTGAAGGCTTATGTATTAAATTTGCAAATGCATACCTGGAAGTTTATTGATTTCTATTAGTTACATAAGTGTATATCTTCGCATAAAATGCAGTTCTTCCCTGATTCTCCATCCCACTTTTGCTCTTTTTATCTACTTTATGGTTGGTAACCTATTGCCTTTGTAAATTATGTCAAAATAAACTGATTGGTGACAATTTACTGTTTAGGATTGAACGGCTGGAATTGTTTGATGAATTTGAAGAGTGGTACATGATGCAGGTCAGTTCATTTTTTTAGTTCGTGTTGTTAGTTGTTTTAAAACGTCTGAATGATGTTCTGTAGATTTTGCTGGGGCTTTGAAGGGTTGCCCTAGACCAGAGTTGAATTGCTCTCTCTCATTTGAAGTGGGGTGTGGGTTACTGTTGTCCTCGTTACTCCATTCAGGAATCAACAATCAGTTAATAAAGGAAAATGAAATTTATAGTGTTATCATTAGCCCAGTTTAATGCAAGAAATTGGTGACATGACTCAAACAGCATACTTTGTTATCAATTGTGAAGAATTCCCTCTTTTATTTATTCCACTACTACTATCTGAATATTCTTTTTGTACTACTGAATTTCAGGAACACTACTGTGTGGCTTATGCAATCAATGATGGCATGGTATGATTTTGATCAATTGATCATTCTTGTTCTGTCATGTAGCAAATTGGTAGAAGCATCTCCGTTTCCTACATGAGAAAGGGATAACACATTGTTCAAATCAATCCACAGATTAATTGACATGTGGCTATTCTTTGTAACATCTTGCCTGGATTTAAATTAGAGACCTAATTATTTCTAGCATAGCATTTTCGGACTATGGTAGAATATAATGATGAAATGACAAGGTATCAATGTGGAAAGGGTTGAGGTTTTTGTTTTCTTTGGGGGCTAACATGAAAATATAATAAAGTAGCATTTTAGTCCCTGATTATTGGAGGTGATATCATTTTAATCCCTAACTTTTAAAAATTAACAAATTAGTCCCTTACTTTTAATTCTGTTATTCAATTTGGTTCTCATAGTAGTTTAGACAGTGTTTATTAACAATTATAAAATACTGTCTAACCCATTTTAAGGACCAGATTGAATAACAAATATGAAAATTAGGAAGTTATTTGCCCATTTTTAAAAGTTGAGGACTAAAATGATAATTCATTGAAATATAATATGATGATGATGGGTAAGAGTAAATTTATGCATTTCTCCTATTTCTAAATGTATTATGGAAGTTTTGAGAGACAATAGTAGATTAAGCATTTACTGCCTGGTTTCCTTCTATGATGCAGGGTCTTTTTGGGGATTTTGGTTTTGTTGATGACAAGAGTGAGCTTCCCTCTTCATGACGAAAAACGAGGGTACACTCAGTTGTAACTGTTAATATTACATTGCTCTTCCCAATTGCCATCTGTGGTTGTAACTGTTAATACAGGAAGCATGTGCCAGCACGCTCAATTGGGGATGTCTGGTAAAGAAGGTTTTCGTAAACTTGTTACATATTGTATTAGAGAATTTAGCCAAATGATTTAAAATATTGATTGTTGATTATTTTTATCAGAATTTCAGTTGGATTGTTTTAAGAGTTTATAAAAATGGATATAAAAATGGAAAAATAAAACTTATTTGGTCCATATCACATGTTTATTGGTATTTGGTACTACTCATTTTAATATCTTTCTTAAAATTCACTTAAGAAACTGCATTTAAGTCAGTGAGTCTTAGCAAGAAACTGACTTGTTGGAACCACTGATACCAAAATCTCAAGCCAGTGAGTCTAATGAATTTTCATAGTAAAATATATCTTTTGCATTTCTGGCATTGCAGTATTTACCTTTCATTCTCGAGACTATAATGAACCTCTTGGTAAATGGGTAAATGCATGCACACTAATTTTTTCGTCACACTTTTTTCCTTTTCTACCTTCTTTATGCACAAGGACAACTGTGCTGGTGTCTTCCTTGCATTATCGTAACTAAATATACTTATCTAATAAAAAAGAAAGGATATGTGACCAAAGAAGGTTAAATTAAAAAGAATGGAACCAAATAAAGGACGTAATTTGTTTTAATAAAAAACAAAAAAGGATGGATTTGATTCCTCTATGAGATGTGCTTTAAAAGATAAGAGACTGAGTCATAATTTCACAACTATTATATATGCATGTGTTTAATCACAATTTCAATCCTTAATTTTTTTAGTTCAAGGAATTTTTAAAATTGCTTTTAATTTCATAACTTTTGAACGGATGGACACCTTCTGAACAGTTAAAACTAAAATGCTCAAAAGCAGAGTATATAGAATAACCTTCAGTATAGCCTTAATCCTTTATGTTTCCATTTGTCGAATATGATTAACTACAGAATTGATTTGGTGATAGCATGCACAAGTTCTCAGGATAAAAGCTTATTATCGTCATCTTAAAAAAAAATAAAAAAAATAATTGATTACTCATTGTTGCTAGTCACATGAATTGTTCATAAAGTCATCAAATTGTCAGAGTCATGCTTCAAGTTTCCCTTAGATATCATCTTTAGATTACAACTGCTGCAAGTTATGTATGTATAACTTTTTCTTATGGTGAACGGAAGTTGTGGTTAAGTACACAGGGATGGTTCAGGCAGATGTTAAAAATACTTTTTGGGTTCGATAATTTAACTATACGACACCCCTAGATTTGGGTATAATATAGTACACTCTGTTTTCATGGGACAATAAGTACATGCTTGGTATAATTTATTTTGGGCCCATAATTTTTAAGACTAAATACTTAATTTGGTTCTCTAAAAACAAAAGCTAAATAATCTCACAAAATTGAAATTTGTAAATAATGGTATAGATTTAGTTCTTAAATCATATTCTCTCCATTTTTAAGTTCCACTAGTCCTTATAAAAATGAATCATGTATACATGTATAGTCTCTAACAAAATCATTATTGACCAGGGGTTTCAATTATATGTTCTACTTTAAAAATTCAATTTTCATAATTATTGATGGTGCTACATAATGATGGAGAAGTAGTAAAAAGAGGTAAGAATGGGCTTCAGAAGCAATAAGAAGATCAATTTAATCTATTTTTAGTAATTCAATAATTCAATGGAAAAAGATGGAGGGATCACAAACTAACCACTAATGACAATAATTCAGCTCATACAACCCATTAACTATTTCTTTTTTAAATGTTGGATTGGATTAGATTTGTGTATGAATATATCAGTTGAATATTGGATGTATGAATTGTTTTGTCACCTTGATCCAATTTCCAAAATAATTGGTCCCTCAAAATGTCAAGTCAAACAAATGGAAGGAATAAAGTGTCTTGTTCAGGAATAATCTTTGGGGGGGGGGGGGGGTGAGGGCTAAGTTACTTCCGTCACTAACTATTCTCATCATCCACCTCAAATATGTGATTTACAATGTAAATTCTTTGGTTACGATTAATATGGGTGCACATCCCAAGTACATTCAATAATTGAAAATAGATTTATTAAAATCAATTTCACTTAACATAAAAAAATAGGGTACTAAATGGTTAATGAAAGTGTTTCTTGTAGACAAGTGTGCCTACTTTAATTTTTAATTAAAAGCTTCTTAAGAAAGCTTTAAAAAGTAACTATAAATGTTGCAAAAAAAAAGTAATCATAAAAAAATATAGTCAAAGATATACTAACACGCATACATTTTCATTTTTTTTTGGACAATAACATGTATTTTCACTTGGGGTTGAACGAGAAAAAGCCAGATATATTTTCTTTTACTAGACTCTTTGGACTAAAATTAAGTCTTGTATTATTATTGTTACTATTCAAGGAGAACCTACTACTAAAGTGGGTTGAGTATGTCCTCAAGGTATGAGATTTGAACTTGTGCACTATAGTTGTGTACACAACAATTTCATGAATTGAACCTCATAAGGGGACAAACAAATGTCTGTTACAATTGATTTGGTAACATAGGTTCAATACACACTCAATGTTGGGTTTTTGGTGTTGGATTAATAAACCCAAATTTTGATTTAACATTAGTCTCTATCATGCTCCACCTAATTAATGTTCACGTTGTAGGAAAATACTAATCACCCACTTGAGGATTGGCTCTTGCATTGTCATTGATGATAAGATTAAGTAATCTTTTTGGATTTAAACCATTATTTCTTTTATCTCTTTGTATCTTATAAAAATAATTAAAGAATATTTTTAAGAAACCTTCAATGAGTTTCTGACACATGTCCTACACATTTTTGCTATGTACAAAAGTTTTTCATTGCTTTTGAGCCTAATTCGTACTTATACACTCTAAATTCGTATGCCAGTCTCTTGATTTTTGAATAATTGAACCAAAAACTTTATCTAAATCTTTCTCAATTGAGTCCATCTTACGAATAGTTCTAAGTACCAATGCTGAATTATGCAGTCACATATAAGGTGTGACTAAAGAGCACAAGATAGAACCTACAGCAAAGAAGATATCAACACAAAGAAAACGCTTCAAGATCAAGAAATTAATGGGAATGAGAGAAAGAGAGTGAAAGTAAACATAGAAGAGAATCGCACATGGCTATAAAAATACTATTTGATATGAGAATTCTTCCCAAGCTCTTTTGCACATAAAGAGACAAATAATTACTTGCATTTCAAGCATATGATTTGCTTTATTTCATTCACATATACCATTTCATTAAAGTGAGAGCATCTATACAGATAACTGGAATATCTCTTTTCCTTTCTTTTCTTAAAGAATTCAGGTAATTGAATATAACTATTGTCAATGTTTAACTGCTACATTGATGTGTACAAAATACAACCAAAACAACCACATACTCAGATAGCACTTAGGAAAATGACAATATTAATGTCATATGGACTACTACATAAAATTACTAATTTGGTTTCTTTTTCTGTGTAGGGAAATTATTTGAGTAACATCTGAAATTTGCCTAAATTAGAAATGTTCAAATATTTCTTGTGTGATGAGTATTTGTTTTTCTTCAAAGGGGATACTAAAGGGACAAATATTTACATCCTACTTAAGTACACATACACTGGTTTGGTCATAATTGGCAAACTGTGTTGATCAATAATCCTTAAGTCACACTGCTCTACCTAATTTTAACACAATCATTAAGCAAAAGTACGCAGCAAATAGAAAAGAAAATAGATAAATTTCCTGTAATCTAAACTAATTGTATTAGTAGAGCTATTAGAAGAACTTGTTAAAAGCAGAGTGAATGAAGAAAATGTATATAATAGTAATAGTGGAGGAAAAGAATTGACAAAGATGCTCTCACATGCTTCATGCTTGAAACCTCCTTTAATTAAGCAAATTCTCACACCTACCCTATAAATGGATGATTGCATGAATAACTCTCTTCGTTAACATCACTTTCACCTTACCTCATTCTCTTCAATGGAGTGCCATCACCAATTCCTTCATTTCCTCTTTGTAGCTTCTCTTCTCATCAGCACTTCAGCAATTCCAGATCAAATTCCCAAGGTTTACACACACACACACACACACACTTACACTTTACCTTATTATGTTCAATTTTGTTTTGCCAAGATTCACTCAAGTTTCTCTTATTCTCTGCAGCATTATGTTGTTTATATGGGAAATTCATCACCAAATAACATTGGAGTAGAAGGCCAAATACTAGAATCAACTCATCTGCAGCTATTGTCATCAATTATTCCAAGGTTCATTACATACACTTCACATTCATTCACTTTTATTCATGACCATAATCACTATTGAAATCAAATTGAACTTATGGAATGGAAATATTTCTTTTTCTTTTTTTCACTTTTCCATTTTCTCAGAGAAGAAAAAGAGAGAATAGCTCTAATCCACCATTTCAGTCATGCCTTTAGTGGATTCTCTGCCATGCTTACAGAGAGTGAAGCTTCTGCACTGTCTGGTATTTGATCTTGTCTGCTAGCTCCTTCTTCTGCCTTTTGTCTGCTCCAAATTCTTAACTTACATGATTCTTTGACTTTTCTACTCTTCTGTTGATAAGCCATTGTCAATTTACTAAATTATTTTAATTTTTATGGTTATCATTTTGTTCTAGTCACTAGATAAATGAGAAATAATTTTAGAATATGGTTTTTTTTCCCTTAAAGCAATAAACATAATCATGAGAAACACTTTAGAAACACATTCTCTAATATATTCTTTTGGATATACATATATATAACTCTTATGATTGAAAATTTTTAAAATTTTGTAACTTTTACATCTTATTTAATATTTTTTTCTTAATTTTATATTTTGTTTTATAAATTTTAATTAATTAGAAAACTGTATTAAAAATATATTTTCTACCATTCCTCTGTAATTATTAAGTGGGTGGAAATGAATTTTTATATCTATTATATCTATTATTACTTTCTGTTAATAATTTTGTTCACCAACCTTAACTACACTCACAATGATGTAAATGACAGATGGACAATAACTGTAGGGGGGAAAATGGATTATTTAAATAAAAGCATGTATATAAAATTAAATAAAAAACAAAGAGAGAGAATGAAAAAAAAAAGGAAAAAATATATTAATAGTTCCAAAATATAGATCTGAATATAAGTGAGTTCTCTTGTGGGACAGCGTAGCACGGCCTCCAAACATTTTGAAGATTTTATTTGCATCAGTATGCGTGGTTTTGCACTTTCAATTTACATTGATTTTTGTTACTTTCTGTAAATAAAATAAGGAAATTGTACTATATTTATTCAATAGCATGTGGATGTATGCATATTTATTCAAAAAAAAATTTCATATACCATTTTGTTATCAATACATTTACATAGACAGTTTCCTTTTTTAAGTAAATCACGTTGGCAATTTAGTCGCTAAATATAAAAAGTAGTAAAAAAATATTTTAAATTATAATATAAAAATATTTATTGTTATTTTAATCTTTGAATGATATTATTTATTATTATTATTTTACTCCCTTAAATTTAATCACTTATTTTTATTTTGAACCTATAAATTAGATATTAGAATAGAAATTAATAGAATAATTTATGGACTAAAATACAATGATAAATTTTTTTAAAGGATAAAATGATAGATATATTAAATATCTAAAAATATTTATGCTACCGTGTATGATAATTAAACTCACTTCTTCACTTGGTACAGTATTGTTTTATAATATTTGATAAAAATTTTATTATATTAATGAAGCTACCAGTTAATATATTTATTGCTTTAAAATTTAATTGTATGTAAATATAAAATTTAGCCATATGGTTTTAATTTGAAAAGAGAAATGTTAATAGTATGAACGTATATATTCTGCCAAAATAATTTAATAAATAACTGAAATACACAAATAATCAGACCATTAATTATAAAATGTGAAGAAAAAAAAATATGTATATATTTTATAAGTAAATTGATATAATTATTAAAAATAAAGTTGTTGAGATACGATCTGTCATTATTTTTTTTTTCTTTTTTCTATAATCTCCCGCAAGAAATTGCTATAACGTGTGTGCGTTAATTTCGAGGTAATTTTTTTTATTAGATTTATATTAGAACATGGACGTAATATTACACATAGAAGTTTTAAAATTAAATATTTCTTCTAATATACTAAATTTGATATTTTTATATTTAATAAATAATTTTTTTAAGAATTTCAATTTAGTATTCTAAATTTGTATTTGTTATATTTTCATATATTCTATGATTCTTAATTAATAAATATTAGTATAAATTAATATGTAACATATCTAAAATGTATTAAAATATAATAAAAATAAATTAAAAATAATAAATTAATTTTTTTAAAATATTATATATTAAAATATAAAATAGTATTCAGTTAATTTAGTGGTAATATATATAAAAAAATTATGAAAACAACAGGATCGCAATAAAAAAAAGAAAATATAAATTCAGTTACTTTTCATCATCGAATTCGAAACATTAAAAAGGTTATAATACTATGTTATGACTAATAAATTATTTTTCATCTGAAAAAGTGTACTTTTGGTGCTATTGCATATGTTGCAACAATTTTCATAGATTATACTTCGTAAATAGCAGTTCTGTAATGATAAATATTTCTATTAAAGTTTTCAATAATAGTTTGGTGGGTTTTCAATATTAATTATTACTAGTACTTTAAATTAACAGCATTTGAATAGAAACATTATTTGCAACTAAAAATGACGATTTTATCTTCTCTTAACTTTTATTTTACACAAAATTCGTATGTACAATTTTTTTCCACTTTAAATTTCTGATAAGTATTAACCCAATTTCTTTTATGAATTAGAACTAGACTAGATAGAATCTAAGATAAAATACTACACTAACAACATAAAAATCAAAATAATTTATTTTTAAATGTCAAAGTCATAATTATTATACAATTTTATGATAGTGTTGGTGTTGTCCCTTTTGTGATAACAATTGCTACGTGATTTGTAAACAGGTCACGATGGTGTGGTTTCAGTGTTCCCAGATCCAGTGCTTAAGTTACACACAACACGATCTTGGGATTTCTTGGAATCAGATTTGGGGATGAAGCCTTTTGTTACTCCCTTGTTACACCAACACTCATCAAGTGATGTCATTATTGGTGTGATAGACACAGGTAAATAATAAAAATAGTTAATGGTTCTTCTTTAATTTCTTTGTCTTTGTTGGAAACTCCAAGAAAACACATGGGGAGAAAGAAATAATATAAGTTTGATACCTCCACATACTTCATGATTTTATTCATATAAGATTTACTATTTATAATTTTTTACATCCCATATATTATTTTTTGTTAAGAAAAGTTACAAATTCTCTTACGTGTAAATTTTACACAGAAAAATTGTAAATTATCTTACATGTAATTTTTGCATGAAAAATTATAAACTTTCCCACATATAATTTTTGTCAAAATTTTTTATAAATCATCATACATATATAATTTTTACAATAAAAAAATTACAAATCTTCTATCAGTTAAATCCACCTAAAATTTAATATATTCTTTTTTTCCTGAATTTAAAGACCTGATACGAATAAATAAAACTTATCTCTCTTATTTTTTCTAATATTTACTGACATTACACTTAGAATTAACAAAATAAATACGAGTCTTAGTCAAATAATTCTCATTCGATTCGATGTTTACTCCTTTGTCATTTATTTATCTATATTTGAAAGATGCTTTGTTTTATAACATATTATGAAAATTGATTTTCATTTTATTTACTACCAATTTTAATTACTATTGTACGTCCGTACTTTGCATTGATGAAAAATAAAAGGAAAACGTACGCTGATCAATATTAATATGTGAGTATTACTTTTAGATCAACAAATCTGCAAAAGTTGTTTATATATTGAATATTTTTGCCTATCATTAGTAAAATATAGTCAATACATTGTTTACATAAAAAATTAAAAAAGAAAAAAGAACAACTTTTGTAGTGAAAGGATTACTAGTAACAGATAAGGTTGTTATTACGCCAAAGGCAAAATTATTATCTTCTTATCCTTCAATGTTAATTTAAGTGCATTCCAACTGGAATTTGGCTCATTATGTGGCATAACTTGACTCTATTCCTGTTTTTCTACACCACTTTATTGTACTTAGTCAAATAAATATGAATTTTTAGACAGAAACCCACCTAAACTTCACATGCATTTAATGCAAAGAAAGCTACAATAAGATAAAGTGATGTAACTGTTTGATTCCTTATTTTATTATTAATTTGTTGGTAATTGAATATATAATCCTGGTTTCGAAAATAAAATAATTAAAAAAAAATATAATTTTGTAATATATAAATATTTCCATGGCATCCTAAAATTCAAAATCTCAATTCAAATCAGAAGTCTACATTACCACAAAGCTCCAGAAGAAAAGTTGAACACAATTTATATTCAATCAATTCACCTTCTTTATTTTCTTTCTTACTTTTGAATATATAGAAAGTATTCTATAACCATAGATTATTATTTACTAAAATTAAAATTATAAGAATTTTACTAAAGTCATCCCCAAAAGCTTCACTATAAATTGTATGTTGCATGTTATTTCAGTGATGCATATGATCCTAACAGGAATCCGAAGGTAGATGATAATATTGGCTCTGTGTTAGATTCAATTGATGAAAATATCAACAAATAAATTAAAAAAGAAAGATAAAATATGTTTTAGGCCTAGTCTTTCAAAACATCTCAAAATTCTTTGTAGTATATCGTCATAGATTAAAATCATGTGCTTATATAGAAATGTAATGAATTTTATGAAGATTAGAATTAAAGGACAATACCTAAAATCACATTTACTCAAGAAAAACAGAACACTGAAATAGTAATTACAAGTTCCAAAGGACAATACCTAAAATTAATTGGTCAGAGTGAAAAGTGAGCTGTGGTTTCAGACAAACTTTACTTGCAATGTTAAGAGAAAATTTTATCCAGCCACCATTGCACCACACCTACCCAAAAGTAAATCTCCTAATGTTGTTTGTGAAAATAATCAAATATCCAGTGAAAAACCAAAGGGTGATAGCACAGTGTTGAATCCCATGCAATAGTAGCATGATATGGACCTAAAACATATATGCTATAGTCTCATGTGAAACTAATTTGTCTATACTTACTACCACTTTTTAAGCCATTCATCACTTGTAGCCTTGTGGTTGAGGCCTATTATCAGTTACACCATCAACATCTATTGTGTGTAAATGGCAACTCACTGTGGTCCACAACTAGCTGTTAGAATTGCTACCCCATTTTTGTTTTTTTGCTTATAGAGAGGAAAAAAACACAAGAAATACTCAATTTCCACCTCATGACTTTATGCCAACTGAAATTCTTGGTTTGTGGTATCACATGGGTGTCTTTTAAGAAGAGTGTTTTTATATTTAAAGCAGAGGATGTGAAGCTGGCCCTCTTCAATGAAAGCCATACTCAATGATGAGCTTGGCAAGTCGAAATTACAGGAAGAAAACATTGTAGATGTAATTAACTCTTTTTTTTTTCTATAATAACTCTTCATTTAATTTTCAACCCTATCAAAATAATAACTAAATAAATAAAAAACAAAGTGGGACATGAGATAATTAACTTTTTCTCATATAACTCCTCCTTTAATTTTCAACCCTCCCCTCCCCCAAAATAAACCATTTTTTTAATCTTTTTAATGAATTTATCTTTTTAAGTTCTTGCATGATATATATATTAATTTCAGCTTCTAGTGTTAAAAACTAAAACCAAAACATATATTATTATAACCAGTTTGAAATTTTTGTATAAGGACTAAAATAAAAAAGAAAATATACTACCAGAACCAAAACCATGATTAGGTCAATAAATAACTTTTGTTTTTCTTAACTCTTTAGAATGCATTTTACATGGGACCTCTAGACTTTATGTGACAAAAATATAGGGTTTAGAACTTATAAGTAAAATAATACATTTTGAAAACTTCTCAAGCAATGTATTGAATTTCTGCTGCAAAACAACTAACAGAAATTGGGAAAACCTGAGGCAGCACTCTCCAGAAAACTCCCTTTTCTCCCACAATTGAATGATTAAGCTAGTATGTAGAAGTGTCAATAAAGCAATAATTTCTCTTTTTTTTTTTCCGGTTGTTTCATACCCTATATATGGTATTGGACCCTTTTGAAAAGAAATCAAAAGGCCTTTATAGCACAGACCAAATTCTCACACTTTGCGTAAAAACATCAAAGGGAATTTCTCAATTTACTTTTCTGGTTTTTGACATCACCATCACACAAACACTATCTTGAAAGCTTCACTAGAAATTTGTCCTAGCGTGTATTGCTAATTCGTAGGACACTTTATCTAGGGAGCTTTACTTAAGAACATATTCATCTTGCTCTTTTGAGTTAAGAAAACGTTTCTTATTTTGTTTACAAAAATGCCACATTATTTGACACTAGAAAAACTTTTGTATTGACTCTTAGTCTTAGAATTTGAGTTCAGGGCCTAATTCAACCTTAGAAAAGTAGCTTGAAAAAAGGTGATAAGTTTATGTGTGAATGGTAAACACTATGGTAGATGTGAGGTAATGCAAAAGTAATTGTGAATGATGAACCTCACAAGACTCTTAGTCCTAGTCTTAGAATTAATTGTGACCAAACCATAGAGTTGTAAGTGTCAAAAAACAAGGTGCACCAACTATAATTAGATGATGAACATTGTGTGGATGTGATGTAATGCAAGTGTGAATGTGAATGTAGAATTATTCTTCTAAAATTTAGATATAAAAATGTCATCAGTGCCTATGGACTTATTTGTTTGAACATTATTTAATTATTTTATTACTATCTCTGTTCTGCATCAAGGGATATGGCCAGAGTCTCCAAGTTTCAGAGATGAGGGTGTAGGGGAGATTCCTAAAAGGTGGAAAGGAGTTTGCATGGAAGGTCGTGATTTCAAGAAATCCAATTGCAATAGGTATCTTCCATTTTTTTTTACAATTTTTTTTTTTATAAATTATCATTTTAGTTTTTGAAATTGTGAAAAACTATCATAATAATAGTAAATCCTTAACATTAGAAAAATATCAAATATGTCCCTGAAATTAAAAAAAAGGTTAAATAAGTCCGAAATTCAATTACTTATTATCGTTGCTCTCTAAACCTGTTAACATTATCAACTAAGGCATACACGCAGAGACAGTAAACAGTTCAATTTAGGGACTTATTTGACATTTTGATAATTTTAGGGGATGCTATGACAGTATCCCACAATTTCAGAGACATGTTTGACATTTTTATAATTTTAGGGGCTTGTGACAATGTCTCATAATTTTACTTTTTTTTTTTTTTTTTTTTAAAGAAAGTGATCATATCTATTTATGAAATCTTTCAGTACTAATAGTTTGAGACTTAGAAAACTACAAATTGACCATATTCTACGTATAAATTTTCTGAAAAAAACTGCAGAAAATTGATAGGAGCAAGATACTACAAAATTCAACCAACATCAAGTGGCAACCAGACTAACATAGAAGCAACCAAAGGTTCTCCAAGAGATTCTGTTGGACATGGAACTCACACTGCATCAATAGCAGCTGGTGTTCATGTCAACGATGCTAGTTATTTTGGTTTAGGAAAAGGCACAGCAAGAGGTGGTTCACCTTCTACTAGGATTGCTGCTTACAAAACATGCTCAGAAGAAGGGTGTTCTGGTGCCACCATTCTAAAGGCTATTGATGATGCTGTGAAAGATGGAGTAGATATAATCTCCATTTCTATTGGACTTAGCTCACTATTCCAATCAGACTTTTTGAGTGATCCTATAGCCATTGGAGCATTTCATGCAGAACAAAAAGGTGTCATGGTGGTGTGTTCAGCTGGCAATGATGGTCCTGATTCTTTCACAGTGGTGAATACTGCACCATGGATATTTACAATTGCAGCTTCTAATATTGATAGGAACTTCCAATCAACTATTGTCCTTGGAAATGGGAAATATATCCAAGTAGGTTTCTTGATCTTTTATTCCAAGCAAAATAAGTAGATTTATTAGCATTATTTCTTTTTCATGCACCAAAAAAGTAAAAAACCTTAGTTTTTTTCCTTCTTTGTTTGCCTGGTCAGGGTACAGGAATTAACTTCTCAAACCTTACTCATTCAAAGATGCATCGTCTTGTCTTTGGAGAACAAGTGGCTGCCAAATTTACCCCTGCATCAGAAGCTAGGTACCTAATTGTGATTATTCTTAGCATATTGTTGTCATCCTTTTAAACCTATAATAACTGAGAGTTATCATCTCATGTAATCATATTTTGATGTCTAGAAACTATAAAAAAGGAATGCATTCGGACAATTCAAATGAGATGCATTGAAATTTAACATTGATCTTACTTTTTGTAATACTTGTCTAGTACATTATGCTAGTAGGCAATGGTATTTATCCAAGCAGATTGGGATTGTACATATTATACTGTGATCACTAACACTCCCTCTTGACTCATATATAAGTAAAAAAACCTAATTTCACAAAGATTAAGAAACATAGTTAAGTACATTTAATTTTCTTGTTTTCATATAAAATTGAATTGCATTTCCAAAACTTTCCTTAATCAATATTTATTGAAGAAGATAGTGTGAATATTAGAAAGTTGAATTACATTAAGTGTACTTTTGGAAAATGGACATTCAATAGAGTTGAAGTAGTTAAATTTTGTTTACATCTGTGTAAAAAAAAAGTTGTCTTTTTTATTTTCTCTTGTATACGAGTCTAGAGGGAGTACTAGATAAATGCAGCTGTTAGGAATTGAAGATTCTACCTTAAAATGGTATGCTAAATGTTCTCTGAAATGCAGGAACTGCTATCCTGGATCACTAGATTTCAAAAAAATTGCAGGCAACATTGTTGTTTGTGTTAACGATGATCCAAATGTTTCGAGGAGAATCAAGAAGCTAGTTACACAAGATGCAAGAGCTGTAGGGATGATACTCATTGATGAGGACCACATTGATGTTCCCTTTGATTCAGGTGTATTTCCCTTCAGTGAGGTTGGCAATCTTGAAGGCCATCAGATCCTACAGTACATAAACTCTACCAAGTAAGCATTATCAACCTTCACATTCATTGATTTGTGATTTTTCCTATGTTCTATGTGCAAACAAGATGGCAGATAGTATTATGCTTTTAGTTAAATGATGATAGGAAATGCAAAAATGCATGTTAAGGGATGGTTGTCTAAAACAACTTTCACTGGAAGACAAATAATAACTAAACACACACACATACTCACAAAACACATTTATGTTCATGCTGAATGTAAAAGTTGAAAAATAATATGCTAGCCGTATGCTCAGTTTTATCATGCCTCCATTACAGGAATCCAACTGCAACAATTCTTGCAACAACAGAAGTTGCAAGGCATAAGCCTTCACCAATTGTTGCATCTTTCTCATCCAGAGGTCCTTCAAGCCTTACAGAAAATATTCTCAAGGTATTTTTCTTCCCTATGTTCTTACATGTTGTTTTCATTTCATCCCTGAACTCAAATCACATAAGTATCTTGAGAACAATGCATTCAATGCTTCATTCACATTATGACAAATTTGTTGTCTATATAGCCGGATGTCATGGCTCCAGGAACTAGTATTTTAGCTGCTGTGGTTCCTAAAAGTAGCGAACCAGGAAGTGTTCCAACTGGGAAAAAGCCATCCTTATTTGGCCTAAGATCAGGTACATCTATGGCTTGCCCACATGTGACTGGTGCAGCAGCATTCATTAAATCAGTACACAGAAAATGGAGTCCTTCAATGATCAAATCCGCATTGATGACAACAGGTACTATACTAAAAGCCCTTTTCTAGTCTTTTAAGGATTAGTAAGAGAAACAGACAAGTGATACATAGCCCAAATCTGTTTACTGTTTTCAAAAACATTTTCCATTTTCTAAAATTTGTTTGTCTTCTGAGAACAATTGAAGTATTTTGTCCTTGAGCACATTTTTGTTTGAGTTTAATCTATACAGTGTAAAATTGTTTATACAGCCAATCAATCATAAATAGGTTTGGGGTGATTGTTATCAAATTATGGTAAGTTATGATTGGATGATCGTGGAAGAAGTGAATATACTTTTTTCTCTTTTTGTTTTCTAAAAATTTGTCCGCTGAACACTTAAAACAAAGTATTTAAAGAAAACGAAAAGTGATTTTGGAAGCGAAATTGATTTTTGAGTATTTTTTAAAACAAAAAGTAAGATAGCAATCAAACATGCCCTTATGCTGGTTTGTTCCTATTCCATTCTTCAGCTACAAACTACAACAACTTGAGGAAGCCTCTTACCAACAGCTCAAACTACATCGCTGGCCCGCATGAAATAGGAGTTGGAGAAATCAATCCACTCAGAGCTGTCTATCCTGGCTTAGTCTTTGAAACAAATGTGGAAGACTATCTCAGATTCCTTTGTTACTCTGGCCATTCACAGAAAAACATAAGGTCAATGTTTAAGACTAACTTTAATTGCTCAAAGAACTCTTCTGAGGACCTTATCTCCAACATCAATTATCCATCAATATCTATAAGTCCACTTAAAAGGAACCAGGGAGCAAAAGTAATCACAAGAACAGTTACCAATGTTGGATCACTTAATGCAACATACACCGCAAAAGTGCATGCACCTAAGGGACTGGTTGTGCAGGTCACCCCCAATAAACTTGTGTTTTCTGAGGGTGTTCAAAGAGTGACCTATGAAGTCTCATTCAATGGCAAGGAGGCCAGTGTTGGATACAAGTTTGGGTCTCTAACATGGCTTGATGGTCACCATTATGTTCATACAGTATTTGCAGTCAAAGTTGAATAAATTTGCACACACATACTCATTTAAACAGGTCACAAAACATGTACCTACATGATTGTGATTCTCTTTTGCCTAACTTCATATTGTATACAAGAATGATCGAGATCCATATTTAAAGTATATTAACTGCAATTCTTGAACCCTGTTGCATTGTAATGAGCCTACAGTAATGGAAATTCCAATTTTTTTTGGTCCAACTCGTGTCAAGATAAACACTTGACATTTCTCGGTTCCAATATTCAAAGAATATGAGCCACCCAAGACATTATCACCGAAGAATTAATTAATGTCCAAAGTTGTATGTTAATAACTAGGTGACATGGGAATAATTAGTCAGATGATTTGAGCGAGGCCTGTGGGCTATTAGGCATGATTTGGCCAGGCTTATGTACTAAATAAACTTAGTGAATGATTTGTTTAAAGCCTATTTAACTAAAATAGTCAAAGCTTACGTTACCAAATAGCCATTCAAGCATATCAAACAACATTATTTAAGTGAAAATAAATAATATAAGGTGTTCTTGGATAAGCTTTTCCATAACAATCAAGTGTGTAGATCAACAGGCGTGGAGTTGTACTAACTTAATTAGTGGTTTCGAATTTGAATCCTAAATATACAGCTACATTAAATATCTGGAAGGAGAGCTTCGTTACTGCAAATGGTTCTACCCTACTTGAACAGAATTGCCTACATTGGAGGATACCTTTGTTCGATCCCTGTCATGTGTGAAAACTTATCAGACTAATGATAGTCACAATATCTCAAATGAGATTAATCTCTAACCCAGGGAGTTGGGGAAACTTGTGATAAAAAACAAATAGATCAATAGTGTTATTTTTGTTGATGCTGCTAAATTTTTTTTGTACACTTATATAGTGTTATTTTTGTTGATAAAAATTAACCCAGTGAGTTGGGGAAACTTGTGATAAAAAACAAATAGACCATTAGTGTTATTTTTGTTGATGCTGATAAAATTTGTATGTACACCCCATATTTTGTGATGTGACATTTTATTTTATTTTATACTTTAAGTAATAATTAGTGTGGGAATTGTAAAAGAACTAGTCACAAAAAAGATGATTGTTAGTAAAAAAGAAGACACCTCCTCTAATAAAATGTAGATACTGCAACAAGTGTGGTCATATAGAGAGGTTTTGTAGGCTGAAACAGTAGAAAAAATCAGACTCCATAAAAAGCAAATGTCACTAAAATTGAAGAGGATGAAGAATTATTGTTCATGGCCAAGAATTCAAGGAATTCAGAGGATGAAGACACTTGATTTATTAATAGTAGCTGCACTCAACACATGACAAACAAACTAGATTTTTTCTCGGAGCTGAAACCAGCAGGAGGATCGGTGAAGATTGGAAATGGAGATAAACTTGCTATCATGGGTAAAGGAGTTGTTGAGATCCAAACTATAGTAGGTATTAAACATATCTCTAATGTTCTTTTAGTGCCTGTACTTGATCAAAATCTGTTGAGTATGGGACAAATGATGCAAAATGGTTATAGCTTGTTGTTTTAAGAAAAAATTTGTGTGGTTACTAATGTTGAAGGTCATAAATTATTTGAAGTAGAGATGAGTAAAAGAAGATTTCCTGTTATTTGGAATTTAATTTCTAAACATGAATGCAAAGTTAGCAAGATTGGACTTGATTCTAAGTTATGACATAAGAGGTTTGGTCATTATAATTTGAGGTTTATTCAGTTTGCTCAAAAGAATGATTTTGTCAAAGATTTGCCAAATATTCAAGTTGTTTCTGAAGTCTGTGAAGGTTGCCAACTTGGTAAGCAACATAGGTTGCCTTTTCCATGTTCACCTACATGGAGAGAAAGTAAGAAGCTTGAGTTAGTGCACTCTAATGTTTCTGGACCTATGAAAACTGTTTCACTCAATGGCAGTAAATATTTCATCTTGTTCATAAATGATTTGACAAGGATGACTTGGCTTTACTTTCTTAAGCAGAAATATGAAGTTTTTTTTGTTCTGTTTTTAAGAAATTTTAAGTTCTTGTTGAAGCTGAAGGTGATTGTCATTTAAAGAAACTTAGGGCTGATAATGGGAAAGAGTATACCTCTGTTGAATTTAATGAATTTTGTGAAGATTTGAGAGCTGAGCACCAACTCATAGTGAGTTATTCACCCCAACAAAATGGAATTGTAGAGAGAAAAAAATAAATCAATCCTTGAGATGGCTAGACGCATGATTTTTGAGAAAAAATTGCCAAATATTTTTTAGGCAGAAGCTGTTAACATGAGCAGTAGATGGAGTGACACCCATTGAAGCTTGGGGAGGAGTTAAACATGATGTGCGTCGAGCGTGCGATATTTTATTTCACAGCCCAACGCTTGACTATGACAAGTATACCACAGTAATAAGTATTTATAGATCAAGGTTGTCGTACCCACTAGGATAAGCAATTCAGTAACTATATTTTTATTTAATGATTTTATTTCCCCAAAGAGAGAAGAAAAGAATTTTTTGAGAAGTTTCTAAGAAAACAATTATTAAAAGAAAAGAAGAAAGTAATGATAAATTTGTTAAAGAATGGGGTTTAGATTAGAAGCGATTGAGATCCCGATTTCACCACTAATTCCCCCCTTATATTCCTCTCTTTTGTTATTCATGTATAATCATGGTTGGATCGGATTTCTACCCTCGTGACCGTCCCTCTCAAAATCACGCATGCCGCCTAGTTGGTTAGATTATGTTTAGCGTCCCAAATCATTACTAAGTCAATTACGAAATTAAATTTATGAATCTAGGGGAAAACTTAGTTGCGTCCACTCTACTACCTACTCCTATTTCTAGGACTCTAGCGTAATAATGGTTTAATTATTTAGTACTACTTAGGCAAACTTTGTTAGAGTTACCCTAGATTTACCTATCAATTTGTTATTCGTCAATTAACAAATAACATTAAGTGTAAGAACAAACACCCAAACATATACTGAATAACATCAAGAATCATATAAAGGGATAAATTAGGGTTACATCGTTCTCCCAATCAAAGAGGGAGTTAGTTCATAGTGGAAAAGGAAAGCAACATAAAAGTAATTAGAAAGAGAATACACATGGTGATTGATTCCAATGGAAGTCAAATGCTCCTTGCGTCTCCTTCTCCTTTGCCTGGAGTTGAAATCCGTTGCCGTCTACGAACCGAGGATGGGGAGGTCCAGAGGTCTGGAGGTTGTCAGTCTCTAGAACCTCGACTGAATTAGGTCAAGAAGTGAATGAGAGCGGTCCCTTTTGCTGATAGTAACTTGTGAATATATAGTCTTCTTCATGGACTTGGGCTTCCTTTGATAAGATCTTAAAAGATAATATGAGATCTCTGGATTTTCTTTGTACAAGATAAGATAACATATTCGGTCTCTTTTGCATAAGATAAGATAAGATATTGGAAGATAAGATAAGATCTTGGGCTTTCTTTGTACAAGATAAGATAAGATAAGATAAGATCTAGTGGATTTGATCTTTTCGCGACCCAACTCGTGCGAGATGTGAAGTAACTCGCGCGAGTTTATATTCTAGAGAGTAAACGTGTTGTGCCAGTCATCCAACTCGCGTGGGATGAGTAGTACTTCGCGCGAGTTAAGGTCACAGAGAGCACTAATTCTTTATTGGTGCTCCAATTCGCGTGAGTTTAGTTCCAACTCGCAAGAGATGCATTCCTTAGTACGTTTTTCTCCTGTTTTTGGCTATTTTTACCCCTGAAACACTTAAGCAAACCATCAACAAGTTCTAACACAACTTATTATGAATCAAACGCATTTAGTGGTTGTTTAGGTTGCTTAAGACTGTTTAATGGATAATTTATATAATGAAAAGAATATAAAAATAACTCACTTTTGTGAGTTATCAAAACCATCCATTAGACATATGAAAGTGAGAGATGCATTCCTTAGTACGTTTTTCTCCTGTTTTTGGCTATTTTTACCCCTAAAACACTAAAGCAAACCATCAACAAATTCTAACACAAATTATTATGAATCAAGCGCATTTAGTGGTTGTTTAGGTTGCTTAAGATTGTTTAATGGACAATTTATATAATAAAAAGAGTATAAAAATAACTCATTTTTGTGAGTTATCAAAACCATCCATTAGACATATGAAAGTGTTTAGTTCACCTTTCTACACTTATGTTCTAGTTGTGAAAAGAAGTAAGTTGGATGAGAAGGTTGAAAAAGGGATTTTAATAGGCTATAATGTTACTGTATATTTATCGTAGACATAATGTTACTGTAATTGAACCCACCAACTTTGAAGAAGCTAGTAAGGTTGAAGAATGAAACCATTCTATGAAGGTGGAGATAACCACCATTGAAGACAATATGACATGGAAACTGGTTGAAAAACCAGAAGACAAAAATGTTATTGAAGGTCTATAAAGTAAAGTTGAATCCTAATGGATTATATAGAAACATCAACAAATACAAAGCTAGGCTTATTGTGAAAGACTATGCTTAACAACCAAGAATTAATTATATAGAAACATTTTCTCCAGTTGCAAGAATGGATATCATTCGCATTCTTATAGCTTTGTCAGCTCAAATGAAATTGAAAATTTGGCATTTAGATGTCAAATCTGCATTCTTAAATGAGAATTCGACTGAAGAAATTTATGTTGCTCAACTTGAAGGCTTTGTTGTGAAAGGAAGTGAAGACAAGGTATATAAGCTTCATAAAGCTTTTTATGGGTTAAAATAAGCTCCTAGAGCTTGGTATAGCAAAATTAATGCTTATTTTTGCAGTTAAGGTTTCAGGAGGAGTGAAAATGATGCAACTCTTTACGTGAAAAGGCTACTTGATGGTGACTCTCTAATAGTTTCTCTATATGTTGATGATTTGTTAGTAAATAGCAATAATCAACTTGAAGTGCAACAACTGATGGAGGAAATACAAAATCAATTTTAATTGTCTAGCTTAGGAGAAATGAACTATTTTCTACGCTTGGAAGTTCATCAAACTGAAGAAGGAATTTTTTTGAATCAAGAGAAATATGCACAAGAAGTTTTGAAGAAATTCAGAATGCAATGTTGCAAAGCTGTCCCTACTCCTTTGGTGTAAAATTTGAAGCTTTCCAAAGAAGATGAGGCTAGAAAAATTGATGATTCTCTTTATAGAAGTTTAATTGGAAGTTTATTCTATCTTACTTCTTCTAGACCCGATCTTATATTTGCAGCAAGATTACTCTTAAGATTCATGCAAAGTCCTAGTGAGATACACTTTGTTGTAGTAAAAAGAGTGCCTAGGTACTTGAAAAGCACTAGTCAATTTGAAATATGGTACAAGCCAAGTGAAAATGGAAGTTTGATAGGCTATGTTGATAGTGATTGGGCAAGGAATCTTGATGACATGAATAACACTACTGATTATGTTTTTCCTTAGGTTCTGGCATGTTCTCTCGGAACTCAAGGAAGCAAGAAATTGTAGCTCAATTTACTGCTGAAGTAGAGTATGTGGTAGCAGTTGTAGTAACAAACCAAGTTGTTTGGTTGAGAAAAATTCTACTTGATTTGGGAGTACCACAATTAGAGGCTACTGATATTTTTTGTGACAACAAATCAACAATTTCTATTACTGAAAATCTTGTTCAACATAGAAAGACAAAACACATTCAAATAAAATTTCATGTTATTCGTGAAGCTATCAAGAATTGTGAGATTAAGCTGATTCATTATTGTTTCGATCTTCAAGTTGCTGATATATTGACTAAAATTCTTCCAAGAGCAAGATTTGAAAGACTCAAAGAAATGCTTGGAGTGTCCATAAGAAATTTCAGGGAATGTTGATGATGTTGAAATTTCTATGTACACTAGTATTTTCTGATGTGACATTTTATTTTATTTTATACTTTATGTAATAGTTAGTATATTTTTTGATAAAAGTACCATGACCCATACCTTTTGTAGTGTATTAAGAAATATAATAATAACTTGGGGAGAGAACCCATATCGGTTAGGTAACAGATAATGATTTTACTTTTTATCTCTCCATATGTATATATTACATATACCAGAAAACCAACTTTGAGAAATAAATGAATGCATTTTTTTTTTCTAATATGAAAAAGCCTTTTATGCCAACAATTTTTCCTGTAGCAATAAGATTGTACTGTAAATTATAAAGCATATATTTGTTGGTGTTAAGTCAAGATGACTTAGCATCTTAATTTTGATAATTACAGAATGTCTGTTGTGCCAGCAGACTGAAGAAAGAGCAGACTGAAGAAAGAGCAGACTGAAGAAAGTGCAGACGGAAGAAGGATCAGACTGAAGTAACAAACTGAAGAGAGCAGACTGAAGGAACAGACGGAATGAGACAGACGAATGAATTCAACACACAACTCATTTATTTATTCATTCGTCTACCTCGTTTAATGAAGTTCAGACGGAGTAACTCGCGCCTCAATTCAAATCTAACCGTTACTCATAGAAGCTTCCAAAGACAGAATAGAGATCTGTACAAAACCACTGCAACACAAAAAGCAACCATGCTTTTTGTTGATGTCTCTGATCAAGTCAGAAAAAGCCTGTGCAAACATTAATTATTCTGATTGATCTCTGTCACACGTTTGAAGACCCCAAGACAAAGGACTAACGTTCAAATCTTCAGTCTAACGGATACTTCACAAAACTCTCTATAAAAGGACTTCATTACTTCAAGAGAAGGCTGACGAACTGTATAACAAAGAAATTATATTCAAGCTTCAAGTTCTCAAGCAAAGTTCACTCGCCCTGAATTTAGAATAGATCTCATTGTAAAACCCCTCTCTGCGTAGAGGATAAACTTATTCTTTCATCTTCCTAAATTCACTATTGTGGTGCTCTTAGCTTGAGGAGGCTGTGTTTCAAAGAATACCTTTGTATTAGCCTGTGGAGGCTGTGTTCAAAGAATACTTTGTTTAGCCTGTGGAGGCTGGGTTCAAAGAATACCTGTTTAGCTTGAGAAGGCTATGCCCAAATAATATCTGTATTTAGCCAGGAGTGGCTGGGTTCAAAGAATATTCATAGTGGAACCTTAGCGTTTCTTGGGGAACTGGATGTAGTCTTGATCAGACGAACCAGTATAAAAATATTGTTGTCTTCTTTATTGATTTATCTGTTAACTAACAGGGGATAATAACTTGAACAGTCTGATAATAAAATCAATCTTAAGAAGAAAACAATCTTGCATCTGATCAAACTTTAAAAACAGCAGACGCAAACGCATCGTCTTAGAGAAAAAATTTTTAAACAGTCAACATAATTCAACCCCCTTCTTATATGTTTTTGTACTTTACAGTTGGTATATTTTAAGGCTTAATGTTTGTTAGCTTATTAAGAGGAAAATCTATTAGCCTATTTACTTTTAAGTAGTCAAAGTGGCTTTCAAAATGGTCAGACTTTCAAATAGTATTTTAGTTTTTTAAAAAGAGACTTACATTAAATGTGTTGTTCATGAAAATTAACTTCTCTCAAATTCTTTAATTGGAAAGAGAGAAACACACATTGTGTGGATTGCATAAGAAAGATCTCACATATCACGTGTGTCTCTCCAAATTAGAAAATTCCAATAAATAGAAAGGATATGAATTGTTAATGTGGATGTCAACGAGTTTTATATTAGATGTGAACGAGTCCATCTCAATTGATTGAGTAAGATATGTCTTATAAATTAATCAATTGACACTCATATTCAATTTCTATTTCTAACAAATGTTTTATTCTTTAAGCCTGAATCGGCAAAGAGACGTGTAATAATTACGTTATCTTACTAATATTTTGTCATAGGGTAGGGCGATAGGGTAATATTTAATCTTTTACGGAGGATTGTTTTGATAATATTTTTTATAATGAAAGTTAACAACACTTTAATGATAAAATTTAAAATTTAAGTAAAAGAGAGTGTATTTTTTAATACAAGAGGGAAGGGTTAAGAAGTGTAATGTATCTTTGATAGGAAAATATAATTTATTTTATATTTACTTAACTTAGCTATTTGCTAATTATGCTCTAACTCATTGGATTCATGTGACTATATTCATCTAGAAGTTTTTTTTCCTACCCCGTAATTTTTCTCTATGCATCTTATTTTATTATTCACTTCGTGTTCTAACCTTCTTCTCTCTTCCTACACTACAGTTTTTCAAGTCGTTACTCACCCACTCACCCTCTTTCAGTCTTCTCTTTTTCATTTTTGATTTGAGTTACGAATTCTAAACTATGAAAATTTTCGTGTTATATATATATATATATATATATATATATATAACTTGAATTAGTCATTAGACTTAACAATTTCAAATTTCTTATTCCATCCGTTGAATGTATGTTTAACATTTCTTTGGATTAAATACATTCTTGAGTTGTCAACTTCATAATTATAAAATATCTTCATAATCTGAGGATTTGGTATTGAAATGTTGTACTTCCTTCTGCAATGGATCTTCATGTCAAAAAATATTCTCGATGACTCTAATTTGACACGTCTCTTCGTAACGAGCTAGTTGACTTTCTCGTACTTGATTAGAACAAGAACTTTTTCTAATAAGACTTTACCAAAAACAATTTCCTAATATTTAGAGTCTTGATGAGTAATAGTGACAGATAAATTTGACACTTATCTTAGTTTTGAGGCCCCGTCTGTCATTGAATTTGTCTATTTAGAGCTTCATCTTGATCCTTTTCGGATGATGTTCCTTTTACCTTCACTTTTCTTCTTCAAATAATACTTTCACTTTCCCGGAAAAATTATACAGCAAAGAGAAGTGGAAGCATTATCCGATAACAGTGGAAATATAATCGGACAGAATGAAAGCATTCCTTCATCTGACTTCCCAAGCTTTTATTTGAACCTTCCCCATTTTTTTAGTCTTCCCGTTTGGCAAAAAATCCCAATTTATTTTTCAACATCTTCTTAGCAAACTTGTATACATTCTTCCCCTTGGCCTAGAAGCAACAAAACAAATACAAAATAAGTAGCATCAATACGAAGATGAGTCAACATCAAAAGAAAAATAAACCTTGGACGATAATTGCAAGACCATGTCTTTAAGCTTCTAAACCTTGGACTTGAGAGATTAATGCTTAGTCTTCAGCTTAGTATGCTTAGACTTAAGGGCTAAGTACTTTCTCGTCAAAGTCTGTACTCATGACCTGTTGGAATCCTCATATCTTCAACAAATCAGATGGCGATGAAAGGAAAGGCTGTGTTGAACTTATATTCTTGATTCGATCCCACTTCTGTACGAACAATTGCTTGCTTTTCACTAAGACACATTCCTGAAGCTGAGGTGAATCTATATTAGCAAATCCAAATTTAAGGAGTATGGAACCAACAATGGCAACATTGTCTATCTTGAAGTCTTCTATGCTCTATGAACATAAGGCCAAGTTTTTTTATGGCTTTCCAAACACAGACCAACTTTTTCAGTGTAAGGTCTTTCATTCCACAACATCTGATACCCAGTCCTAGACAAAAGAAGTTTTTTGACTTTTGGATCTGCAAGGTCGAGGCCTATCCAAGCAAAAGTAAAACTCAATGTTGGAGTTCGCGAGACATGTAAACTAAAATCCTAGAAGCTTGGGAACCTTCCTATCTTCATTTTCAGCAAGATGTCTAATGTGGTGCCAAGATATTTGGTGTCTTCTAATCTCCCTTTTGTAAGAATTTGCAATATGATCAAAAGTAAGATGATAGTTTATCGGAGACACATGCATGTGGTCCTTTGGATACTCAAAATTGTCCAACCCTAGAGGTTGAATTGCTTGAATTCTTGAGCAGTAGGCGGATCCATGGGAGCACCAATCCTAGACTATAGCTAAGAGCTATGTACTCTATTTTATTGAGAGGAATGGAGAAGGGGATAGGGTCATGGTCATCATGAACAACTAACAACTATAAAGTGCAATCTCTAGGCAATTTTACCTTCCATGATATGAACTTAGGCTTATTGTGGAGAAACATAATGGTGTTTTCTTGTTGAGGAGCCACCCACGGTTTTAAGTTGAAATTGGGAATGTGAGGCTCATAACTCAGTGCAGGCATCCCCAGAGTAGGATCAACATACTTGTTTGGGTATGAAGTAATGCCTTCCAAACCTGAGAGCTTCGTCTTAGTTAGCAAGTCCCAAGATAGTGTTGTGAGCCAATCTAGCTGAGTCTCAACAATATCTTGTGCTTAAAACCACACACCTTACAATTCCATAAACGATGCTTGTGCATGGGATGAGGATTTCTTTACGCTTTGAAGTTGGGTGATTGTCTACACATGAATGGGACTTTAGAACTTATTGAGGGGTAAAAATCTTAAGCTTGAGGAAGATCTTCTACTAGTTAGTCTGACTCTATTGGTCTCTTTGTACAAGTACCAACTTGAATAGAATGTGGAGGTGGAAGAGATAGAGCAGGCTGTATAGGCTCCAATATTATAAAATGTACAAGGGGTTTAGTCCTAACATAAGGTTGAGTGAATTCATACTTTTCCCTAAGGAAAGGATCTTTTGGAGGTGATTCTTGTGCTAGGCACATAGTTTCGTCCATAAGCACCAATGCATCTAGCTGAGGAGACTTAGACAAGGCATCCATACTTGAAGCATTTGGTGGAATAAATGCAGTATGAAATCCACATTCCATATGAAGGAACAACTATAGAGTAGGCATCCACGTTAACTACATCTGTAGTAGTAGATGAAATGTGGGCATCCACATATGTATCATTGGGTGGAACATATGCATCATGGGCATCATGCAAACATACAAAATCTAAAGGTTCTTTATTTAACATGGTAGAAAGTTGTTCTATTAGTAATTCATTATCTTTCAAAATTTGAGTAGACTGAGGTGTAGGTGCAGCAACAACAACTCCTAGATGATATGGCACCAGAAGCAAACACAACCATTTGTATCTTATGGTCAGCATAAGTTGCACAAGATTCCTTCAGTTCTTTTTTCAAGTCCGTAAGGTGTTGATTTTGGGCAACTTGATACATAAGGACTTCATCATCTATCTTGGACTTCCCAGATACAATTTTAGCTTCAAGCTCTATGCATACAAGTCTAGCTACTTCAGGCCTTGCTTTTGCTTTTTTTACTTTTTTAGCAGCTTCGGTAGCTTCAGGATTTGACTTTGTTGCTATTCTCCCAGCTCCAGAACAAGTTCACCAACAAGCACATTCTCTTGGTGAAAGTGCTTTAGTTCACGTCCATTTCTTCTAATTTTGATAGTGTGCCCGAGTCTTCGTTTGTACCCTTCTAGGCACGATAACCTAAGCAATAATTTTTTTAGACAATTGCAATGAAGATGGTGAAGTGATGGTAACAACAACAATAGGAACAACAATATTTTCCTTCTCTAAACTTGATTCATTAGAGGGAATTGGTTGTTAGATTCTGTGTTCAATAATTAATTTTTGTCATTTGGTTAGTGGTTAAAAAGATAAAGATGGTCGTGTTTATTATGAGGCTCGTGTTTGGGCTGTGGTGATGCTGGTTGGTCTTCTGGTGGTCTTTGTTTTATGGTTTGGGTGAAGGTGGCTATGTTTTGTGTTTGGGCTTTTTGGGTGTTGGTGGCTTGGTCTGTGGTTTTTGTTTTCGTTGATTTTCTACTTGTTTAGCTTTAGGGACAAGATGCCTAAGACACATCTTAATGAAAGTGTTGATCGTTTGCTAAGCTCCAGATGGATACCAATCAATTTCATCCATCTTAAACCCTTGGTTCAAGACGATTTGAGAGAAGAAAGAGGGGTATGGAATACTGAATCTCCTCTTCAAGTCTCTTCCTCTCAGCGCTCCAATCCATATGTCAAAAACCACATACAGAAGGCTTATATGAGGTTTTCTCATTAGATAAGAGAGGTAAAATCAATCTCTATTGCTCACATTGCCCCTCGATCCACATCAAGGTGTGAAGATGTTGAAAAGAAGGTTATGGAGAAGATGACAAAAGGGAAGCATGTTCCCTAATCTCAAGAACTTGGATGCATCTTTCGGTTTGTGAGATCCATATTGAGCAATATCCACCATTTTCTCTCCAATGTCTCTATCCTAGTTGGGAGTGTACTTAAACCCCTCATCCACACACTTAGACACAACAACCACTGTCTTAGTAAAAAAGAGGTAGTACTTATTAACAATGGTCCCATACATACCTCCCGAGAATAATTTTCTTTGTCCCATCCAACTGTAATGAAAGTCCCCACCAAATCCTCAATACACAATGTGAAATTGGAAAGGTTTATCCACTTTTTGGTGATGAACATGTCTGTAGAAAAGAACATCTCTGGTGCAGCTCTTTCCTATTGATTTTTTCTATGTTAAGTCAAATTTATTTATAAGAAAATTATATCCTTTAAAATTTGATAATTACAATATAATATGATAAAATTCTGAACTTGTAAGAATAATACAATTTTCAGACGAAGCAAACAGACTTAGTAAGACCATAAGATAAATCTCTGAACAGATTAATGGTTAGATAGATGAAGTGAAGGCTATCAGATGAAACTCAAGTTAGATTAATGATGAGACAGACATATTCCAAAAAATAAGATAAGTATCACTTTTATGTTTTATCTTCGTACATTCAGACTCTAACCAATATGATTATTTTGACAAAGAGTCTGCCTAACATAAGCCAATGTTCATATCAAAGAGAGTAAACTAAATCTCGATCAAAAGTTGTGCCCTACAAAGTTAAAGAAGATATTTTCGGACATAGAGATTTGTTGTAGAATGCAAAATCACTTTTTTAGTTCTGAACTTCAAATTAGGAACAACTTTCTACACTGATATTAACCAGCACGCTTCATTAAATGTTGAAGAACGTTGAGCACACCTTCGTCAGAATAGAGAAAAAATTGAAGTTGCTTGAGTCTAAAACCTACTTCAAATATCCATATATACAAAGGCTCATGTTTGAAGAATTGAAGTTTGCGAGAATACTGTATTTCAAAGAAGATTAAAGTTCTGATAAGTTCTATCTTTTATCTTCGTACACTTAGACTCTAACTAGTATGATTATTTTACAGAGTCTGCCTAACATAAGCCAATGTTCATATTAAAGAGAGTAAACTAAATCTCGATCAAAATTTGTGCCCAACAAAGTTAAAGAAGATATTTTCAGACATAGAGATTTCTTGGAGAATGCAAAATCACTTTTTTAGTTCTAAACTTCAGATTAGGAACAACTTTCTACACTAATGTTAACCAACACACTTCATTAAATGCTGAAGAACGTTGAACACACCTTCATCAGAATGGAGAAAAAATTGATGTTGCTGAGTCTAACAATTACCTCAAATATCCATCTATATAAAGGTTCATGTTTGAAGAATTGAAGTTTGTGAGAATATTGTATTTCAAAGAAGATTAAAGCTATGATAAACTTGTTCTAAACAACCTCTTCACTCTTTGTAAATAACCTTTAGATTGAACTCCATTGTATATCCCTATCTGCATATAGGTTCAATCTTATATGTTAGTAACCCCTTTTAAATCTACCTTTCGTGATAGTTAGCATCAAGAGATTGTGATATGAGCTTGCTTGAGAAGAAGCTCAAATTTGGCCCAATCTTCATCTTCAATTGGAAGCTCCACGGTCAAGCAACAATGGCAGAAGCTCAAAGACTCAAGACTCAAGGACTTAGAAGAAAAATGAAAGTGGAGAAGGTTTAGAAGGTGAAGGCGCCATGCAAGAGCAATAAGCCTAAGGGAGAATCGCCACAATGAAATGTTTCCATTGATAAGATTCAAGGTTTGAGAAGAAACCTTAGAGAGAAATCCACTATCAAGAATTAGCACTTGCTAAATTCAATTCATTCAAAAATTGATCAAAAGTCCTTACACTTCAATTTTCCTACTATTTATACTAATCCTTGGCGCCAAACATAAGGAGAACCGGTTAGCTTGCTAACCCTTGGATCAAGGGAGGATCAACGCATGGTAAGCCCCTAGGAGCACTTCACACGGATCCTCACCTTAACCCTTGGATTAGTGAGCTAATCTAAGGCCACGGATTGAGCTTAGGAGGAGCAAGACTCTTGTGACTCAAGCTTTAATTCTCCACCTCTTGATTAGATCTACATCATGTGGTAGTGGTTCACTTTTGAGTGGTGGGAAAAATGTGACTCAAGTTTGAATTTAGTCCACATGATGAGATCTAGATCAAGAGTCTAGAATTACTCTTGAAAATGGTGGGAATCATGCTTGCCGAATTTGAATTGCCTCCCTTGGATTAAGATCTAATCTAAGGGTTGCAATTTAAACTAGAGTTAGTGGAGTTGCCACTAACTTCCCTCCAAAATCTCTCTACTCTCTCCCAAGAGAGTGTGCGCCACTCTCCTTCTCTTTTCCTTATGTATTTCGGTCCAAGTTACCATATCCTAGGCCGTGAGCTTTATGCTCCTATTAATGGCCAAAATGCAATTATTTAATTGTCTTAAAATAAAGAAATTATAATATTTCAAGAAAATTACAAGGTCTCAAAATAAGAGACAAGTCTTCATCTTGAGTTGACTTTGACCTAGTCAACTCTCTTTGGACTTGGGCTTCTATCTTCTTGAGCATTGACCTTGTGATTCTTCTTTGACCTTCTCCATTAACTTCTAGAATGGATGGTCCTCCATCAAACCCTCCTTCTTGATGGCAACTTGTCCTCAAGTTGTTGATGTCATATACTCCTTCCAAGTCTTCATCACCTACATTACATAGAGTAAGATCACAAACATTAAAAGAATTGCTACCACCAAAGTCAATTGGAAGATCTAATTTAAAGGCATTAGGGCCAAGTTTTTCAATTCTCACAAAAGGTCCATCTCCTTTGGGAAGCAACTTGGAGCTTCTCAAATTTGGAAACCTTTCCTTTCTAAGGTGAACCCAAACCCTATCGCCTACTTTCAACTCAACATGTTTTCGGTGTTTATTAGCTTGTGTGGCCACTTGTGCATTCCTTTGCTCAATCCTACCCTTAATCTTGGCATGCATAGCTTTGATCTTTTCGGCCCTATCCACTCCATCCTTACTCAAAAGATCACCAAAAGGTAAAGCACACAAGTCAAGTGGAGTTAAAGGATTAAAACCATAAACAACTTGAAAAGGGGAGAGTAAAGTAGTAGATTTGATCACTCTATTGTAAGCAAATTCTACATAAGGTAAGAAATCTTCCCAAGACTTCAAGTTGCTCTTCACAAAGCTTCTAAGTAGTTGTCCAAGTGTCCTATTCACCACCTCCGTTTGACCGTCGGTTTGAGGATGGCAAGTGGTGGAGAAAAGGAGCTTGGTGCCAAGTCTTCCCCATAATGATCTCCAAAAGTGACTAAGGAACTTAGAGTCCCTATCACTTACTATGCTTTGGGGAATACCATGATGTCTTACTACTTCCTTGAAGAAGAGGTTGGCTACATGGGATGCATCATCACTTTTATGACAAGGAATGAAGTATGCCATCTTTGAAAACTACACACCACCACAAAAATAGAGTCTACACCTCTCTTTATCCTTTTGTCTTAGGTAAACCGAGGACAAAGTCCATGGAAATATCCAACCAAGGAGAGGTGGGTGAAGGCAAAGGCATATAAAGACCATGGTTAGAGAGCTTAGACTTAGCCTTATGACATGTAACACATTTGCTAATAAACTTGGCTACTTGAGCCTTCATTTTTGGCCAAAAAAAAATGTTCATGTAAAATGGCTAAGGTCTTCTCAATACCAAAGTGACCCATGATTCCTCCCTCATGAGCTTCACTTACTAAAAGTTCCCTCAATGAAGTTCTAGGCACACACAAACATTTTCCTTTGAAAAGATAATCATTGTGTCTATAGAATTCATTGTGAGCACCCTTTAGACAAGCCATATACTCACGCCCGAAGTCATCATCATCACCATACAAGGTTTTAATATGTTCAAATCCCAACAATTTAGACTCAAGTAAGGATAGGAGTGTATACCTTCTACTAAGGGCATCCGCCACCATGTTTGCCACTCCCTTCTTGTGCTTGTTAATGTAGGGAAATGTCTCCACAAATTCCATCCACCTTGCATGCCGTTTATTGAGTTTGCCTTGTGACCTTAGGTGCTTCAATGCTTCATGGTTAGTGTGGACAATGAACTCCTTGGGAAGTAGATAATGTTGCCAAGTTTGCAAGGCCTTCACCAAAGCATAGAGCTCCTTATCATATGTTGAGTAGTTGAGTTGAGCTCCTTTTAGCTTCTCACTAAAATAGGCTATTAGATGATTTTCTTGTTTCAAAACAGCACCTATTCCAAGGTTAGAAGCATCACATTTAAGTTCAAAAGATAAATCAAAGTTAGGCATAGCTAAGATAGGAGCATTGGTAAGTTTTTCTTTCAAAAGGTTAAAAGCTTCCTCTTGCTTTGGCCCCCACACACAAAAGGTACTTCCTTCTTCACAAGCTCATTGAGAGGAGATGCAATGGTGCTAAAGTCCTTCACAAATCTCCTATAAAAGCTTGCAAGTCCATGGAAGCTCCTTACCTCCTTAACACTAGTAGGCCGTGGCCAATCAAGTATAGCTTTTACCTTGCCTTCATCTACTTGCACACCCTTGGCACTTACCACAAAACCGAGGAACACCACTTGGTCCATGGCGAATGTACATTTGTCTTTATTAGCATAAAGCTTCTCCTTCCTTAGTACTTCCAAAACAAATCTCAAATGCATTAGATGATCAAGGAAAGATTGACTATGTATGAGAATATCATCAAAGTATACCACCATAAACTTTCCTAAAAATTCTCTAAGCACATGATTCATTAGCCTCATAAAAGTATTAGGAGCATTGGAGAGGCCAAAAGGCATGACTTGGTCTTAAATGCAGTTTTCCATTCATCACCATTCTTCATCCTTATTTGATGGTAACCGCTTTTAAGATCAATCTTAGAAAAGATGGTTGAGCCATGAAGTTCATCTAGCAAGTCATCAAGCCTAGATATGGGGTGCCTATATCTAATTGTGATGTTATTTATGGCTCTACAATCCGTGCACATTCTCCATGTGCTCTCCTTCTTAGGAACTAAGATAACCGGAGAAGCACAAGGAGATAGACTCTCTTTAACCCATCCCTTGCTCACTAGGTCTTGTACTTGCCTTTCCATTTCATGAGTCACTTGGGGAGTAGTCCTATAGGTAGGCCTATTTGGGAGAGGTGCACTAGGTATCAAATCTATTTAGTGCTCTATGCCTCTCAAGGGTGGTAGGCCGTGAGGAATGTCACTAGGAAAGACATCCTTATACTCATCCAACAGTGCATCTAAGCTCACGTGATCACCAACAAAGTTTGCATTCAAGAAACAAGGTGAAGGTAAGCATAGAAACATGGACTTTCTTGCTAAGAATTCTCTCCTAATTTCAGCCCTATTTACCAAAAGGCTTTCCTTAGACTCACTAGCTCTTCCTTTGAGCTTTCTTTCACTCTTAGGATCACCCTTTTTGGACTTACCTAGCCTAGGTTTCACTTGGTTTTCTGTATGGCATTTGCTGTAATTTTTCTTGAACTCTCGGCCAAGGCTCCCTTCACACTAGACTTAGGTGATTTTTCAATTCCTTTAAGCTCACGGGTTTTCCTTTCACTTTCTCTTTTTATTTTCATTTTTACTTGATCTTCACACACTTCTCTAGGAGTTAAAGGTTTTAAACTAATTTTCTTACCTCCATGAGAAAACACATATGTATTAGACAAACCATCATGAAATGCATGCTTATCAAATTAGCATGGCCTTCCTAACAAGATATGAGATGCTTCCATAGGCACAATATCACACAAAAATTCATCATTATATCTACCTATTGTGAAAGCTATCAAAACTTGTTTATTCACTACTAATTCTCCTTGTTCACTTAGCCATTGCAACTTGTATGGTTTAGCATGTGGAGTTGTCTTAAGATCAAGTTTTTCTACAAGCCTAATGCTAACCACATTGGTGCAACTACCACTATCTATGATTAAGGAGCATACCTTGCCGCCTATGGTGCACCTTGTATGAAATATGTTTTCCCTTTGTGTGTCATCAAGGTTTACACATGTGCTGACAAGCATTCTCCTCACCATCAAGAGGTCTCCATCTTCCGGTTGCTCCATGCTTGAGTGGTCACTAGCACTAGCCTCCTCCTCACTTGATGATTGAGTGGTTCCTTCACTTGTGATCTCACCATCCACTCTAATCACCATGGTCTTCTTGTTGGGGCATTGTGAGGCAATGTATCCATGACTTAAACATTTAAAACATTTAATGTTAGAAGGCTTAGAGTTAGGTTTAGAAAGCTTTTTACCCTTAGTGTCATCTCGGTTGGACTTGTAGAAGGGTTTGGAGGCTCCCTCCTTCTTTTGCCTATCCTTCCAACTTGAAGAACCATTGTTGTATGCCTTCTTGAAAGTGCCTTTTCTCTTAAGTTGGCCCTCAATCCTCTCGGCCTTATGTATGACATCTTCCAAGGTCCTATAATGTTGGAGCTCCAAGACATCTTGAATCTCCCTATTTAGCCCATTGGTGAACCTAGCTATGGTGGCCTCCTTGTCCTCTTGGTAATCCGCCCTTAAGAGTGTGAGCTCCAAGTCCTTATAGTATTCTTGTACACTTCTCCCTCCTTGAGTTAGTCTTTGGAGCCTCACATGGAGATCTCTTGTATAGGAGCTAGGCACAAACCTTCCCTTCATAGCATCCTTGAGTTGGGTCCAAGAGGTGATGTGTGACCTTCTCCTCTTCTCGGGATCTACTAGCACTTGGTTCCACCAAACCAATGCATAGTTTTCAAACTCCAATATGGCCATGTTGAGTCTCTTCTCCTCACTCAAACTAGGGTAATAAGAATAGACTTGGTCTACCTTTATCACCCAATCTAGGTAGGTTTCGGCATCACCATCTCCAAGGAATTTAGGCAAGGTTATTTTAGTGTTTCCCTCCCAAGCTCTAGGTTCATCTTCTCCATAATTTCTTCTAGGGGTGTGATTTTGTCTTCTAGGTTGAGTGTTTCTCCTTCCCCTCCTTTCATTCCTAAAGGCTTTAAAGGCTTCATCCTCATCATAGTTGTTTCCCCAATCACTCTCCCTAGGTGTATCATAGCCTCCTCTAGGGTTCCCTCCTTCACTTCCACTTCCCCTATAGCTATTCCTCCTACTCCTAGGTACTTCATCACTCTCTTCTCCTCGGCTTCCTCTATTTCCAGCACCTCCACTATGGTGATCCCTACGGTTTCCACTAGTGTCTCCAAGGATTTTCTTCTCCAACTCCTTTCTTATCTTCCTTTCCTCCTTCAACCGTCTCTCTTGATCAAACCTCTAATCCAAGCTAGTATTTAGCATGGACTTCATCAAGTCCACCATTCTTTTAGACCTCGGTGATAGTTCATTTCCCACACTAGGAGAGGTGTCCATGGCTGCACAAGAAAAGGTTAGATAACAAATACAAGTATATGGAAGATCTTTGCCACTCACTAAGTGTATCACTCTAGTAGCACTCGTGTATCACTCTTAGAAGGCTCTTTCTTTAATGTAACACTCTTGCCTTTTTCCCCCCAATTCTCAACCAAAGTTTCTAATTAAACCTCTAATCAATTATCTAGGAATATTTCCTTGTGAAAGAGGCACAATTCTCGGGTAAGCTTAAGAATTCCAAGGGAGACAAAACTCAAAGACAAAACCAAGGATTCCAAGTAAATGACAAGCAATAAAAAGGCACAAATAGAAGTAATAGGCTACTCAAATCAAGGAATGGATGTGATATGAAATAGGCATAAAACTGGACAGCAAGAGGTTCAAAGCTTGCTGGTTCAATCACTAAGCAAGACAAATTTAACAAGGCACACAAACTCAAGGTAGCTTAGTGACCAATTTTGAGACCTATGTTTGTAGGCAATTTAAGCAAGTAATTTGTGAAGCAAGTAATCAATTCAAATGCAGTAAAATTTTCTATACAGCCACAAGAAGGTCACGGTACTCCACTTTAAGTCCTAGAAAAGAAATTGAGATTAAACAAGCCAAATTTAGCACACATCCTAGGTCCAACTTCCAAGTTCTAGTAGTTTCACTAAGGCTAGTGTATGTGCAATGCTTTAGGCTCTAAAATGAAGTCTCTCTCAAATTTCCTTTTCTTTTCTTTTGTTTCTCTTTTTCAAGTATTGGCTACAAGTAATTTTACTAGATTTTCCAGCCACAACTTTTCACTAATTGTAATACACTATTTTTCTACTAATGCTTTTTTCTTTTGAATTTTCTCACTTTCTTCTTCTTTCTTCTTTGTTCTTTCTTTTCTTAATACACTTGTTTTTCTTTTCTTTTCCTCTTTTCACTTGTTTTAGCTACTGCACCGAGACTATAATCACCTAAACATATGCACTCAAAGTTTTACTACTAAGAACAAGGCTAGCAACATATTATAAGCCAATTTGGACCTAGTTTAAGCGCTAAACTAGTAAGTTATGATGTATAATCCTCAATTTAATTTTTAGAACTTCAAACCACAAAGAAAAACATGATTTAGGTGCAGTAAAAACAGAACCAAAATAGAGTATACATGCTTCACTCACGGTAACAAGAATTTGAACTCAAACTAGTGCTAACTTCACGGATCAAGATCTAATTGAGCAAGTAACTTAAATTTTGAGTATGAACACTAGATCAAATTCAAATGCTCCAAACAAATGGAAGAATAATATGATATTTTTTCAGATCTAGACTCAAACTAAAACATATAACACGGATCAATGCACAACAACATGGATCAAGTCATGAACAAGATGAATTGCAGCAATTTCACCGAATAAAAAGACTTAAACAAGAAATTGACAAAACTACTAGACAATTAAGGAAATCTAATGATACCACTTGAGGATAGATCCAATCTTGAGGAGAACTAGCTCTAGATACCACTTGATATGAGCTTGCTTGAGAAGAAGCTCAAATTTGGCCTAATCTTCATCTTCAATTGAAAGCTCCACGGTCAAACAACAATGGCGGAAGCTCAAAGACTCAAGACTCAAGGACTTAGAAGAAAAATGAAAGTGGAGAAGGTTTAGAAGGTGAAGGCGCCATGCAAGAGCAATAAGCCTAAGGGAGAATTGCCACAAGGAAGAGTTTCCATTGATAAGATTCAAGGTTTGAGAAGAAACCTTAGAGAGAAATTCACTCTTAAGAATTAGCACTTGCTAAATTCAATTCATTCAAAAAGTGATCAAAAGTCCTTACACTTCAATTTTCCTACTATTTATACTAATCCTTGGCGCCAAACATAAGGAGAACCGGTTAGCTTGCTAACCCTTGGATCAAGGGAGGATCAACACATGGTAAGCCCCTAGGAGCACTTCACACGGATCCTCACCTTAACCCTTGGATTAGTGAGCTAATCTAAGGCCACAAATTGAGCTTAGGAGGAGCAAGACTCTTGTGACTCAAGCTTTAATTCTCCACCTCTTGATTAGATCTACATCATGTGGTAGTGGTTCACTTTTGAGTGGTGGGAAAAATGTGACTCAAGTTTGAATTTAGTCCACATGATGAGATCTAGATCAAGAGTCTAGAATTACTCTTGAAAATGGTGGGAATCATGCTTACCGAATTTGAATTGCCTCCCTTGGATTAAGATCTAATCTAAGGGTTGCAATTTAAACTAGAGTTAGTTGAGTTGCCACTAACTTCCCTCCAAAATCTCTCTACTCTCTCCCAAGAGAGTGTGCGCCACTCTCCTTCTCTTTTCCTTATGTATTTCGGTCCAAGTTACCATATCCTAGGCCGTGAGCTTCATGCTCCTATTAATGGCCAAAATGCAATTATTTAATTGTCTTAAAATAAAGAAATTACAATATTTCAAGAAAATTACAAGGTCTCAAAATAAGAGACAAGTCTTCATCTTGAATTGACTTTGACCTAGTCCACTCTCCTTGGACTTGTGCTTCTATATTCTTGAGCATTGACCTTGTGATTCTTCTTTGACCTTCTCCATTGACTTCTAGAAGGGATGGTCCTCCATCAGATTGGGATCAAATAATACTTGTTTAGCCTAAGGACACTGAGTCCAAAGAATACCTGAAGTTGTTAGCTTAAAGAGGCTAAGATCAAACAATATTTGGGTTTGTCGGCCTGAAGAGGCTATGTCCAAAGAAAACAAATGTCAAATATTGTTTTCTAATAAGACTCTACAGAAAACAAATTCACAATATTTAGAGTCTATATGAGTAAAAGTTACTGATAGAATTGATACTTATCTTATTTTTGAGGTTCCGTTCGTCATTTCATTAATCTGCCTATAGCTTCATCTGAGATGCAATGTTCGAATGTTGAGTACTATTTGTCTGATCACTCTAATAGTTTGATAGCTTTAATCGTCTTATAAATATATACTTTCATCTTAATAATTTTTAATTATCAAAATTAAGGGATATAATTTAATTTCAAACAAATTTGACTTAATACAATACAACTTGGGTAGAGGAATGATATAAACCAAGGAGAGTGTACAGAAAAGAAATTGCATATATTGTCAAGGAGTTGGCATACAATTAATAGCATAAAGTTCTAAACTTAAAGAGAAATGAACACATGGATTGGTGAGACTACACCATAAGCCTCCCTCTAACATCTATACAAAAGGTTTAGTGAATAAAACTAGGACATAAGTTACTATCATGTAAAACCTAGCTAACCTAATCATCCAAGCAGGTGCTATCACAAAAACCTAATTATCATAAAAACTCAGCTGCTCCTTAAGTCAAGATTTATCACGATGACCTTTCTTCCTTTTGGTGAGTTCTCTCCACTATAAGAGAAATCTATTATTCTAAAATGAGGGATTCGCTAGTAAAAAAATAGCTTTAAACGTCGGTTAATAATGACTTTTAACGTCAGTTATGAACCGACGTAAAAAGGAGTTGATATTAAAAGTCTGAATTTTTGACGTCAATTATTGAATGGACGTTAAAAGTGCACTTTTTATGTGGTTGTATATATAATCAAATAGAAAGTGGCTCAAAATCTTAAACAAGGGATGACTTTCTACATCAGTTTTAAAAGAACCGACATAAAAAGTGGTTCAGAAATATAAAAAAATATTGATTTGAGCATGCTTTAATTGTCATCATGAAAATATTTATACTACTTCAAATAACAGACTAAATGATATAACAGTTATAGTTTATAATTGAAATCAAATGCAATATATTCAATAATCATTCAACAAAAATGTTTTGAGGCCAGTCTACAGTAGTCACAAGTACAGGGTAATTTATAGCTGAATCTTGGAAAGCAAACCTTTTATCATTTAGTGACTTTTTTATATACAAATTACAAAGGTAAAAATAAGGTTTAACAACATGAAAACAAGTTATATGTGCAAGGGAAAAAAATAAAGCTTATAATTATTTTGAATTACCTATAAGTCCTTCACTGGCTTACGACTATCCATTATTTAAGAATATGATATACTAAACTTGTGAAACCAAGGTCCTTAATGAAAGCTCAATGTGAAAAGATATATCAATTCCAAAACAAGAAACAATTTAAAAGGATAACAAGAAATAATCATAATATCAACAATTAGGATAGCAATTTAGTGCCTGACACATAACAAGAATTAAAAATAAATTTGGAAAACAAGTTATGAAAAGCCTCAAACTATCAAGAACTTTAAATATATACATCTAGCTTAATTAAATAGGTCAAGAATCCCTGAAGAATGTCAGTAATTATGTAATTAGATAAGTATCCAATAATAGATGATTTATTAGGTTCTGCTTAACATCTTTAGCTTCCCTTAATCAGTTAAATATTGGTACAGGGTCTAGTTACTGTCAAACTATGGTTAGATAAATAAAAAATAAAGCTATAATTACTACGTGAAATTTGGTGCATTTTGACAATCGTGAAAATACCAATAACTAATATAAGTATAAAATTCATACAATCATACATCCAAGAAACAATAAGGCACCAATCGTAAGTCCACGACACCAAATAAAATAGGATATTCACTTGATTAAAGAAGTCCACGGTTGCATATATAAACAAAATATAAATGCCACTACCCAAATTTTTTAAAGCAATTTTGCAGTAAAACAAACCATATCAAGAAAAGGGTTTGTTTGTAATGCTTGAGAATCAAATAATGTGATCGAAATTAAAATAAAAAGGCAAACACCTACTTGGTTATGTATATGAAAGAGTTTGAAGTCGCCGGAAATAGCACGAGAGATAAAGTCGCGATAGCAACCGACAACTTTAGTGCATGAAGTCACCAAAAAGTCATGGCGACTCCATGTAGCTTACGCCATCGTCACGTGACAATTGAAGTCTTCAAAGAAACTGACAACCTTGAAGTTGTTAAACTTCTCCATAAGTCCACTAAAACTAAAACAGACCTCATTTATAATAAATTTTCAACCCGGATCGTATCTTTAAAAATTTTATAAAAAGAAACCATTAAGGTCATTTTGCCTTAGAAATTGGCTCGAGCAGATTAATCAATTTTATACTACGCTAACAACTGTAATACGCAACCAACCAGTTAACCCACTCACAGATATTCTACGTATTTTTCTTTCTTCACACTTTATATGTATACGTATTTTTTTTTCTTCACATTTTATAACTAGTTGTCTGGTTGTCTGCGTATTGTAATTGTCTATCAAATATTTTTCCAGATTAATTATTCTCGGCTAGAATAATTGCCTAGTTAAATAAATCGAGAAAAACAAGACGTGGCACCATAGAGAAAAATTTTCATCGTGATTAACATGTATAATCCTCAGTCTCGCTAAAATTGGTACAATTTTAAGAATAAAATTAAAATACAATGTTTCCACACATATTAAAATAAACATCTTTAACAAATAAATAAATATTCACACAAATATATATACCCATATTTATATTCATACTATAATATAAATTATATTTTAATAAATATGTTCAAAATAATTTAATTAATCTAAGTATTAAAATTTCAAGGTGCTACAGTTCTTCTGTCATATTTATCTTAAACTCAACTTTCATTATATTTTCAACATAAAACACGAAATTAAATAATAATGATAAAATCAGAATTAAATATTTCTACAAAACAATTTAATATCTATTTTTTTCTTAAAAATCCATTCTTTAGAAATAAACTTAACTTTTCATATCAAATACACAATGTCCTAGTCTTAAATCATAAAGAGTGGTATTTCATTTAAAATCATATTGAAGGAATTTTCATATTCAGATCGTGGAGGTTAGTGAATACCATAACACATTTTTTTGAACGAACTTATCTCAACAAATTCTAAATGTTATGTAAATTTACCAAAAAACTAAAGAATATGTTGGTCATAGACCACTAATAAAGCATAAAACAATATTTTATAATTTAATCATACATGATGGTTAATATAATTTTAATGAAATTTTATAAAAATCAACAATTTTTCTATATATAATAATTTATGATTAAAGGATAGTATAAGATTATTTTACCAAAGGTATGACCCACTGTGTTAAAAAAGTAAATCAAGAATTTAATTGAAGATATCAACTATATTGTAAATCTGTACATGTGATGTAAAAATAAATAAATAAAAAGATATTATAACAATATTCGTTTGGTTTTAATATTTTAGAAAAAAAAATCTACATGCTTTTTACATGATGGCTTTTTTAAAAATGTTTTGTAATAATTACTTCTTTTAATTTTTTATAAGCACCTTTTAAAACGCAAAAATCTAATTTTTATGCAAAAAAATTATTTCAGAAAATCCATCAAATTTAAAACTGTTTACTTTAAAAAAAAATTACCGAATGAATTTAAATAAATGAGTCCAGTAAATAACAATTCAACTCATAAATTGACGCAGGCTCCCTCAAGATTTAAGAGCAACAATTAAAATACTTTATGAACACAGCCACGCGATTTGCAATTGTTACTGTAATTAACAAACAAACGAAAGGACACCCGTTGCAAGAACTATTAATTTTCTAAGGTATCGACGAATCTAATACATTATTCGCCGACATCAAGTTAACTATTGCAAGTTGAAAATTAAATATTATCATGCTAAACAATTTGTTAATTATTATTAATTAAACTAATAAAAAACAATAATACTTCAATAATTGCTTTCGCTCTGTCACTAACTACATCAAACATTTGTAAAACAAAAAAAAATTCAAAGCATCATTGTGACCGTACTCGAAAACAATCTTCAACTCTGAAATTCAGTGCAGTGAAAATGGCGGAAGGAATAGTGTTCAACATCATGGGGAAACTTATCAACAAGTTTGGTTTTATGGTGACTGAAAACATGCGCATGAAGGATGATCTTCAGAAGCTGATGGATAACATGACTGACATCAGGGCTGTTGTCTTGGATGCAGAAGAGCAGCAGGGCACCAACCATCAAGCTGAATTGTGGCTCAACAAACTTAAAGATGCACTTGATGATGCTGATAACTTGCTTGATGATTTCTCTACTGAAGACAAGAAACGTCAAGTTCTTTCAAAGGATTGCATCTTTGAGGTTTGCGTCTTCTTCACTTCTTCCAATCCTTTTTTACTTTCTATGAAAATGGCCCCTAGATTTAGGGAACTTGGCAACAAACTTCAAGTCCTTAATGTTGAAAAAAGGAGTTTGACGTTAACTAATCGCAATCCTGTGGAACGAGTTGTTAAGCTAAGAGAAACTCACTCCTTCATTCGTGAGGAAGATGTTGTTGGAAGAGATGAGGAGAGGAATCACCTTTTAGGGTTGTTGTTGAATACCAATATGGATATGAAAGAAAATGTTTCAGTCATTTCCATTGTTGGTATTGGAGGACTTGGAAAGACTGCACTTGCTCAACTCTTATACAATGATAAGGCTGTTAAAGATCATTTTGAGTTGAAAATGTGGGTGTGTGTCTCTGATGATTTTGATGTGAAAACTATTGCCACAAAGATCACAGACTCTACAACTAATGAGATGGATAGAGTGCAACAGGAGCTTCGCCGAAAAATTGAGAGAAGGAGATATTTGCTTGTCTTGGATGACATATGGAATGAGGATCGTGAACTTTGGCTTCAATTGAAGACGTTGCTGATGGATGGAGCAAAAGGAAGTAAAAATCATAACTACAAGAAGTCAGAAGGTGGCTAAGATATCAGGCTCTTCTTCACCTTTTATTTTAGATGGTCTAGATGAAGAACAAGGTTGGAAATTGTTCAGTAAATTAGCCTTTGAGAATGGAAATGAGCCAGAGAATCAAAGGTTGGTATCCATTGGTAAGAACATCTTGAAAAAATGCTCCGGAATTCCTCTAGCCATTAGAAGTGTTGGAAGTTTAATGTATTCAATGGAAACAGAAAATGATTGGTTAAACTTCAAGGATAAAGATCTTGTCAAAATTGATGAAAAGCTAGAAAGAGGCAAATCAGTTTTTGAAATTATCAAACTTAGTTATCATCATCTGCCCATCCACTTGAAAAAGTGCTTTGCATTTTGTTCATTGTTTCCAAAAGATTATGTAATTCAAAGGAAGGATTTGATTAGACTTTGGGTGGCACATGGGTTTGTTCAGTCATCCGATGAAAGCATGTGTTTAGAAGATGTTGGTGATGAGTACTTCATGAATCTAGTTCAAAGATCTTTCTTTCAAGATTTTGGGAGAAATGAATTTGATGATATCTCTAGTTGCAAAATGCATGATCTCATGCATGACATGGCAAAGTCCGTTTCAGGAATAGACTGTGCCACAATCACGGAACAAGGGCAACATATTGACAAACAAACTCATCACGTGTCATTTGGTTTTCCATTGGATTCTTCGTGGCATCTTCCAAGTTCCGTTCCCACGGCAAACAAGTTAAGAACATTTCTATTGCCACTGCAAGAAAATGCCTACCTGCTTGGTGGTGAACTACTATCACTTGACGAGTCTGAAGAATGTAAATTGATTATATCAACTTTCGAACAACTACGTGTGTTGGACCTCAACTCTTTACCTTACAGGGTGTTGCCATCTTGTATCGATAAGCTCAAACATCTTCGATATCTTAATCTTTCTCATAACGGAAAGATTGAGTTGCTCCCAAGGTCCATAACATCGTTATATAACTTGGAAACACTCTTACTCAATGGTTGTGGTGAATTGAGAGAGTTGCCAAGTGACCTTTGGAAGTTGATAAGTCTTCGGCATCTAGAGTTGGATTATTGTTTCAAGTTGAGTTATATGCCACGTGGCATAGGAGAATTATCCAATCTTCAAACACTGACAGTGTTTAAGTTAGATAAAAAATTCAAGCACAGTGGTGGACCAAGCGAACTAAGAGGATTAAATCATTTGAGAGGCTTTCTACGAATAGAAGGCTTGGAATGCTTGAGGGATAACCCATCAGAAGCTATGGAGATGAATTTAACAGGGAAGTCAAATCTTACAAGTTTGAGTTTAAACTGGAACACCCGAATTGTTGCCTATGACAATGACAGGGATAAAGACAATTTAATTCTACAGGGCATACTTCCGCATCACAAAATCAAGTCCTTTGCTATAAGAGGATTCGGAGGTGTGACAATCCCTAGCTCTTTTAACGCATTTATAAATTTGTTTGAAATCAAATTAATTGATTGCATGAGATTGAAATCCCTCCCAGCATTACATCTATTGTTGCATCTCAGAAGACTTACTCTTAAGAAATTGCCTTGTCTTGAGTGGATAGACAACAATAGAAATGATGATAATTCATCAACCTTTTTTCCATCACTCGAATGGATCGACCTTATGAGATTGGATAATCTTAAAGGATGGTGCAAATGTGTTGAAGAAGGAAGACCAAAAGATTGCCCTCATCAGTTGAAGAATCTTAACAGTTTAAATATTATGAAATCTCATAATTTAGTTTCACTTCCACCACACAAGGATATCCAACATGTCTTTCTTTTAGAAGTGAATGAGAAGATACTAGAACAAGCAATCTATCATTCCAAAGTGAAGAATCTTGATATTGTTATGATGAAAGGCTTAAAATCCTTATCCAGATTCCTTCAACATCTCACTGTACTGCGTGTCTTGTTTATTTCATACTGCGAGGAGCTTGATCTGTGCAATGATGAAAATGGTTGTTACAGCATGCAATGGGAACAACTAACCAATCTCCGTAGGCTAGTGTTTGCTCGAATCCCTAAATTGCAGTATCTGCCGGAGGGGCTTCAACATATTACCACTTTAGAAAGTATTTCCATTATGGATTGCCCTAATCTTATATCGATACCGGAATGGACAAGATCGTTGCAACGATGCGAAATCACAGGATGTCCAAAGTTAGTGTCTCCGCCTGAATGGGTGAAAGTGTCAGACAATTAACATGACATTTCTAGTGTCTTGTCGAGGAAACTAGTCTTCAACAGTGACAAGGTACGATGAAAACTCAACTTCTGTAATTTTTTTATTTTTTTTGAACTCGTTACTTCTTTTAATATTTAAGCAAATAGTTTAATTATATATTTAGCCACTATTTTACTTATATAATAAATATTTAGTTTCGTCTTCTTAAATTTAATTGATAATTTAAGTATAAAATTTTATATTCGTTTTTGGCAATGAATCATTTCAATTATAATAGAAATTTAGTTTATAATTTTAGATATTTAATTTGGATTTAAAAATAAAAATAAAGAAGGTAGGTTGAAAAAGATAAGTAGATCAAAATAAAAACATTAAAATAAAGATAAATTAAGTGAGACAGTTTGAAATGGTTTGAAAGAGATTCCTTTATACACATTCAAGAGAAAAGATAGAGAAATTTTCAAAATTGTGATTGAAATAGTGAGACTTTCAAAGTTATATATTTTGATTTATAATATAAAAATAATTTTATAAGTATATATATATATATATATATATATATATATATATATAACTCATAATATATTACTATTTTTTACCTGTGAAATCTAGATTAGTTAGTTAAACAGAACATGTGAATTGATACAAATTTTTTAGCATAGCTTAATGATAAAATAAAAATGTGATTAACTTTATTATTGAAAATTTTCATGTTCATCAAACAAGAAAGCACAAGTGGAGCAGACTCAATTACAAAAGAGAGGAGTTTTCTTATGGGCTGGACAACAACCGATGCTATTTATTTATTTTTATTGTTGAGAGAAAATAGGAATTCGTTTGACAGATCGGTCAGGTAATGATTTAAGTTTTTTCAAGATACTTTTTATTTTTTTCCTTGTGAACACAGAACTTTATATCAGTGGTGGCACTCTCCAGAAAACTCCTTTGTCTCCCACAATTGAATGATTAAGTAATAATCACAGCCTATACATGGTATTGGACCCCATCACTTGCGTAAAAACATCCAAGGAACTTCCCAAGTTACTTTTCTGGTTTTTAACATCACCATCACACACTATCTAGGGAGCTTCACTAGAACTTTGTCCTAGCCTATATTATTTGAAACTATAAAAATGTTTGTATTGACTCTTAGTCTTAGAAGCTGAGAGGAAGGCCTAATTCAATCTCAAAAAATAGCTTGAAAGATGATAAGTGTACGTGTGAACGGTAAACAGTGTGGTAGATGTGAGGTAATGCAAAAGTAATTGTGAATGATGAACCTCACAAGACACTTAGTCCAAGTCTAGAATTATTTGTGACCAAACCATAGTGTAAGTGTAAAATAACAAGGTGCACCAACTATAATTAGATGATGAACATTGTGTAGATGTGGGATAATGCAAGTGTGAACGTGAATGTAGAATTATTCTTCTAAAATTTAGAGTATAATAATTTTACATTTCATAGTATAAAAATGTCATTAGAGCCTATGAACTTATTTGTTTGAACATTATTTTATTACTATCTCTGTTCTGCATCAAGGGGTATGGCCAGAGTATCCAAGATTTAGAGATGAGGGTACAGGGGGGGAATTCCTAAAAGGAGGAAAAGAGTTTGCATGGAAGGTCGTGATTCCAAGAAATTCATATTGCAATAGGTATCTTTCATTTTTTTTTACAATTTTTTTATAAATTATCATTTTTGTATTTGAAATTGTGAAACAATATCATAATAATAGTAAATCCTTGAAATTAGAAAAATATCAAATCAGTCCCTCAAATTAAAAAAAGGTTAAAAATGTCCGAAATTCAATTACTTATTATCGTTTCTCTCTAAACCTGTTAACAATATCAATTAAGGCATACACCCAGTGACAGTGAACAGTTAAATTTAGGGACTTATTTGGCATTTTGATAATTTTCGGATGCTGTGACAGTATCCTACAATTTCAGAGACATGTTTGACATTTTTCTAATTTTAGGGGCTATTGTGACAATGTCTCATAATTTTATTATTATTTTTTTAAAAAGAAAGTGCTCGTATCTATTTCTGAAATCTTTCGGTAATAATATTTTGAGACTTAGAAAACTACAAACTAACCATATTCTACGTATCGATTTTCTAAATAAAACTGCAGAAAATTGATAGGAGCAAGATACTTCAATATTCAAGCAACATCAGGTTGCAATCAGACTAATATAGAAGCAACCAAAGGTTCCCCAAGAGATTCTGTTGGACATGGAACTCACACTTCCTCAATAGCAGCTGTTGTTCATGTCAACAATGCTAGTTATTTTGGTTTAGGTCAAGGCACAGCAAGAGGTGGTTCACTCTTCTACTAGGATTGCTGCTTACAAAACATGTTCAGATGGAGGGTGTTCTGGTTCCACCATACTAGGACAAGGCTATTGATGATGCTGTGAAAGATGGAGTAGATATTATCTCAATTTCTTTTGGACTTAGCTCACTATTCCAATCAGACTTTCTGAGTGATCTTACAGCCATTGGAGCATTTCATGCAGAACAAAAAGGTGTCATGGTGGTGTGTTCAGCTGGCAACGATGGTCCTGATTCTTTCACAGTTGTGAATACTGCACCATAGATATTTACGATTGCAGCTTCTAATATTGATAGTAACTTCCAATCAACTATTGTCCTTGGAAATGGGAAATATATCCAAGTAGGTTTCTTGATCTTTTATTCCAAGCAAAATAAGTAGATTTATTAGCATTATTTCTTTTTCATGCACCAAAAAGTAAAAAACCTTAGGTTTTTTCCTTCCTTGTTTGCCTTATCAGGGTACAGGAATTAACTTCTCAAACCTTACTCATTCAAAGATGCATCGTCTTGTCTTTGGAGAACAAGTGGCGGCTAAATTTACCCCTGCATCAGAAGCTAGGTACCTAATTGTGATTATTCTTAGCAATTGTTGTCATCCATTTAAACCTATTATAACTAAGAGTTATCATCTCATGTAATCCAATTTTGATGTCTAGAAACTATAAAATAGAATGCATTCGGACAATTCAAATGAGATGCATTGAAATTTAACATTGATCTTACTTTTTAATTTGTAATACTTGTCTAGTACATTGTGCTAGTAGGCAATGGCATTTATCCAAACAACACAAATTGGGATTGCACATATTATATACTGTGATTACTAACACTCCCTCTTGACTCGTATATAAGTAAAAACACTTAATTTCACAAAGACTAAGAATCATAGTTAAGTACATTTAATTTTCTTGTTTTCATATAAAAATTGAATTGCATTTGCTAAACTTTCCTTAATCAATATTTATTGAAGAATAGTGTGAATATTAGAAAGTTGAATTACATTAAGTGTACTTTTGGAAAATGGACATTAAATAGAGTTGAAGTAGTTAAATTTTGTTTACATTTGAGTAAAAAAAAAATTGTTTTTTTCCCTTGTATACGAGTCCCAGAGGGAGTACTAGTTAAATGAAGCTGTTAGGAATTGAGGATTCTACCTTAAACTGGTATGCTAAATGTCCTCTGAGATGCAGGAACTGCTATCCTGGATCACTAGATTTCAACAAAATTGCAGGCAACATTATTGTTTGTGTTAATGATGATCCAAATGTCTCCAGGAGAATCAAGAAGCTAGTTACACAAGATGCAAGAGCTGTAGGGATGATACTCATTGAAGAGGACCACAAAGATGTTCCCCTTGATGCAGGTGTATTCCCTTCAGTGAGGTTGGCAATCTTGAAGGCCATCAGATCCTACAGTACATAAACTCTACCAAGTAAGCATTATCAACCTTCACATTCATTGATTTGTGATTTTTCCTATGTTCTATGTGCAAACAAGATGACACATAACATTATGCTTTTAGTTAAATGATGATAGGAAATGCAAAAATGCATGTTAAGTGATGGTTGTCTAAAACAACTTTCACTGAAAGACAAATAATAACTAAACACACGCACATACTCACAAAACACATTTATGTTCACGCTGAATGTAAAAGTTTTAAAATAATATGCTAGCCGTATGCTCAGTTTTATCATGCCTCCATTACAGGAATCCAACCGCAACAATTCTTGCAACAACAGAAGTTGCTAGGCATAAGCCTTCACCAGTTGTTGAATCTTTCTCATCCAGAGGTCCTTCAAACCTTACAGAAAACATTCTCAAGGTATTTTTCTTCCCATGTTCCTACATGCTGTTTTGATTTAATCCATGAACTCGAATCACATAAGCATCTTGAGAACAAGAAATTCAATGTTTCATTCGCATTATGCAAATTTTTTGTCTATAGCCAGATGTCATGGCTCCAGGACCTAGTATTTTAGCCGCTGTGGTTCCAAAAAGTTGCGAACCAGGAAGTGTTCCAACTGGGAAAAAACCATCCTTATTTGGCCTAAGATCAGATACATCTATGGCTTGCCTACATGTGACTGGTGCAGCAGCATTCATTAAATCAGTACACAGAAAATGGAGACCTTCAATGATCAAATCAGCATTGATGACAATTGGTACTATACTAAATATCCTTTTCTAGTATTTTAAGGATTAGTAAGAGAAAGAAACAAGTGATACTTAGCCCTAATCTGTTTACTGTTTTCTTTTACATTTTCTAAAATTTGTTTGTCCTCTGAGAACAATTGAAGTATTTTGTCCTTGAGAACATATACTTTTGTTTGAGTTTAATGGCTATACAGTGTAAAATTGTTTGTAGAGCCAATCAATCATAAATCAAGTTTCGGGTGATTGTTAGCAAAGTGAACAAATTTACAATACATGATAAGTTATGATTAGATGACTGTGGAAGAAGTGAATATACTTTTTTCTCTTTTTGTTTTCTAAAAATTTGTCCGCTGAACACTTAAAACAAAGTATTTAAAGAAAACGAAAAGTGATTTTGGAAGCGAAATTGATTTTGACTATTTTTTAAAACCAAAAGAAAACAATCAAACATGCCCTTATGCTGTTTTGTTGTTATTCCATTCTTCAGCTACAAACTACAACAACTTGAGGAAGCCTCTTACCAACAGCTCAAACTACATCGCTGCCACGCATGAAATGAGAGTTGGAGAAATCAATCCACTCAGAACTCTCTATCCTGGCTTAGTCTTTGAAACAAATGTGGAAGACTATCTCAGATTCCTTTTGTTATTCTTGCCATTCACAGAAAAACATAAAGTCAATGTCTAAGACTAACTTTAATTGCTCAAAGAATTCTTCTGAGAACCTTATCTCCAACATCAATTATCCATCATTATCTATAAGTTCACTTAAAAGGAAACAGGGAGCAAAAGTATTCACAAGAATAGTTACCAATATCTCAAATGAGATTAATCTCTAACCTAGTGAGTTGGGGAAAGTTGTGATAAAGAAAAAGACCAATAGTGTTATTTTTCTTGTAGCCCTAAGATTGTACTGTAAATTATAAAGCATATATTTGTTGGTATATTAATTTTAAGGCTTAACGTCTGTTAGCTTATTTAGAGGAAAGTCTGTTAGCCTATTTACTTTTAAGTACTCATAAGTCGCTTTCCAAATGGTCAGACTTTCAAATAGTATTTTAGTTTTTTAAAAATAGACTCACATAATGTGCAATGTGTTGTTCATTGAAATAAACTTCTCTCAAATTCATGTTATTATTGTGTAAGTTAACGAGTTTTATGTTAGATTATTTTTAAATATTAAATGAGATGGTTGTTATTAGCGGTTATAAAATAGTTTTTTGATCGTGGGCGATTTTTGAATCGATTTTTAATTGTTTATAAAAATTCAGATATTTATATATATCCAATAACTTATAAATCAAAAAATTTATACAATTATTTTTATCTCTACATGTGCAATCAGGCACGTGCAAATATTTTTTAAAAAAATTGAAATTATTAATATACTCTTATACTAACATTTTATTAGATGTGAATAAGTCTATATATCTTAAATGATCGAGTAACATATGTCTTATAAATTAATTAATATTCATGTTCAATTTCTATTAATAAAAATGTTTTATTCTTTAAGGCTGAATCGGCAAAGAGATGTGTAATAATTACATTATCTAAATAATATTTTGTAATTTATAGTTTATATAATTTATAAATCAAAAATCATAAAAATAATGAAATTCATGATATAAATGATCATGAATCTAAATTTTCATTCACAATACAAATTATTATAAGGTAAATTCTTGGATGAACCACCATTATGAGTAGGTCATGGATAGACCATAAAAAAAATCAGTATTCTATTTCGTTTGACTTGATCTATAATTATAAGTCAAAATCCAACCACTCGAATAATATCAAATTATTGTTTTTATTGATATTTTAATGCATAAAAAATAATGGTGGAAATTTGTTTATGTTCTCTTTTTAATAAGAGAGAATCTAAGTCTCAGAAATATATCCTTCTTTTATTCTTGTTGCAAGGTCTAAATAACTATTTCACTGTAATTAAAATAAAATGATTAACAACTTAGTTGGAAGTTAATAAAATAGTTTTACAGCTCAAAAAGATATACACTTATAACATAAAATAAATTTATGCAATTAGTAAATAAATAAGATTGTTTCTATTTTGAAGAATTTTAGTATCAAAGTTATCGAATTATATATAATAGGTTGTGATTAATTGATTGTGTGAAATACAGAATATTAGGTTGGACTCATTATAAACTAATAATTGGAAAAGTTTCTACCACTGCCTGTCACTTAGATTTTATTTTGACCTATCAAGAGTAAAATATATAATTGTCCGAAATAGGTTACTAACTGCATTAGTGTGTATAAACTCTCCCTTCTCTTCTCACTTTTCTTTTTGAATTGCAGCCCAACATTTACATATTCGAGAAAAATAGGATGATGTCATTTGCCTCTTCAGTTTGAGATTTTAATTTTTTTCTTTATCAATCCCTGTAAACATGTTGTATTTCACGTGTTATGATTAGACTAAAATTACGAAACGAATTATATTATATTTTATCAAATAGTATTAGAACATGGTTTTGATTCTAACAGTGGTTGTGAATTTAAATGAAAATGGTATTTCAAGAATTTTTATTCTTCTAAACTGTAGACCGCACTGACAATCATCTTTCATTTTTTTTTGAAATCCATGGCTTTTGGAGCCTTTTTTGTTAAATAAATTCCAGAGTCTTGAGTACTCGTTGCTACGATTCTAACACCACTTAAATCGTTCAATTTTGGTGTGTGTATGAGAGAGAACGAGCAAAATACCCATTGGACTGACATTTGGGTAAATTTAACTCGGTTTTGACCCAGCTAGAGGCCAGGACTGTGTATAAAGCGCGTAAGCACTGTAGGAAACTCCAAATTTTTTCTTCATTTTTTTTAACAATTTTTTTCCGGAACTAGAAAATATTATTTGTATAAAATTTGTTCTAATTACATAAAATAAATAAATAAATAAATTTTGTTTTAAAAACCATATAATTACATAAAATAAAATAAAATCAATAAATAAATTTTGTTTTAAAAATCATATATTATATATTCTCATCATTGTGATTTGCTTGTTATAATGTTTTATATTTATTATGTTGCATTTGGCCTTGAAAATTATTATTTTTAATTGTATTGTGTAATATTTATTTGAGAAATTATGATATATACATATCTAGACAAGAATTTTGTTTGGTTGAGAGTTCATCTCCGCAAGAAGGACTTTGATAAAATATTTTGAAAAATAATTGTTAGATGCCTTATATAATTGTAAACTTGCATTTTCAAGACGAGATATCTTAGGACATCAATTTTTTGCATACTATTATCATTAAGATATATGATAATAATAATTTCTTAGTGAATAGTAAGATTTTGGTTAATAGTTAATTATATCAATATTCTCTAAATATTAGCTTTAAAAGTATAATGTTATGACTGAAATAGTTAGTTATATTCTTAAGATTTTTAATATCTTCTCGATATTAATTTTGAGAATATAATATTATGGTTAAAAACTCAACATACTTCACGAGAATGTGTGCTTAATAAACCTGAGGTTATTACTTTAGATTCTAGCTTTGTATATGTATTTAGAATTATGGTTAAATTAAATGGAACTAATTATTAGTTATTTCATTGTTGACGATGCTTTAAGTGAAAATAAGTCTGTGTAACACTTTCATTTTGATAGTAGGAGTAATATAGTCATTTTACATCCACTATATAATTTAAGATATAAATACTTAGTGGTCATATATATATATATATATATATATATATATATATATATATATATATATATATATATATATATATATATATATGATATTCAAATACTAGATGATATTATTGGAAGTGTTCGTTGAGTACTAGTGCATAAATTCTTTTATTCTGAAGTAAAGATAAAATGATTATTTTTTCATTTATTTTGTGAAATTGGTTAAAGATACCTAATAACCTCAAATATAATGCAAAATATTGATTTAGAAATGATTGGAATGATTAATGAAATAATAGAATTAAAATGGAAAAGTCAATTGTCAAGACATTGTGGGTAACTGTAGTGGAGAAAATTAACATTTTAACAAATAAATTATGATTAATGGAAGAATTAATAAAAATTCATTTTAAAACAAAATATAATAACACAAGATCTCAAAAACCTGATGAAACTAAAACGAAAAAATTCAGAGATCTCGAAGGCAAAATGAGCCTCACAAAAATCTAATTGGTGGGAGCCTATAACCGTAGCTGGAAATTGGTGCACCCCACACCCTTCCCATTTGTGTTCAAACATTCTTCCCATCTTCACTCTCTCATTTTCTCTAAAAGATTCTTTAACTCTGGTCATTCTCTTCCTCTTTTCTCCTCTATTCTGCTACTGCGCGAGTTACAATGCATCTCGCACGAGATGGAGTCACAAAAAATTAAGTGCCGGTAACTCTCATTCGTGAGTTATCAAAACCCAATTCTCATAAAAACTTAGTTACTCCTTGGATCTATCAAAAATTCTGTTGAGTTCTTTCTACTATTAGAGAAATTTATCATTCTAAAATGAGGGGGTGTCTCCTTTGCCAATTGGACTTGTATATAGATGTGAGCCATGTAGCCAAGATGTCTAGGTGAAGTTAGGGTCATGCCCACTAGTCCTAGAAAATGGTCCTCTCCGAGGTCCCCTTATAAATTCCACATGTGATTAAAGCATCTAATTCTCGCAGTATAAGCTTTAAGAACTCCATCCATGAAATCTCCTTAAAGCAAAACTTAATGGTGAATACTTTCATGCATTGTTGCAGACTCATATTCACAAGCTATAATAAACAAACAACCCTAATAGCCTCCACATGAGACTATTACCAATCACATATGACTACGCTTGTGTACCCTTTAGTTAGTCTATTTATTTTACTGGCCAGTTGTCACTTCGAGTTTGTGATGACGGGTTGGGAGTACACCCATCGGAGTACAACATGAGCTCTCACCAACCAAAGAATGTCTTGTAGTCTGTCGAGGCTAACCGAGCTAGATTTAGGCTCCCTTGCCACACCTGATTACCCTTGGAAGGACTTAGTTTATACATTGACACTTCATCAAGTGCCTCTCTGTAGTCATTATAACTCTAGAGACTAACTCCTCAACAACTCTTATAGGTTTTTCTTTCAATCCTTCACAACGTACTTCCACATGAAACACAAAAGGATGTAGAGACTCATCTGAAGTCACCAAGACTTCACACCTATAAGTGGCTAAAACATAAACAAACCTTGCCTCTACCATCCCTCAAAACTTCATTGGAGAACTTTCATTCCATTCTCGAAACATGCATAACTCATTAGTTTGGAGTACATTCAATCTCATTTCAAACAAGGTTTATTCACCCCTATAGAAAACTCTTATACAAGAGTTCATCCCAATGTTAAGCATTTGACTCTCACTAATACAAAAATCACAAATAACTACGCACACACCACTACGGTTTTAGATAACCGTCATGGTCTGTGACGCGGTAACATTTTAGTAATATTTATGTTACAGACTAAGACGGTTCTAACTTGATATAGCACTCAATATGACATCTTGAACTTGGCGAAAAGATCAAAATGATGTTGTTTTTGTTACACTGTTTTTGTCATTCTTAGTTTAACAGTAAGTTTAAATCCAATGGTCTGAATAAATTAAGTGTAAAATTGTCAACTAGTATGATTTTGAGATGTGTCAATTACAAATATGTCTTCATGACACCATAAGATTGGTTATAAGTTACAAAAGGTGATGGAAAAGATCCGAATTGATGTTAGATCTCTATGTTTTTTTTTTTTTAGTTTTAAGAAATAAAAATAGTAGAGTTCTGTTATAATGATTTTTTTTAAAAAAAATTGGATTGTTGTCTGTTATAATGATCTTAGTTTTTCTTAATATAAACAGAAACATAAAAAAATAAATGCCAAGTCATTTAGTAAGAAGTAATCCATATCATCCAACATTATTCATAATTTTGATAAATAAAAGCAAAGTAATAATCTAGACAGGTATTGAGCACAATTCTGAACATGTTACTGATAACATGGTTGGGCTATCCAGTTCTAACTCTAGTAAAATGCAACATTACTGTCAAGAAGAGGCAAAATGCCTCATCGTTCTCATCATTTCTCTGCTCAAGTTTCGAAATCTCACACTGCAAATTCTCTAAAATCTGCCTCTTTTGTGTTTCCAATTCCTTATGGAAATCCATCCTCATCTTTTCCAGTTCCACCATCTGTTGCCTTTTACTGTTCTCTATCTTCTCATATATCTTACTGAACTTCTGAATGGAATCAGCAAGTATCCTGAAGGAAGAATCCTCACCACTGCCCCTTCCTTTCCTTCTTTTCTTTGCTTGAAGCCCATCAGAACCTTCTTCACCAGTAGATTATGATAAACATAACCTCGATGGTGGTGAGTGATGACACCATATGAGTTATTAGGGGAAAACCTCGAATCATTATCCTCAATGCCATCCATTGAAACAGAATAATTTGCAAGAAAACTAAAAGCAACACAACTAGCAGTATCTCTATCTCTATCTCCCTTAACCAACAAATCAAGAACCCCTCTTTGAAAACACTATAGTTTTATTCTGTTCCAATTGAAATGAATTGCATGGTCCTGGATTAATCCACAATTTTATTTATTTCATTTTCTGAATATAAAGAAATGTACTTTTATTTTTTTTATTTTCTATGCATGAAAAATGAAAAAAAAATAGAATACTATAATTTAATTTATAGTGTATTGTTTCTAAGTTAAAGTTTAATTTTTGGTTTATTTTAAAGTTGGAATTACGGACCATTGTATTAATTATCAATTGTTAAATTATTAAGAAATATATGTATGGATTATTTGTGTAGACTAAATAAACAGATACAAAAAATGTGGAGAAACTGTATAAAATAAACAGGATATTAAAAGAAAAAAAATAAACATACTACGAGTTCCAAAATAACCGTCATAGCCTGTAAAAACAGACTATGACGGTTGCAAACTACGAAAATTTTAGTAAAATCGTCATAATCTAAAAAACAGACTACGACACTAAATATAACAACGGTTCATAAATTATCGTAAACTGTATTTTTTAACCGTCATAAATTGTTTGTTTTGTACTAATGTATGGTGGCATCATCATAAAACATCACATTGTATCACTATTACATTCACTTAAAATATTAGCACGTAGTTAAAATGTAATATATACTAATTTCCAATTATCTTATTGCAGTAATATACATGACCAACTTATAAGAGAACTTTGCGCGATAATTCTTTAAATAACTTAGTAATTTTTTTTTGAAATATTTCAATGTTCCTAAAAAACCACCGTCTCTACAATTTGAACACCTACATAAAAATCTAGACCAGAACCACAAAATTCAACTTAGGCAATTCCAGAACAATCTTATAATTTAAAATAAACTCAGGATATTAATGAATATTTAAACTCATTCCATCAGTTGAAAATAATCAGTTGAAAATAATGTGAAAATAATTATATTTCTCATTTCAAAAATCACGTTCGGTATAAATTAAATTCATAAAAGTTTTAAAACAATAAAAACTTACGTAAAGGAATAAAACTAAAAAATTCTATACATAACACGTCAAAGTCATCATTTCATTGGCTACTCTGATTAGAAAAATTATCAGGTCAAAATAAGAAAATAAAAGAATAAATTAATTTATCCGATGATCAGAATTTTAACTTAAGATTAAAATATATTTATTTTTATCGAAATATCGTAATTAAAAAATATATTCAGAAAAGAAATATCAAAGTACGGTTGTTTTTAAAATCCAGGTAGTAAAAATATAGACAGTTTCTGAAAAGTAACCTCTCTTCGGATTAATGAATATCCACTTTTAGTAATTAAATTCTAAAAGCGAAAGAAATATGAGAAATTACTGGTTAAGAATTAGCCCTGCGCGTGCCTTTGTTTTTCAATTTTTTTTGGGGAACCCGTGAATTTAATTCGACAAAAGCTTAATATATGACTTGAAAATTTTGGAAAATTGGAATTGATGTAAAGTTGTATTTATTTGCACTCGTTAAAAGAAAATCTTTCACGATGTTGATGTTTTTTATGCTCTAATTAATTATGAAAGCATTAGGTAGTGGCTTGAGGTGGCTAATATATACCTGTATGGCTGTATCATGTAACCAAGTTTCTTCTTTCATACGAAAAACTAGGTAAGAAAATTGGGTGGTGATGACGGTTGGTTTAATTTCATTAGAAAAATCAAACTCAAGCAAGTAGCTAGTTTAATTATTCTTGGCTGCAATAATTGCTTAATTAAATGAATCGAGCAAAACAAGATGTGGCAACGTACTTTAAAGAAAAATTTCCTTCGTTGTTAACATGTTTTGCAATAATTTCACGAAATTTTGTTTAGTAAATTTAATATAATTAGTCTCGTTAAAATAATTATAAAATTAATATTTCTTGATATAATATTAACAATAAAATTAAAATTCAACCTCTTCCACACATATTAAAATAATATCTTTAAGAATTAAATAAATCGTTAATATTGAGTGTTAAAATCCAAGATATTATAATTTTCCCATCATATTTAGCTCAAACTCAGTTTCATTAGATTCTCAAAATAAAATAAAGAAAATTATTAATAGTATTAAAGATAATATTGTTCACATAAATTTAAACAGTAGTAAAATCAAATTGCACATTTTTCTAAACAACATAATATCTATTTTTTCTCTTGAAAAGTCATTCTCCAAAAAATAAAATAAACATAACCTTTCATATTAAATATGGCGTGCGTGCTTGGCTTAAATCATAAAGAGTCTTATTTAATATAGTCAAGAAATTTTACATTTTTAAATCCTGGAGGTGATGAATACTTGAACACATTCTTTTAAATGAATTTTTCTCAACAAATTTTAGTTCTTGTGTAAAACTATCAACAAACTAGAGAGTTTGTCGGTCATACAGTGTAAAATAACTTTTTATAATTCAATCATAAATAATGATTAATATAATTTCAATAAAATTTCATATATATCAATCATCTTTAAATATACAATGATTTATGATTAAAGGATGCATAAGATTATTTTCTCACAATGTATGACGCACTGTGTTAAATGAATAAATTAAGAATTCAATTGTGTGTGTGTATATATATATATATATATATATATATATATATATATAGTTAATTTGTACATGTGATATTCGTTTATTTTTTTTATATTTTAGAAAATAAATTCTTAAATAATCGCTTTATAAAAAATGTATTTTTATAAGTACTAATTTAATTTTTTATAAGCAGCTTTTAAAACGCAAAAATCAAATTTTTAGGCAAAAAATAATTTAAGCAAATCCATCAAATTTAAAACTGTTTACTTTAAAAAAAATTAACGATTGAATTCAAATAAATGAGTTTAGTAAAAAACAATTGAACTCATAAATTAACGCAGGTCCCATCAAGATTTAGGAGTAACAATTAAAATACTTTATGAACTCAGCCACGCGATTTGGTGTTTTTCACATAAAGAAAGACTAAGCAACAACTTTTTCGCAATTATTGCTGTAATTTAATAAATTAACAAAACAAGAGAAAGAGACCCGTTGCAATAACCATCAATTTTCTAAGGTATCGACGAACCTAATGCATTATTCGCTGATGACTTTGCCGACATCAAGTTAACAATTGCTAGTTGAAAATAAATTATTATCGTAGTAAACAATTTCGTAATTATGATTAATTTAACTAATAAAAATCAAGCATACTTCTTTTTACCGTGGTCCCCTTTACAAGGGACGCGGTTAAACTCCCCGTCCAAATTTCTTCTCTAAAATTGTTATCGCTTCGGTCTTTCTCTTTTTTTTCTCTTCTTATTATTCTCCATTCCAAATATATATAATGACATCATCATCTATAAAGTGAGAATTGAGTCCAATCTTATTTATATTGATATTTTATGAATGTAAAAATATCATATATTCAAGCACATGTAGAATATTAAAGAGTCTAAGAAATTATAAATTAAATAAGTTGTTCCCACGTATATTAGACAATTGACTATTTTGAATGTTATTGCATAGCTTTTTCATGAGGTCAATTTTAATTGAGTATATAAGTTTGTATATACGAAAATTCATCTAAGTGTGTTACATATATGTGTTGAGATTTCATATACGGTATGCGAAGTGCATTATCACTTTTCAAAATGACAGTGTTTTGGTGGATTTATCCATCCATTTGATTGGTGAGACACATGGTCAATGAGTTTATCTTGTCGAGGCTTTGTTAGTATTAGTCCAACACCTCAAGACGTGAAGGGGTCGACTATCAAACTTAGTTGACTGGTACAAAATTTTGATGAAGTGACTCCTTTTATGGGGGAGGCCGAGACATTGTGACGATACACCTGTGCATGGATTCTACGCTTTATTGATAGCATTGTGTTTGTTAATAAAAACATTTCTCATGTTTCCATCAAATATCTACAGTTTTTAGTTTATCTAAAGGAAATGAAAAAATTATTCATGGAATGGTGTTATCTTGGGGAATCTTTACCAAGAATTATGTAACGCTATCAATATGGATGCAGTCTCGATTGGTGACATAGCGATGTTGTTGCAATTGTAAGCTTGGGAACGATTTACTTGTTTAGCACCATGCGTCATTGCACCACGTCTTGAGCAAACACCATTTGGACACATGTATTTTAATGTATTACTATAATCGTTATTATTTATAAAGTTGTATCTACGGTGCAATGAGTTTTGATGTGTTTTTTATAGGTGACCTCCAATGCAAGGAAATATTTTCTTTGATCATGGTGTTGATGTGTTCCACCACAAACTAGATTTGTTAAAATCAAATGAGGTATAAATTTTATTCTTTCTAATGTTTGTCCATTGATATTAGCTGATATTTTGTTTAACCTAATTTTTTTAACAGTTTTGTTTTTGCAGTTTTTGGTGGCAACCATACAATAGTGCCATATTTTATTTGTTATATTTTATTTGTACCGATGCAAGGGCCATTTGGAGAGTTATGGTGCCACTCATTTGTTTTCAAATTGTTGAGTGGCATTAGTTAGATAGAGTTATGATGCAATTCAGCCTCAAACAATTTATTCTTTCACGTCATCTCAACTGTAGAATATGCACCGATTAAATAAATATGTGGTCCACTCCATTATATGACTTTCCACCTATCTGTCATTTTTTATTGTATAGCTCACATATAAAATGGATATGAAAAATAATCACTACTTTTAGGGCAATAAACAACATACTTTATTGATTTGGACTAACAACTCTCATCATGTAATGTTCAACAATATTTTGCACTTCTTGTTTGTTGTCAAATCTCAAACCAACAATTGACTAGTTTGCAACAATACTTACACCCTATAACTCTTCTTAATTAGAGTAGCTCCAATTAATATTTGTATAATGAGACATTTCTTGGCAAAAGGGTTGTTGGCTTCCTCGTACATTAGCATAAAATAAATATTTCATATTTAAGGTTAACTTGATTTTAGTTCATACTAGATGATTATGTTTCAGCAGCGACGTTAGGTTGCATGTCAAAGTTTAAATTGTGATGATGATAATCCAATTCAAATAAATTATCGTCAAAATTTTCTTTATCAAATAATTAATCAATATATGAATCATAAATGATATAATCTTCACCAACATTTACCTCAACTGTATTCACATTATACACATACACAGACTAATTTTGTTAAAAATTAGTACTAATAAATTCAATATCTTTATTATAAATACTAATTTTGTTAAAAATTAGTACTAATAAATTCAATATCTTTATCATCATCTATTTATAATGCGACACATTTATCGAATTAAATGAATCGAGCTGGCTACGTACTTCAAAGAAAAATTCCCTTCATGGTTAACATGTTTTGCAATAATTTCACGAAATTTTGTTTAGGAAATTTAATATAAAATTATTCTGTTCAAATTAATTATAAATTTAATAAAATAAAATATAGAGAAATTTTAGTAACACCAAAAATAATATGTTCATATAAATTTTTATAATAATAAAATTAAATTGGATATTTCTATACGAGAATGTAATATCTATTTTTTCTCTTAAAAATTATCTTCCGAAAGAAATGTATTTTATAAAAATCATTCACAAAGAAAGAATACGCAACAACTTTTTTGAAATTATTCATGTAATTTAATAAAGAGACCCGTTGCAAGAATTATTAATTTTCTATGGTTTCGACGAATCTAATGCATTTTTCGCCGAAGACTTTGCCGACATCAAGTTAACAATTGCAAGTTGAAAATTAAATATTATCATGCTAAACGATTTCGTAAGTATTGTTAATTAAACCAATAAAAAACAATAATACTTGAATAATTGTTTCGCACTGTCACTAACTAGATAAAACATTTGTGAAACAAAAAAAATTCAAAGCATCATTGCGAACGTACTCGAAAACAATCTTTCACTCTGAAAATCAGTGCTGTGAAAATGGCTGAAGGAATATTGTTCAACATCTTGGGGAAACTTATCAACAAGCTTGGTTCTATGGTGGCTGAAAACATGCGCATGAAGGATGATCTTCAGAAGCTGATGGACAGCATGACTGAAATCAAGGCTGTGGTTTTGGATGCAGAGGAGCAGCAGGGCACCAACCGTCAAGTTGAAGTATGGCTCAACAAACTGAAAGATGCACTTGATGATGCTGATAACTTGCTTGATGATTTCTCCACTCAAGACAAGAAACGTCAAGTTCTTTCAAAGGATTGCATCTTTGAGGTTTGCATCTTCTTCACTTCTTCCAATCCTTTTTTATTTTCTATGATAATGGCCCCTAGAGTTAGGGATATTGCAAACAAACTACAAGCACTTAATGATGAAAGATGGAAGTTGGGGTTAAATGAACGCAATCCTGTGGATCGAGTTGTTAATCTAAGAGAAACTCACTCCTTCATTCGTGAGCGAGATGTTATTGGAAGAGAGAAGGAGAAGGAGCACCTTTTAGGGTTATTGTTGGAAACCAATATGGATATGAATGAAAATGTTTCAGTCATTTCCATTGTTGGTATTGGAGGACTTGGAAAGACTGCACTTGCTCAACTCTTATACAATGATAAGGCTGTTAAAGATCATTTTGAGTTGCGAATGTGGGTGTGTGTCTCTGATGATTTTAATGTGAAAACTATTGCTACTAAGATCACAGACTCTAAAACTAATGATATGGATAGAGTACAACAGGAGCTCCGCCAAAAAATTGAGGAAAGAAATATTTGCTAGTCTTGGATGACATATGGAATGAAAATCGTGAGCTTTGGCTTCAATTGAAGACGTTGTTGATGGATGGAGAAAAAGGAAGTAAAATAATCATAACTACAAGAAGTGATAAGGTGGCTAAGATATCAGGCACTTCTTCACCTTTTATTTTAGATGGTCTAGATGAAGAACAAGGCTGGAAATTGTTCAGTAAATTAGCCTTTGAGAATGGAAATGAGCCAGAGAATCAAAAGTTGGTATCCATTGGTAAGGACATCTTGAAAAAATGCTCCGGAGTTCCTCTAGCCATTAGAAGTATTGGAAGTTTAATGCGAGACATGCCGACAGAAAAACATTGGTTAAACTTCAAGGATAAAGATCTTGTCGAAATTGATGAAGAAGGAGACAATTTAGTTCTTAAAATAATCAAACTTAGTTATGATCATCTACCCATCCACTTGAAAAAGTGCTTTGCATTTTGTTCATTGTTTCCAAAAGATTATAGAATTCAAAGGATGGATTTGATTAGACTTTGGATGGCACAGGGGTTTGTTCAGTCATCAAATGAAAGCATATGTTTAGAAGATGTTGGTGATGAATACTTCATGAATCTAGTTCAAAGATCTTTCTTCCAAGATTGTGAGACACATTTATTGGATGATGATTATATCGATTGTTGCAAAATGCATGATCTTATGCATGACATGGCAAAGTCCGTTTCAGGAAAAGACTGTGCCACAATCACAGAACAAGGGCAACATATTGACAAACAAACTCATCACGTCTCATTGGGTTTTGAATTGGATTCTTCATGGCATCTTCCAAGTTCCCTTCCCAAGGCAAACAAGTTAAGGACATTTCTATTACCACTGCAAAGGGATGCCTACTTGTGTGGTAGTGAACTACTATCACTTGACGAGTCTGTAGATTGCAAATTGATTATATCAACTTTCGAACAACTACGTGTGTTGGACCTCAACTCTTCACCTTACAGGATATTGCCATCTTGTATCGATATGCTCAAACATCTTCGATATCTTAATCTTTCTCGTAACAAAAATATTGAGCTGCTCCCAAGGTCCATAACAACGTTATATAACTTGGAAACTCTTTTACTCAGTGATTGTTCTAAATTGCGAGAGTTGCCAAGTGACCTTTGGAAGTTGATAAGTCTTCGACATCTAGAGTTGAATTTTTGTTTCAAGTTGAGTTATATGCCACGTGGCATAGGAGAATTGTCCAATCTTCAAACACTGACAGTGTTTAAGTTAGATAAAAAATTAAAACACAGTGGTGGACCAAGCGAACTAAGAGGATTAAATGATTTGAGAGGCTTTCTAGAAATACAAGGTTTAGAATGTTTGAGGGATAACCCATCAGAAGCTATGGAGTTGAATTTAACAGAGAAGTCAAATCTTAGAACCTTGCGTTTATCCTGGAACATCCAAATTGCTGCCGATGACAATGATAGGGATGAAGATAATTTAATTCTACAGGGCGTTCTTCCGCACCACAACATCAAGTCCTTTATTATACATGGATTTGGAGGCGTGAACATCTCTAGTTCTTTCAACCCATTCATAAATTTATTTGAAATCTTATTACTTGATTGCATGAGATTGGAATCCCTCCCAGCATTACATCTACTGTTGCATCTCAAAAGGCTTTTTCTTCGGAATTTGCCTTGTCTTGAGTGGATAGACAACAATAGCACTGATGATAATTCATCAACCTTTTTTCCATCACTCAAACGGATCGTCCTTATAGGATTAGATAATCTTAAAGGATGGTGCAAATGTTTTGAAGAAGGAAAGCCAAAAGATTGCCCTCATCAGTTGAAGAATCTTGAGACGTTGATGATTGAAAATTGTCGTAATTTAATTTCATTTCCACGACACAAGGATATCCAACATGTCTATCTTTCGGAAGTGAACGAGAAGATACTACAACTGGCAGTCTATAATTCCAAAGTGAAGTTTCTTGAGATAAAAAGCTTAAAATCTCTATCCGGAGTCCTTCAACATCTCACTGTACTGCGTGTCTTGTATATTTCAAATTGTGAGGAGCTTGATCCGTGCAATGATGAAAACGAGTGTTACAGCAAGCAATGGGAACAACTAACCAATCTCCGTAGGTTGAAGTTTAAAAGCATCCCCAAAATGGAGTATCTGCCGGAGTGGCTTCAACATATTACCACCTTAGAAAGTATTCACATTACGGATTGCCCTAATCTTAGATCCATACCGGAATGGACAAGATCGTTACAGCGATGTGAAATCAGAGGATGTCCTCAGTTAGTGTCACTGCCTAAATGGGTGAAAGTGTTCTAGACAGTTGACATGAAATTTCTAGTGTCTTGTCAAGGAAACTGATCTTGATATTCAACAGTGACAAGGTACGATGAAAAATCAACTTTTGTCTTTATTTATTTATTTATTTTTCTCACTCGTTACTCCTTCTGCTCTTTAAGCAAATAGTCTAATTATATATTTAACTACTATTTTACTTTTAGAATATATATTTAGTTTATTCCATTCATAATTTGAGTATGAAAATTTTATATTGATTTTAGCAATGAATCATTTCAATTATAATAGAAATTCATTTTATAATGTTAGATATTTAAATTGAATTTAAAAATTTTAAAAAAAAAGGTGGATCGATAGACATAAGTAAATAACAATAACAAGATTTAGAATGAATATAAATTAAGTGAGACTAGTTTGAAATGGTTCGAAAGAGATATCTTTATACACATTCAAAACAAGAGATAGAGAAATTTTGAAAATTGTAATTGGAACAATGAGACTTGCTCTCAAAGTTATATATTTTAATTTATAATATAAAAGTGATTTTATATCTATATATAATATAACTCATAATATATTGTTATTTTTTACCTATAAAATCTAGATTAGTTAGTTAAATAAGAACATGTGAATTGCTATAAATTTTTGTGTATAACATGATAAAATAAAAATGTGATTAACTTTTCGATTGAAAATTTTCATGTTCAACAAACAAGAAAGTACTAGTGGAGCAGTCTGAATTACAAATGAGAGGATTTTTTTGTCAACTGGACAACAACTGATGCTATTTATTGCTTCTGAATGTTGAGAGAAGATAGGAATACATTTGACAGATCGGTGAGGTAATGATTTAAATTTTATCAGAATACTTCTTATTTTTTTGTTAGTAAATGGTAATATTTGATCACTAATCTAATAATTATATTTTCCTTATACCACATATATAATTGCAAAGACGTACCTTTGTTGGTCACTGAATTTTTTATACTCCCCAACATGTGACTTACCTCCTCCAAATAAAGTTTTTTTTTTTTTTTTCCCTTTTATATGTGTGAGTCCGCGCGAATGCAAACTTCTAACAAAATATTTAATAGAACCAAGTTTATACCACTCACACCAAGTTTATATGGATTTTGAACATTTTTCTTTCTTACTTTTTGCATTATTCAACTTTCATTCTACATTTTATTTGCTAAAGGTGGGTTGAAAATGCCTTCTACGCATATTTGTTGTTGCTCTTGGTTGATTAGATCGATATTTTCTACTTGTACAGATGGCACTATCCCCAGCTAGGTGTAATGACTAAAGTCAGACTCAAGTGCAAAATCAAAACTTAGCACTGTTTTACTTCATTACTGATGTGCTGGTGTAACTGTTTCATTTTACAATATGTTACATTAGTTGCTTGGCTGTGTGGTATTTTCAACATACACAGAGTATCATAGCTGACCCTCTACTCTGTTTCTTTATAGTTAGAACACTGTTATTTATACTATGTACATGTAATTGCATCTCTCAAAGGACTAAGGCTGTCTTAGGATTCTTGTTTAGGGTGTTCACGGTTCCAAACTCAGTTATAGATGTAAATTAAATTTGAAACATGTTGTCAAAACTATTCATTATCTAGAAAAAACATTTTAAATCATATTAATTCGGGTATATGTTTGTTTTTAAGTAAATAAAAGACTTAAGATTCTAAGATCCAAAAAATGAAAGAGTCTCAGTAAATTAATATTTTCTTAATTTCTTCTATTAAGATTATCTATTATATAAATAAAACTTTAATTTTCTTAATAACCTGAAATATAATCCAAAATTAAATATAGACCTTAAAAAACACCAAAATTGATCACCCCAATACGAAAAGTAGATTTTGGTGAAATGTCAAATATATGTTCAATATTGTTAGATTTATAAAATAAGATAAGAAAATTATCAAATATTATATGTTGGGAGCAGTAAGTTGGAATACTTATATTCTAGTCATTATGCCACAACCACTTTTTTCATTGGGGAGTTGTTTCCAATGTTCTAATGCTTTATTTGTCTTTTTTCTTATGTTGAATTAGGGGTGGAGTCAGAAAAAAAGTGTGGGAGGGGCAAACTTTTCTTTTAAATATTTTTAAAATTTTTTAAAAAATCTTTTTAATTTTTTTTAAATTCTTTTAAAATTTTTTAAAATGTCTTTCTTTTTTTATAAAAAAATATTTAATTAAATGCAAGTTCACTAATTACATAATAATTTTTTCCTCTTTTTAGAGATTAAAATAAATTTAAGAGAAATTAAAATTAATTATTAATATATATATATATATATATATAAATTTATTTATTAATATATATAAATTTATATATAAAATTTAATTTATATATATATACATAAATTTATTAATAATATATATATTAAATTTATTACTAATATATATATATATATATATATATAAATTTATTACTAATATATATACATAAATTTATTATTAATATTTTTTAAAATGTATGTTTTTAAATTTATTATTACTGATATATATATATATATATATATATATATTTAAAATTAGACATAAAATTATAAATTAAAAATAAAAAATTATCAAAAATTAAAATTTATTATTATTATTATATATATTATTTATTATCATAAATTATTATTTATACTGATTTTTTAAAATAATTATTTTAGGAATATTATAATTATAATTATTTATTTAAAATTATTATTTATTTAAAATAATTATTATTTTTATATAAATTATATATATATATATATATATATTTATATATATATATATATATAAATATAAGAAAAAAACAGAAAAAAGTTTGGGTGGGACTATTGCCCCCTCCTCTTAACGTGGCTCGTCAATGTATATTATAATTATAATTTTATTTAAAATCATAAAATTAGAATTATAATTATTTATTTAAAATAATTATTATTTAAATATATTATAATTATTATTAAAATATAAATTATTATTATTATTTATTATATATATATAAGAAAAAAAATTAAAAAATTTGGGAAAGGGTAACTGCCCCTATGCTTACACGTAGCTCCGCTTATGGCTGTAGGATTTAAGGATTTAAAAACTTGGGCGTGACAACTCGTCTTGTTATTACTAAAATAGAATTTATTTATTTATTAAAATACTTTCTATTGTCTTTATTTATTTATTTATTTTGAAAAGGTTTTCTATCTTAAGATTTCTTTAAATGAAAATTTTAAAATACTTTATATTGCAAAAAAAATGTCACCACATCACATAAGTCATAACATGAACATACATCAAAAGTTATTCACATAATGTTACAAAAGTACGTAATATTGTGACAATTTTAATATACACATTATTTACAAAAATCCTCATGTTAGCTATCCTTCCTTCACATCTCCAAACAGAATTATCTTGTTAATCTAATCCCTAAATAAAATTTAGGATCATCACAGGTGTCAAACCACAGACACAAACACGCAAAGGTAAGTTTCAAAATCTCAATAAGAATACATACCATATAAAAATATCAATAATAATACATATCATAATTAAATAAATAACTAATGAATTATGACTAAATGAAATTTCTATATGATACATGCTCCAACCTCAATTCCAAAAATATGCAATATGGTATCATCTCAGATAATACGACATCATCATCGTAAAACTTACCGACCAATTGGGATTCCACAATGGTGCACAAAATCTCATAAACAAACATGTGATCATCATGAATTAAATGAATTCTCACCATAAAAATCCCTCAAGTCTAGCATCACGCCTAGATACATAGATTAAGTTTATTATCTGTACCTTTGACCGAGGCCACCTCTTTTGAGCCATGCATGAATGAATGAAATCTTATCTCCTTTTCTCAAAAATATCAAATAAAACAGTTCCAAATCATTGGCATTACAAGTCCAATCTATCATTTAATTTTATATTATGGATTATCAATTCATAGTTTAAACCGTCCAAGTTCACAACACACCTCCTTAAAGTGTAAAGTATAGGTAATTAATCAGAATCTCAATCATCATCCAAGTTCATACAAAAGGTCATCCAAGTTCAAAGCAAAGGTAACCAAACACAATCTAAGTGATCATCCAAGTTCACAGCAAACGTCATCCAAGTTCAAAGCATAGAAAAATTAACCGTTATAAACTTAGAATTCTAACGTTTTTAATTATTGGATCACTTTTTAATTACTTTTTTTTTTTTGTTGTTGCCCATTTCGTCTTGGTTATTAATATAGCTTGGTTGAATGGTTCTAAGTGTTATAACACCTTGAAACCATGTTAAACATCTTTTAGAATCAAGTTTTCCAATTACTCTTAAAAATCGTTAGAAATATTTAAAAATTTGAAGTATTTTAGTGATAGCTCTTGATATTTTTAATATTTCAAGACTTCCATAAGACTTGAAAATTTCAAGATTTTAATTTCATATAGAGATTAAAACAGCAAAGATTTTAGAAGCTTAAGAACACACAATTTCATAAAATTTAGTAATTTAGAACCTTTAGGAACTTAAAAACTTAAAAGATTTTGAAAACTTCCCTTATATTGATTTCACTTGGACACTCTTTGGAATGCTTGGAGAATATTTTTTTAAAGGTTGAAAGGAGGTTAGTCTTACTTTCCACCAAAGCACACGTGAATGTTTAAGAGTGAAAGTGAAAGAAATTTTGGAATTTTGTGCCAAGTGTGCAACGATTTTGTGAAAGAAAATGACAAGATTTTGTGAAGGAAAATGAGAAGTGGTTTGGCTGTTTTAGCTTTGTGTTTATCACCGGCTGGAATACTTCACAAGAAGGGGTATTTATAGATGAAAAAAATATATTAAATTATTGCATGTAACTAGTTAGTTAGGAAAATTTAGTTTCTTAAAATATTAGTTACTTTTAAAAAGCAAGTCAATTTTTTTGCTTGGAATATTTTTTCTTATCTTCCTAACCTTTGTCTTTTTCCACTTTTTTACATGCATTAGTACATGGCTGCCGTGAATTTTGATGACTTTCATAAAGGCGACATGCAAAATTTGTAACAAAGTGACAAAACTTCTAAAACCTTCCATAATTTTATTATTTTAGTATTTTGTTTTTAAAAAAATGGAACTTACCATAACTTTCCTTCAACCACCCTTCTATGTCTTTTTATTATTCTTTTCATGCTTATTTAATTATTTTATATTCAAGGATAACAAATGGTACATAAATTTTACACAAATGCAAACTAGAAGTTGTTAAATTTTAAGGTTTTATAATGTTTTAAAATTCTAATTTCTCTTGTAAATTTTATGATTTTGATTCCATCCTTCAAATATTATATATGATTATACTATAATTAAGACAAAATAATAAGGATTTTAAAAATTATTTTTTCCTAATTTTATGGTTTACAAATTATTTTATATAAATTTTCTAGACGTTTTTTGTATTTAATTTGCCGAAAATTTGTTATACAATTATTTCAACTTATATATTTATTTATCCTATTTCTAATTCTACATTTCATGGGTCATATTCTCTTTGATTCCGTTGTTGTTTTAATTTTTCAATTTGTACTATGTAGACAAACGCAGCCTATAAAATAATTAAATTTTTCTGAAAATCATATATTTTTAGAATCAGTACATTTTTCTGTATAACAATATATAAATTTTTTTGTATTAATTCTTAATAGGTTTCTCATATTAAATACAAAACACAATTGCCTACGAATAATAATATAATTAAAACAATAAATCTACAATAAATCGAAAATATCAAATAAAGATAAAAATGTCAAACAATAAAATTATTTTTCTACTAAATTTTTATTTAGAAATGTTACGTAATTTAATATTGTTATATAATGACAAACTTTTTTTTTAATTACATTTTTTATTTAATCAAAATAAAACAATAAATAGTTAATATGCATGTTTTAATAAAAATTTTAATAAATATTTTAACTACATTTTTAGTTTACATATTATTTATAAAAATTAATTTTAAGAGAAAATTAATTTTGAGGGTGTTATAGTTCTTATTCAGAAGATAATAAATTAAAGGAAAATAGGAAGGAGTCCCATTTATTTTTATTTTTTTTTATATTTAAGTCTATTATCTTCTACTATACCCGATAACATTTGGATTGTGTTGTCATTGAAAAATTGTTAGCAGTACATGCAGTGTACATGTGTTCGGTTGGGCGAGGCATTCTAGGATACAGTTAAATTCGAGGTGGTTCCATTGAAGTGTTTTCATTTATTCTTTTTTTGGTTTAATTGATATTTGCATTAGAAAACCTTTGCAAGATTATTCCATTCAACTTCAATTAAATTATAATCAAAACATATAAATAGCATGCCACTATGAATTTGATTCAACACCAAACCATATAATCAACATGTAAGCACATGTTACCAGCTGATTTCATCCGTTACTATTCTTTTAACCAATGTGAACATTTAATCGTATCGCATAACAAACATCAATTGGATTTATATTCCCAATTTTCTTCCACTTAATACAATTGGTTTCCACGCGGATGCATTATTGTCATGAACCAAGCGGATGTGTCGAAGGAAAATGAAAAAGGCAAGCAAAGATGTTAGGATAAATATTTAAGATATAATTAATTATGTTATAAATTTTATTTTAAGTAAAATATTTTCTTTTATTTTTATTATATTTATTGTTGGATAAAGAAGTTATTTTGATGATGTCCTTCAGACTTATTGTCGTGATAGTAAGCCTTTTATAATTTTAATTTCCGTAATTCTTGATCATTTGTTATAAGTAGGACATTAATAATTGAAATAGATCAATTTACATGTGAAAATATTTATTAGAGAAATATTAATATATCTCATTTGTTAATTTAGTAAATGATACAAATGAACAAACGAACATCATTGAAGAGTGATTTAATTGATGGAGTGTTATCTCAAGATGGAAGAATTATAAAAGCGATGCTTAGAAGATTAAAGGAAGAGTTGGAGGAAGATCTTCTACATATTTGATCAGATATTGAGAATTATACTCTAAAATCACTTAGGCCTTGTAATCTTCTTCTAATTTTGTAATATTCCATTTGTTTGGACTTATTTGTCATTTTGGCCACCTTATACGAGCATCTGTAGCTCATGGCCTATTTGAAGATTTTCGTAAGAACGTATTGAACTTAACTTAATTTAAGCAAGAGAGAGTGAATCCTAACCATTTTATTAGATGTCAATCTAAGGGCTAAGAATGCATTCTTAATTCATACTCCAAGAGTGAATTAAGACTCTTATTCTGTAAAAGATAGAAAAACACTCAAGAACGGAGGTTGAATTGTGTAGACTATTTAAAAACTTTTTCTCTAAGACGATGCGTTTGCGTCTGCTGTTTTCAAAGCTTGATCAGACGCAAGATTATTTTCTTCTTTAAAATTGATTTTATTATCAAACTGTTCAAGTTATTATCTCCTGTTAGTTAATAGATAAATCAATAAAGAAGACAACAATATTTTTATACTAGTTCGTCTGATCAAGACTACATCCAGTTCCCCAGCAACACGCTAAGGTTCCACTATGAATATTCTTTGAACCCAGTCACTCCTGGCTAAATAAAGATATTATTTGGGCACAACCTTCTCAAGCTAAACAGGTATTCTTTGAACTCAGCCTCCACAGGTTAAACAGGGTATTCTTTGAACACAGACTCCACAGGCTAAACAGGGTATTCTTTTAACACAGCCTCCATAGGTTAAAACAGAGGTATTCTTTGAAACACAGCCTCCTCACAGTGGATTTAGGAAGATGAAAGAATAAGTTTATCCTCTACGCAGAGAGGGGTTTTACAATGAGATCTATTCTAAGTTCAGGGCGAGTGAACTTTGCTTGAGAGCTTGAAGCTTGAATATGATTTCTTTGTTCTGCAGTTTGCCAGCCTTCTCTTGAAGTAATGGAGTCCTTTTATAGAGAGCTCCTTGAAGTATCCGTTAGACTGAAGATTTGAACGTTGGTCCTTTGTCTTGGGGTCTTCAAACGTGTGACAGAGATCATTCAGAATAATTAATGTTTGCACAGGCTTTTTCTGACTTGATCAGAGACATCAACAAAAAACATGTTTGCTTTTCGTGTTGCAGGGGTTTTGCACAGATCTCTATTTTGTCTTTGGAAGCTTCTTGAGTAACGGCTAGATATGAATTGGGTGCGAGTTACTCTGTCTGAACTTCATTAAACGAGGTAGACGAATGAATAAATAAATGGGTTGTGTGTTGAATTCATTCATCTGTCTCCTTCCGTCTGTTCCTTCAGTCTGTGCTCTTCTGTCTGATGCTTTAGTCTGAGGCTCTTCAGTCTGTTCCTTCAGTCTGTGCTTTTCCGTCTGATGCTTCAGTCTGAGGCTCTTGATCATGCTCTTCCGTCGATGCTTGATCGAGCTTTTGATCATTCCGTCGATGCTTGATCTGTTCCTTCCGTCGATGCTTGATCGATGCCTCTTGATCGATGCTTGATCGAGCTCTTTAGTTTGAGCTCTTCAATCTGATCCTTCAGTCTGTGCTCTTTCTTCCGTCTACAGGAAGAACAACTAAGGAAGGGATTCTAATGAGGAAGAATGGAATCCGATATTTTCATTGAAAAGAAGAAAATCAGTTATACAAGAGAGGAGAATTAAATACAACGAAAACATGCCCCAACTAATTTCTAGAACAAGCTATTTATAGCAGTTCTGTTCAACAACTAACTACAGTTTCCAATTGGGAACTTTACAACTAACTTAGACTTTTATACTAATTCCATTTTAGTCCTTTATTAACTATCAAATTACACAATGATACCCTTAGACACTTAAAATCCTGTATCAAAAGACAAGGATATATGCAAGATTAAAAAGAAACTAATTTCTAGTGAGAAACAATCACCTGATGAAAAGAAGTTGTGAAAAAGGGATATAAAAAAATAAAATTGAAGTATAAGCTATAATGTGTATGGGAGGAAAGTGACAAGAAAACTACACCCACTCTAAATTAAGAGAAGATTTTTACGTTAGCTTATACTATAATTTCTAAATATTAAAATAAACTTGAAAAGAAAAATTACAAACATTTAAAAATAATATAAATTATCTCATTCATATTAAAAGCTTTCTAAAAATAATATATAAAGTTATTTAAATAATTTTATATATGATATTCAATTTGATTTTAAATTAGAAAATTATTAATTTGATATTTTGGTTCGTGTTGATCTAATCAAAATAGATTAATTTGTTGAATTTAAATTATCTTATTCATTAAATTGTTTGTGCAGGTAATGATAAGTGATATTGATCTCAAACCAATTTCGGTGTATTTTCGATTATAATTAAAAAAAAAATCTTACACAAACTCACACCCATTGTTTTGGTCAAGGAATTCCTTGTATTAGCACCTCAATAAAGTATTGATTGGTTAATGTTTAATTTTTTTTTAATCATTAATATTAATATTAGTTAGGTACTAAATAAAAGCATGCTAATATTTTATGCCGTATAATGATACACTAATGAGAATTCTAACTATAAAATTTAAATTATAATAATGATAAAATAATTAAAACTCTAATAAAAAATTTGTAATTTAACACAGAAATAAAAAAAAATACATTTGAGTACAAATGAGAATAAATTTATTTTAGTTTAGATGAGTCTCTACGTAAGAATTTTTAGGAGAGGAAAATAAAATAAAAATAAAAATAAAAATTATTTATTAAATAATTATAAAAATTCATTCTTTTAATTTTTATAAAAAACGTTGGACTCTCTGCAAGTTAACACACGTTAACGAGAAGATAATTTTAATTTTTAAAAAAGTCTTGTCGCATTAGAAAAAATATTCAAACATGTGTAAACAAACGAATAAATTAAAATAAAAATACGGATTAAAATTTTAAAATATTAAATTATTTTGGACAAGAATAAAGGATAAAACATCTAGATTATATAAAAAGAGACAATAGAAATTTAAATAAGAATATTTAAAATAATTTAACAATACAATTCTCAAAAACATTAAAATGAATAAAATGAGAAATGTTAGTTTAGAAATTTTCAATTAAACTAATCCAACAAGAACAAACTTAATTGAATCAACTAAAATAATTAATGAATTAAATTGAAGTGACAAAAGTTATTGAGAAATAATCAAACTGAACCTACAAATTTAAAACAATTATTTTATTATTTATTCATAATAAAAAAATTGTTGTTCTAAGTTACTAATTCCTCGAAATCCGAAAATGGTAACGCTTAACAAATTATCCCAATTCTTTTGCAGCTTCACAACCACTCTGCACATATTTGTTCCGCACCATCAACAGTCAAACACTCGCGCAACGTAAACTATTGTTTTGTTGGTAAAACTTCTTTCTTTATGTTCAGATTCAGATTCTGCAAATTGTTGACCCTCTAATTTTTCATTCTTGATCCCATTTTCTTTTTGGGTATTTTGTGCTAACTCTTTTTCATTAACAGCATTTTCAACTTCAGGGTTTCGTAACTTTTCTGCAACACAAGGTAAATACTTTTCTTGTTGGTGAATAGTTTGATTAGTAAAGGGAGAGTGTGTTGTTAAGACTGTTCATGTTTGAAGGTTAAAGAAAGAAAACAGAAAAGGTGAGAAATTTCTGCTTGTGAAGTTTGATTTTGTTGTCTTTGTGTTAATGGAAGAAGAAGGGTTGTGCCAAACCTCATTTCTTGGTTCAGATTTTGTTGATAAAACTAAGATTGTAGAGGCTAAACCTTTGCGTAGTTTGGCACCTGTGTTGCCAAAATCTCTTCAGTCTTCATTGTCTGGTCGATACCCTTCTGTGTTTCCTCCATTTGTTTCATTTGAGGAACCTCAGAAGTCTCAACCATCAATTCCTCCAATGCCAGTTCCAATAAGATCCTATAGGAAGCCACTAGATGAAGAAGAAACCCCTCAAGGAGTCAATGAAGATAATACTTCTTCACCTTTGGAGGGTCTTAATGGTAAGAGTGTTGATGGTGGCCAAAAACGTGCAGTGCCATTTGTTTCATTTGAGGAACCTCAGAAGTCTGAACCATCAATTCCTCCAATGCCAGTTCCAATAAGATCCTATAGGAAGCCACTAGATGAAGAAGAAACCCCTCAAGGAGTCAATGAAGATAATACTTCTTCACCTTTGGAGGGTCTTAATGGTAAGAGTGTTGATGGTGGCCAAAAACGTGCAGTGCCACCTATGAGCAGCTGCAAATCCTCGCGAAAGAAGAGTAAAAAAGCACAGGAATCACAGATGGATTCAAGTTCTACCAATTTTGGTATTAGTGTGGCCCAAAAAGAGGATGGTGATCCCGAAACAGTTAATCTTGTGCTCATGAATTTTGATTCTATTCGGAGAAGGCTCTGCCAACTTGAAGATGCCAAAGAGTTGGACACATCAATGGCAATCAAGCGTGCAGATTTAAGAGCAAGCAGTGCATTGACGAGTAAATGTTTTCGAACAAACATGAGGAGGAGAGTAGGAGCAGTGCCTGGGGTTGAGATTGGGGACATTTTCTTTTTGCGGATGGAAATGGTTCTTTTGGGTTTACATGGCCAGACAATGGCTGGAATTGACTACATGATTACCAAGGATGAGCTTCAGGAGGAACCGGTGGCTTTAAGCATTGTTTCATCTGGTGTATATGATAATGATGCAGAGGATGAAGATGTTTTGATTTATAGTGGTCAGGGTGAGAACTTCAACAAGAAAGATAAGCATGTGAGTGATCAGAAGCTTCAAAGGGGTAATCTTGCTTTAGATAAAAGTTCACGACGAAAGAATGAAGTAAGAGTCATTCGGGGCTTGAGAGATGGTGTGACCAAAAGTTCAAAAATCTATCTCTACGATGGTCTGTATAAAATCCAATCTTCTTGGACAGAAAGAGGAAAATCGGGCGGCAATGTATTTAAGTATAAATTTGTTAGATTGCCTGGACAACCAAGAGCTTTTGCTAATTGGAAATCAGTTCAGAAGTGGAAGATGGGTTCATCTTCGAGGGCTGGCTTTATTCTTGCAGACATCTCCACAGGAGTTGAGAGTATTCCTGTATCACTTGTGAATGAAGTTGATAATGAGAAGGGACCTTCTTTTTTCACTTATTCCTTTTCTCTCAGACATCCAAAACCTTTCAGTTTAACAGAACCTTCGTATGGTTGTAACTGTAACAAAACATGTGTTCCTGGTGATTTAAACTGCTCTTGCATTCAAAGAAATGAAGGCGACTTTCCATACATTGCAAATGGTGTTCTTGTAAGTCGGAAACAATTGGTTCATGAATGTGGCCCAATGTGCGGGTGTTTTCCCAATTGCAAGAATCGAGTATCCCAGACTGGATTGAGGCATCAAATGGAAGTGTTCAAAACAAAAGATAGAGGATGGGGACTTCGATCACTGGATCCTATACATGCGGGTGCTTTTATTTGTGAGTATGCAGGAGAAGTTATTGATAGAGCTGAGTTAAATCAGTCTGGGGGGCATAATGATGACTATGTTTTTGATACAAGTCGTATTTATGCTCCATTCAAATGGAACTATGAACCTAGTTTATTGGAAGAAGTAAGCTCAAATGTCTCTAGTGAGGTTTATGCTATACCGTCTCCTCTAATTATCAGTTCGAAGAATTTTGGAAATGTGGCTAGATATATGAACCATAGCTGCTCCCCAAATGTTTTCTGGCAGCCAGTCTTGTATGCAGAAAACAATCAATCCTTTCTTCACATTGCATTTTATGCCCTGAGACATATTCCTCCAATGGCAGAGTTAACATATGATTATGGATGTTCCGTTCATGCTGATGGTAGCAGTGCATCCAAAGGGAGAAAGAAATGCTTGTGTGGATCACCAAAATGCCGTGGTTCTTTTGGTTGAAGTTTTGCTGCAGTTGCTCTTGGACAAACATGATACTGGCAAATGTATTCATATCTAACAGAGGTTTGTGAGCTATTGCATGTTTCAAAAAGCCTTAGTTATTCAGATCTATGGTTTGTAATAAACACATTTTAATTTGTTTAATAGTAGTTTCCATTTTTGAAGTTACTTTTTCTACCTTATGTGTTATAAATTTTATAATAAATAAGAAATAGTTTAACTTTATCTAGAGTGCTAATGTAAATTGTAAAATATTTTCACACAGACCTCCAATCTGCTGCATTCTTAACATATTTTCTACACACTGGAAACTGTAGAAATTGTTTACTATGGCTGTTTAGACATACACCATTTTGGATTGCTGTGTGCAAAAATTGTTTTTTATTTTCAATTTATCCTATTTTCATTATACTGATTGCTGGTATTCTCTTTTGACAGAGTGTAAAATTAAGTTATTTTCATTTTAAGTCTTGTTTTAAATTCCCTTCTCTTGTTGCTAACACTTCTGTTGTATGGCGCACCTGTTTGAATGAGATTATTTGTCTCATAAGTGTATATTATGCTTTAGCAGGTTTGGATAATTTGATGCTGGTAACTTACCAAAGAGTATACTTTTTACTTATTTTCCCTGATTAAAGTTTCCTCATTAAAATAAATCATTTTAAGCTCATATGATATCAGGTTTTGTATCAATTGCCATTACGCCATTCCAAACTTACATTGAATATATCGTACTAGTACATATTTCAACAACCCATCCAAATACATGGGAAGTAAAATATAAAAATACAATTACAATGTATTTAAGAATCTGAGCATAGATAGATTAAGATGAAAGACTTACATTTCGAAAAGCAATTTACTTTTGTGGCAAGGAGGTCAACCATTTGCAAAGGTATTGAAGATTTGGAGGAAACAAAAGTATCCACATATGATTTTTATTAACCAAGAAAAGGCCTATGATTGTTTACTAAGAGATCAGGAGAAGCCTGGGGGAAGATTCGGAAATAATTCATGTTTCACATATTTGTGCTGTTTAGGATATGTATGATGGGATTAAAATAACAATAGAAATAAATGTTGGGGTCATAGAGTACTTCTCTACCGTCATTGGATCACAGCAATGATCAACATGAATTCCTTATACTTTTACCTAGTTGTTACACGTACATGTTAACCATATCCAAGGTCTAATGCTTTAATAAATGTTCTTGTAGATGATATTGTCTATATATGTCTGGAGCTGGCATAAATGGTACATAGCTGTGGTAAAAAGTTTGGGATTCATGTGGTTTTAAATTAAATAGAATTAAAAATCAGTATATTAAATGTATTGTAACTTTAGCATGACATGCTAGCTTTGAGTTAGAGGTGAAAATTGGAGATCATACTAAACCCCAAGTCACTCAGTTAGGTATTTTGGCTTTATCCTGCAAATTGATGGGGACATAGGAGATGTAAATCACAGGGTTCAAGTTGGGTTGATGAAATGGAAATATGCCTCGGGTATTATTTATAATTGAAATGGAATTTAGAAGGTACATATATGTGGAGTATTCATAAATATTTGATTAAGTTTGTGAAGTTTTCAGTTTTCTGATATGTAAAGTTTCTTTCCAGTTTCTGAAATCTGTTATATCCCACACTGATCCACACCTTTTCGTTTACACATAACTGCTGTCTTCAGTTGTCAATCACCTCTCTTAAAGATGGTTAAATTTTTTCCTTTTATACAGTTTGACGCTTAACAATAAATTTATAGCCACTGAGTCACCAGCTGTCTACTTTTGATGAATTTTTTTCCTACAATGTATTTATATATGGAATAGACTTATATGGTCTTAGAATTCAAGCTTAACTCGTAACTCAATCCCATGAAACTGACTTCAAAGGTAAGGATTGTTGAAGTCTTACAGGAACTACATTAACCATATCTTTAGTCGATATTGGATCTCAACACTACTTTCATGTCCAGGATTACACATCTGAATCATGGACAAATGCAAGTTATCCAATAACAATACCCCTTCCCGTCATGCCTCAGAATAGACATCTAGAGCATAGACAAATATGGGTATGTTAATAACAAATGTGGGATAGGCTTTCGTACCATCGGCGAATTTGGGCAGAGGCCTAACTCAGTTTACAAAATTGGTTTATAATCCATTAGCCATACAAGTCAATGTGGGATTTCAACACCCTTCCCTGTATCTAGGATCTAACACCACCATTCAGCACTTAGGACTACACATCTAGTATGGAAACAGATATGTCTGGTCCAATATTTGCACCCCTCCCCCCCCCCCTTCTTTATGTCTAAGAATAGACGTCTAAACAGTAGAGAAATAGGATGACCGAATTTTGGATTTAGAATAGATTCTGATACCATCGTAGTATTTGGACTTAGAGTCAAACTCAATTCCATGAAACCTGTATGTAAGGATTTTCCAAGCCATTGGGGAGATTCCAACTTATGTTAAATCCGGTATATATATATATATATATATATATATATATATATATATATTTATAAATATTGATATGTTATATTATATTATTTATTTTGTATTTGTATTTGTATATACTATATGTCTTAGGTTTCATTTTTAGACCTGTAATTATAAATTTATTATGTTTTATGACTTTTTATGCATATTTATGCGTGTATTCTATACTTGCCCTGTCATATATTATTTAGGTAGGAGCAATTGTATCGTCATTTCAAATACTTACACTGAATAGTTGTATTGTATTTGTGCATCATAGGTAATAGCCTACTTATCATATTAGATATATTTTTTAATCCTATGTGCATGTGCATTTGTGTTAGACTGGTGTAATTTTAAGTTTCCTTATTTATCTTCATGTAAGATTTTCATTTTATGTTTATGGAGCATATACAAATTTTGAAGATATGCTATACAAAAGTATGTTTCTCACATGTATGTTTCACAGGTTTTCATTATCTACCCCACTGAGACTTTTATCTTTTTGTCTTGTGCTTAATTCCCATCCTTTTTATTTGATAAACAGATGAAGGTAGATAACATTCAATGGGATGATCCGGGCACAACTTGGAAGTTCGAACTTGGCGAATGCTTGCTTACAAATATCACTGTGAAGGGTAAATATACATGATTAAAAATTAATCGTGTTAGTCTTTAGTCTTTAGGCATGGCACTTTTTCGGCTGAAACTTGTAACAATCACTGACTTTGATCATCTTACCCGATTCCTAATTGTAAGGGGAAATTTTTTTAGTGAGCAACTAGTGTAAAACTATTGTTGTAGGAAATGGCCATGAGCACTAGAAAATTTCATTAACATGCATATCTTTGTGCCCTGTTGGCTTTTGTAAGTGTATTGCAGTTAATGTTGACTAGAAGGCTAGAACTATATATCATATTCGGATTTCTAGAGACCATTTTGTTAAACCATGCAGGGTATCTTTTCTATGCTAATTGTACTGTTCTGAACTCACCTGTAATGGTCCTTCACTGCAAGTGAAAGCGTGTTTAGAAAATTATTACTGTTAGCTTCTGAAAATTACTTCCAAAACATGTGCTGAACATGCTATAAATTTCAGTTGTATTTTACTAGTCTTCTAGGAAATCTCCATTTCCATTTATGGATTCTTCTGCCAAGATGAGTAGGTGGGTAATTAAGAAATGTTTTGTTACGGTCAAACTCCACCAACTCAAATCAATGAGCCTGCAGGTGGGCATCGATGGGATTTTAATTCATGTCAGATTCATTTAATTGGATTAGAGTTAAATGCATATCTATTTAATTGGATAAAAACTAGGTAAGGTCTAAAATTGATTTTAAATTGAATTATAATTTAGAATAATTTTTTTTCTATATTTAATTTTAAATCAATTAAGATTGTTTTTAATTAGCAGAATTCTTTTAGAGTTATATTTGGTCTATGATGACTACAATAATTCTCAAGATTATTTTTGGCTAAAGTTGAACGGGATATTTTTTGATGAATGGCTTATGATTCATTTTGATCGAGGAAGTTTTGGATAATGTGGAACAAGAATTTTTGGCCAATGTTGGTCGGTTCATTTTTTGACTAATGTCAATTAAAGAAGTTTTTAACTAATGTCAGTTAAGGAAAATTTTAATTCATATCAAAGAATGAATCGATCAACTTAGGCAATTCATTTTTCATATAATATCAGTCATTGAAATTTTCAATTGACATAGTCAAATTTTTTTTGACTTACATCAATTAAAGCATTTTGTTATTGGCATCTATCTGATAAGTTTTTACGTTTTTGGATAACTTTAATCTTAAGAAATTTTGAACTAATCTTTGAGAGATTTTTTAGATTAAATTCATTATTTACCCACAATTAATTGGAAATCTTTTCATCCTGATGTTCGTCAAGATATTCTTGTATTGACGTTGATTAATTATTTTTTAATTGTTGTTAATAAAAAAAAATTAGAAGAATATTATTGGACTTCATATTTTCTGGAAAATAAATAGCTTTTCTTTTTCGCATTAAATAACATGTATTTATCACGCAACTTTGCTACGCTAACAACTGCAATACTAGCCAATCAGTCACCCTACTCACAGAATATCTGCGTATTTCTCTTTCTTCACATTTTATATGTATACGTATTTCTCTTTCTTCACACTTTATACGTATACGTATTTCTCTCTTTTCACATTTTAAAATTAATTGTTTGATTGTCTACGTATTACAATTGTCTACCAAACATTTTTCCACACTATTTGTAGACCTAGTAGAAAGGTTTCAAAGCATCATCCTTAACGTCTCTTTCATGAAACTTTGCATTTTCCACAATATAATTTCGACACGTCAATTTTGTACATAGTTTCAACACTAGTGAAATTACACTCTGGCAACTCACTTCCGGGAAACCTTGGTGATGGGAAAGCCTTATCAGTTACTACCAGAGGAAATTGACATTTCTTTACCAAGGTGTGACTTGGGCAATTTGACCCATACGGGCGTTTAATTTTTTTTTTTACATATATTGAGTCCATTACCGCTAATTTCAGGAGTGTGTGCCAAGAGACGGTGTTATGTGTCAGCATCTCGAAAGACACACTCAAGTCTAAAGCGTGTTCAGACACACTATAAACTGTAATAGAACCTAACAGATGCTGGTTCAGATTCTAGCGTGTCCCCATCTACATATTGGTCCCTTACCTACACACTTTAGTCCCCACAATAGGCCAATCACGTTTCGTTCCGCTCTTGGGCTTATTAAGTCTAATTTACTATTTGGCACGCTAAACTACTTAGCAGGTCTCATGCTGAACACGCTTCGGCCTCCAAGACTTAGCGTGTCCACTCCAAACAGCTCTACTTAGCTGTAAATATTTTGGAGCCGAACCCAAATGCGAGTAAATTACTTTGAAAAAGACCTTGCATGATTAAAAAAGCCTATGACTTGTGTAGCAGAGACTGACAAAGAGGGTTGCTATATATGGATCCTACTACACTTGGTAATATTGCGTTTTTGGCTCCACCTTTTCATTACTAGAGGAAAATGCTTGTGTTATCTGCACCAAGCACTTGATGCAGAAACTTCGATTGGATGCTATACCTCCCATGCCAGGAAACTTCAAAGATTAGTAGAGAGATTTAAGTGACATGTATAAACTTTTAATAATATTTAGTTTAAGTGTTTCCTGATTTTATTTCCACTTAAAACTTGAAATAAAAAATAAAAATGAAAATATGTTTGATTAATTATTTTAAAAATATTTTTAAAGTTAAATGAAAATAGAATAATATTATGCACCCCTTTTTGAGATTTTCAGAACATATTTTTTAAAAATAAAAAATAAAACAAAAAATAATTCCTCAAATCAAGCAATATCTTAACTTTGAAATTTATTACTATCAATGCGACAAGCAATTCCAAGGACTTAATTACATTTTATTATCTAACAAATTTTATCGCCAATTTTTTTTCATGAATTATACCCAAAATTTAATAATCTCGTAGATTTTAGTCCCATGTTAAAAAAAAATAAAAAATCTCACAAATCATATTAATTAAAATAATTTTATTACAATTTTCTTTTTACTTGTGACAATTCTTCTATACATGAGCAAAAATCATGGGATTATGAAACTTTGGAATCATAATTCGTGAAAAAAAAAAATAACTAGGGGAAAATTTGTCAGATTGTAAAAGTTTGATAACATAAAATACAATTAAAACTACTCAAAGTAAGTTCAAAGTTTAGTTTTCAGAATAACTTAAATAAGTTTTAAGTCACAAAATATACTCATTTTGTTGGTTTAGTTCCTATATATATATATAGAAAATTATGGTTTTGATCCTGTAATATCAAAGTTTATTCTTTTAGTTTCCAACTTAGATTATATCCACTATGGGGACCAAATCAATAAAAAAAATATTAATGGGACTAAAATATATATTCTTTTAATTCCTCATCAATATTTATTTTATTGTTTTAATTCCGGTAAAAAATGAAAGTTATTAACTAATGAGACGACTTAACTTTTTTTTTTGTAAGGATGAACAATATAAAATAGATATATTTCAAAGACAAACTTATTTAAGCATTTCAAAAATATATAAGAACACTTGTGGATTTTTATTTTTAGAACTGTTTTACCATGCTTTCTCTTTTTTCTTTATGGCATGTTATATATTGAGTTGGTGCCATCAATTTAGCTTCAACCACATTGGGTCCCATGGTGACAGTTGATGCACCTAGCTAGTAATTATTATCACTACCAATTATAGACAATAACAGCTCATGCTAATGCCTTATGCATAATTGATTGGTATCAGTGTAATTGATGTGTGTATGTTTTCTTCTTTTCAACAAGAAATGGTTTGAACATCATTAGTATTCCAAGTCCTTCAACTATGTTCAAGACAAAGAAGACCATGTGAGTGCCTGCAGTCAAATTTACATTAGTAAGTAATCTCCTAGTAATACAGCTAGTCATAAAATGGATTATCATCATAGTGTAGCTAGACATAGAAAAAGGGCTTAGATCAAGAATTGACTTGTGATTTGGTTCTATATTTGATTCTTTCTTTGTCCATCAACGGTACTAAATTAATACAAATAAAAGCAATATCAAAACTTATGACCACACTGATTAAAAGGTTCTGTTATTGAAGACTGAATGGAAAAAGAATAAGGTTAGACAAAGAGTTCCCATTTTCCTATATAAAACAGAATACCTGGGAGGAATGAAGCATCCATCCGCTTTTGTGACCAAGTTAATCTGCATTGACCATGATCATATGAGAAAATTGGAGAAAATTTTTAATTCAACATACTTGTAGTCAGAAAGTATGTCTCTAAAACCTTTTACTTGTGAAAAATTTGTCAAGTGCTAATGGATCAAAGTAGACTAAGAGTAATTTCTATTAAATATCTAACAATACCAACAAGGCTCAGGGTGGCTACCTAGATCTTTCAATTTAGCCAACCAACAGTTATGTATGAAAGAACCATATCATGAAGGAGCTTAGTATGAAGTTTCAGGCACATAAGAATTAGTTTAATCTATGTCATTGTTGAGTTTGGACTAAGCCTAACTCATTTTTGAAGTATTAATCCCTTGTGGGGAGATCTATATTCACATTTTTTGAACTAAAAGGTAAGTGGACCAAAAGCTGAAGAAGTCAAAGGAACACTCACAATGCACCACCAGTGGCAGGGCCAATAGCTTTGAATAGAGACATGCCTGTCAAAGAAATACCATTAGCTGCCCCCCGTTGGTGTTGTTCCTGTTTTCCAAACAAACATGTCATATTTACCACAGTTCTATCAATAACTAGTCTCAACCATCGTATAAAAAACAAAAGGCCATGAAAGTATCCAAATCTTTACCACTGCTCGGTTTTGTAGAAGGAACAGACCAGTATTAATGGTCACCTAAATCCAATAGAGTACAATCAGTTATAAATAACATAGAGAAACTTCTCTGAACCAGTTAAATTGATCTCTTGACCAGAGGTTTAGTAAATCCAATTCAACTTTAAACCCTCAAAACCACTAATAAGTGGTTAAACAAACAAAAAGTGGCACTTACAGACAGAATGTTCTTCAGAATCGAAGCAATACTTAACACTATGTATAGTGTTAAGCCTGACAACAATGCTATGAAGGGGTAACTTTGCAAAAGTGGTATGGACACCATCTGCATATGGGACCAAATTAGCAGAACATTTTCAAATAACAAAAATTTGAAATGCTGTAATGCAATAATTGCCACAATTAGGTGAGAAGTGAGAACTAACCCCTGAGATGCGAGCAATACCAACAGGTCCACAAGCCTTTTCTACAGATGGGTATACAGTAAATTGGTAAATGATAAGTGCCAAACCTGAACATTTGAGAAGTCAGTAATTGTACACAATATCTATTATGCAACAGGAATACCAAGATCAACACTAAAAGTAAAAGTTTTCTACAGCTTTGTTACTGTCAAATCCAAGTACAAGCATCATTGATAGAAGTATAGAACTAAAGTAATAGAGTTAATATGGTTCATGTGGTCATCATTCATGATTCTTTTTCTTACAAAGAAGATAAACAGAACCTTGCTGTTTGACCAACCAATATACAATTGGTACGTAACTTTTCAGATCAAAGTAATTTTTTCCATATACAACAATTGACTAATCCTGATTTAGGTACATAAAGATGCCTAGAGCATTTGATATCAAAATATACCTAATGTGCAGTTACAGAGCCATATTCAGAATATGACCCTACGTCAAGACACTCGTTCTCAAAACAAACTAAATTATGGACATGACCAAGGGTTGTCTAAACATTATTTAACCAAAGTTTGGAAACTCAAATCAGTAAAATTCATTCAACAAGACCAGTAAAAAGAGAAAAACCACCCAAACAGAAAGTTATTGCGTGGCCTCATGTAAATGCATAAAATTTATGAAAGAACATGTATGCTCAAAAGTAACAAGTATCTATATTTGGTTCCAGAGGTGCACCTGATATTGAAAGAACATTACCAACATCATCAGTTGAAAAGTTCAAACCCCCCAGCCTTTCTGGACTCACAGCCCATAATGAGAAAATCTAAAGAAATCAGGGTGAATGAATGATGTTTAACTTAAAAATGCATGGATGAAAAGCAGGAAACACAAACAGCATATCATAAAGGAGATGCATAGACCATTTCAAACCTCATTAAGTATGATACCTCTTGATAAGCAATATCATGAAGTGCAAAAACGCAGTAAACAATGACTGATGACATTAAGGGCCAGTTCAGGAGGAGGTTTTCATTCTTTTGAATTTTCTGGTCTTTGCCTGCTGCATCACTTCCATTTTCTAAACCTTCAACATTGTCTATGGATTCATTGATACAATTGTGGTTGTGAAGTGTTTCCTGCATGTATTTTAAATAATTATATAGATGTGGGAGACAGACTAGACGATATAGACAGTGAAGACAAAGTACAGATGAGCTGAAAAAATACAAAAGTGGTTCTACTTCATGAAATGTCATAGTAAAAATCTTGATTTGTAAAATCAACAAAACATGAGGAAGATAGAAAATATATAATCAAAGAACACATACACGTTAGAACCTAATATACATACCGGAATCCAGATACAACCAATAGCTACTACAAATGCAACTGCAGATATTATAAAGTTGGGCAAGAAGTATGGAAACCTGCATAGTGATTTGTTTTGGCAAATCAAGATTAGTACATATTAAAGGATAAATTGATAGAGAGAAAAATGAACGCTTAAATTTTATAAAATTAAAAGCACGATAGGTATGCTTACTTATCCCAAAAAGAATCCTTTGGAAATATATATGGATACTTCTCTACTGGCTAAAACGAAAAAAATCCCAAAGTATCAGAGAAACAAGTGTCAAACGTGGAAATAAATATCAGCTATAATTAACTAACAATGCAAAAGAGCCTTTTATCAGTATGGCAGATGTTTACTTTTCAAAAATTTCTAATCCTCAGTAAAATAAAGAGTTCAGGCGTTAACCTTTTCTAAAGCCAGAACCGAAGTCTTTCAGTTTAAAACAAGTTATCTAATGAACAAATAGAAAATCCAATTCTTTTTGCTTAAAGCATCTTATACTCTAGATGGCAAAGAATATAGATAGTACCAGAGCCAAATAGCCTCCCAATGCTGGGCCAATGATTAAACCTATGCCCCAAGCTGCACTGACCTAAAAGCATATCACACTCTGAAATCATTAATGTGGAAATTTATTTCTAAGATATAATACCATAAAGAGCTGGTGATGCATACAGTTGAGAGTCCTAGAGCTTGGTGTTCTTCTCGAAGAAGTTCAGTGGCATAGGCCTGTTAAATAAAGGAGTTAGGAAAGTAGATCATAAGTGGTAGTTTGAATGATATTGAAGTTATATATCCAACTGCACATACATTCTGTATTTGTATCTTGGTACTGCTGTATGAAACAAGAAAGTCCTAACTATTAGGAGTGAAAAATATGATACCTTCACTGGTCCAAGTAAGCCATTTAAACTTCCCAGAAGAAATCTCACAGTAACTGCCATCCAAAGACTTGTGCTAAGGCCAAACAGTGTATTGAAAATAACACTGAAATCAAGTAAGCATAAGTACAGGTAGCTGCACAATATAACTTGAAAGAAAGCATCCAATTCATTGACAGTTATACTTACACTGTGATGACCCCAATAACTATAACCGGCTTTCGACCATAGCGGTCAGCTATAAGTCCCCACAATACAGATGTCAAACATCTGCCAAGCATGAATGCAGAACCTGCAACATTTTTTAATCATACAGGCATCACTGATAAAGAACTTAAAAGAATTATCAAAGACTTCAAACAATGAAAATACTAGAAGTAATCTTACCCACATAACCAGCATAAGAACTAATATCAGCTTCAGTTTCTGCAATATTAAAATCCCTTACCTGATAATAGTGTTTAGACACTTCCAACAATGTCACAAAATCAAAAGTGAAAACGTAACAACAGTAAACCCCAGCTGATATGCTCACCATGAAATAAAGGAATGGAAAGAGAGACGATATAGGCAGCGCTGTACAGAACAAAATAAAGTGACATCAGAAAGAACAAAGCAGTTTCAACATATTGAGAAAGACAGAAAAAAATGACCACCAGTAAAACATATAATCAAACACTGATTTTCCTTTCAAAATAGTTGAAGTGAAAATCCCTTGAAACGTTTTAGCATTTAACTTCAATCCTCACAAACTACTCATAAGAGATTAGAAGACACTGCTTTTTGAGTGAAGATGCTCAATTTGAGACATTCAAGTGAAAGATGAAAAAATCATATAAATTCAAATCAGTCACAACTAATAAGGGGTGACCCTTTTTCTGATTTTCTCCCACAAAAGATAAAATGATGAACTGAGGTTAGGAAGTGCACTACTTGGAAAAGACTAGTATTGTTGTTTTATCTGAAAATATTAACCAATAAGGCAATATGTGAATTTGTTCAGTTTCATTTCTGAAGTTATGCCCCAATTTTTATGCCAACCTGCTGAACTTTGAGCTATTTTAGCAACCCCTGTTGTCAACATTCTTTGTCTGATGCTAAAGCACATAAGAACAGAGAAAAATATTTAGATGATTCTCATGAGAAAAGGTCCTTGACACAAGTCAAGGAAACTAAGTTCAATTCACGTTAGATTCAAAAACATGTAGAAATATTATCAGCCGATGCAATTTTAGGTAACTGTTCACATGTTTAGACTCATGTTAAAGACAATTTCTGAGTTTAAGTTGATCTGAGTTCAACAGTTTTAGATAGTTTTTATGTTGAATAAGTTTTTTTTTTTTTTTTTTTTTTTTTTTTTTTTACTACTAACTTACTTTTAGAACAGAACATCCACACATAATTCACTTCATTTCAAAATCAAATTCATTCAAAAATCACTTTTCCAAACACTCAATAAAATTTAGTTAGAAGTTAGAAAAATAGCATTGGCAAACATGGCACTCATAGATACCCCAAAAGTTCCAAAACTTCATAACTGCAACAACCAACTAGTCCAGAAGAAAAATAAATACTCAAAATTTAGTTAAATGAAAAAAAAAAAATGCTTAATTACCAGCACACAAAGTCACCATCCATATTATGAAAAGATTTCTAACAAGTACACCCTTTCCCTGACTCAACTCTTTGGCTTGTTCCACTTCACAACCTGGGCAACCCTCATAGTACTTCTTCTCTAACAATGGCTGCTTAACATCCTCCTCTCCCATGTTTAATTTCTGTGAGAGAGAACACCACCACTTGTTTCACTTACCTCCCTCTTTCTTCCTATACCATGTTAAAACTTGCATGCATCATTCAAACGTCCAAATCCAGCGAAAAGACTATTAGAAAAAAACAATGTCAAGCCAGATTTTTTGAAGCAGAAAATGGAGAAAACAAATAAAGGGTCGGTGAGGAAACAATCGTACATAGAGTCCAAGCAGAAAATAATTCATTTCATGGGGTCTTGTCCATGGATTTAGAATGAAAACGTGAACATTATATTATTTTTCATTCTGAGACACCTGTTGTACTAATGTAATCTTAACAAGTGGTGTCAGCACGAAACAATTCGTATAAATGTTTGATAAAGTTAATCATTTAATATAAAGTTAATCAGTTATTTAACTCTAAGATGTATATGTATTTATATTTTTTTATTAATTTTTTTTTCTTTCGCAATTTATAAATATTTATTTAATTTTCTGAAAAGTAGACCAAGGAAAAGTTGTGTAAGAAAGGTAAGTGCTAGAAATGATGGTAAAATATTCCATTCCACGAATGTAACGTGATGTTTAGTATTAAAATAGATTGAATATAGAAAAAGGGAAAAACAAACAAAATTTGATGATGTGTGATAAAGAAGAAATGGACCACAATCTGTGCAATTCTAATGCTGTAATCGCATTTTGATTACTTACTACTGCATTAACAAGTAAACTATTGGACAAATCTACGTCATAGAAAACATTCTGTCTTTGATATAAGGAACAGTGGAATGTTACCAAACATTGTTTATTGACTAATCTGCTAGGATTTATTAAAAATATGATGAATATTATTGCTTATTCAAAGAGTTCGTTTAGAGATCAATTGCACTAACATTTTATAACTTCTTTTTTAAAAAAAAATCATTATTGAGAGTAATTATTTGTTATTATTTCTATTTTTAAAGTTTTAAAAGTTTAAGATTAACTAATAATAAGTATGTATTTTAAAAATTAAAATGATAATAATTAAATTTTTAAGGACTATAATGAATAATATTATTTATTTAAATACTCTTTTTTCCTGATTTAGAAATTAAATATACTAACATTTTATAATTTTCAATAAGTTTTCTAGAATGGGGCTGTATAAAAATTTGACATATTAAAGTGAAATTAATTAAAAATATAGTTTTTAAAAATGTATTGAAATAAATTTTCATAAATTTTAAATATTATTTTTAAAAATTAAAATTTATTATTCAAAAACGAAAAAATTATTCACAAAAAAAAATCACATTAAAGCTTATTAAATACTATAAGTGAATTAAACAGTCATCTTTTTTAAACTCTCTGAAAGTGTAACCTATCGAAAATGCAACTGTTACTTCCATATCAGCACAATTATCGTTATTCTAATCTTTTAACTCTTAAATTCAGATAAAAGCAATTATGTATAATTAAATTTAATAATTAAAATAATAATAAATATATTTAAAAAATAAATAAAAATAATAAAATTCAAATACTGAAATAAATAACTTATACTTATCAAATTTTTCCAAAAAATTTGTTATCTTAAGATAAAATTATAATAATTACTCTCAATAACCAAACTAACTAGAATCCTACAAAAGTGGGACCCAGATTTCTTGCATTCGAGGGAACTGCAATTTCCACATATACGAAGGGTCAATCTACGATTCTCACTTTCAAGTTCAAACCTTCGTTTTGTTTTGTTCCGAAAAGGTAAGAAGAAAATCGAAACACAGAGATAAAGATGAGTGTTAGTCAATCCAAATCCTCAAAGGATCAAAAGTGTGGATACGTCAAATGTGAATCTAGATGGCCACTGGATTTATGTCATATCCATATAAAACTAAATATTTGGTATTGTATTTCGGATTAAGAAATCATAGTCATATACAAGAATTCATACAAATTTTGGAAGAAATTAAGAGAGATAAAGTGAGAGTTATGACATTTAAAAATTAATTGAGCAGCTCTTAACTATATTTATCGCAAATTATACATGTAATTAGGCTTTTTTTAAAAGAATTTATTAACAGGGACGTGTTAGTTTGATGCGTGTGAAAAATATTAAAATTCTAATAAAATATTTTAAATTAAAATACAGTACTTTAATTATATTTTCACGTAGTTGACTTATTAGTATCTCTTTCTATTTATAATTATCATTTTGGATATTATTATTTATGAAGTAATTTGTTTCTTAAATTCGTCCGCTAATTACGGTTGGATATATCAATTAATATGTGACTTTATGCTTAATTAGTCATACTATTTAATTATTTTGTTGTTAATTTCTTAATTTATAAATACATCCTCGTATACTCATATATTAAGAAGTATCTCTCTATCTCTTCCCATTATTTTTTCATTTAAATTTTTTTTTATCATTTTACTAACATAAATATTGGAGGAATATATATATATATATAAATTAAATCTCACTTTTTTACTAATTAAATTTTCACTCTTACTTTTAAATTTTATATATAAAATTAATCCATTAACGAAGTATTCCTTTACGTTCTCTTTTGCCATATTTAAGACAACAATACGTCCACTCATGCATCATTTATGAATCATGATCAGAACATGATTACAGAACAAAAAATAAAAAAATGTCCAAGTCACTTTGTTCTTAAGATGGAGAAAAACAAGAGGAAATTAAAGCAGAACCTCTAGCACTTGTCCTTTGTTCAAGAATGAAAATGTGAACACACTAATGCAGGGATTTTTTTTTTTTTTTTTTATAGAAATGTTATATGCACATATTATGAAAAGAACACTTAGACTTTAACTTTTCCATGAATAAATAAGTATCTTAAATTTTAATTTTATCATAAATAATTTTTAAATTTTATTTTATTTATGAATAAATATCATGAAATATAATTCTTTCAAGTTAATCCTTAAATTTTAAATTATTTTTAATTAATACTTAAAATTTATTTTTACATTAATTATTCTTTCAAGTTAAAATTAATTATTTGAATTTTTTAATTTTAAATTTCATTACATTTTATTTTCTGAAAATTTATTTATAAAAATAAGTTAATAAATGATTGAGATTTTTTTAATTTAATGTAAGTATTAATTGAGAAAAAGTTGAAATTATAATAAGGGTCCATAAATAATAAATATTTCTCTGTTTATCATTTATTTTAAATTAAATTTGTAGGCAATGTTTATATATATATATATATATATATATATATATATATATAATCTATGTAAATTTATGAGAGGTACGTAAATTTTACTCGTAATCAATTGTTAGACTCATAACTTAATACTTATAAATAGTATACAAAATTAAATTTTAATAATATAATAATAAAATAAAATAATAAATTATAAATTTCACAGTATTTAAATAATTAATTTCAATAATGTCTCAGTGTTAGATAACAACTCGTTCAGGTATCGATAGTAGTTTTTCGATTCAATAATAATAATGTAAAAAATGTAATCAGATAGAATCCTAAGTGTATAATAAACAATTCAAAATAATATATATTTTACTTTATTTTTTTAATTTGTTGAACTCTAAATTCGATAATAAATTTAAAAATATGATAAATTTATTTAAAGTCTACTAAATTTATATAAAATCTAAACTTATAATAATTGATTAGTTAACTTGAAAAAAATATGTTTCTTTTTATTTAATAATTCTATTAACATTCATATTCATTATTCAGACTGTCTTTTCATATTTAGTTTAATTTCAATATTTACTCTCACAAAAATTTTCTCACAATTTTTATTCTTAAAATTTTATAATTTTTATCTTGTTATCTTTGTAAGAAGAAATTATTATTTTCTAATAACTTTTTCTCTTAAACCATCAGAATTAAAATAGTTTTATAATAGTTTTTCTTAGATTATAGAAATTTTTCATACAGACCTTAAGATTATGAAATTTTGAAAATAAAATTCATGAAAAAATTTTAAGACACAAATAACAAAAATTGTGAATATTTAGAAGAGACAAAACAAGGTGCAAATAAGGCTATGATTTTCTCTTTACACATCAATTAAGGTTTAAAGTACCTATATACTTATAAAATTTGAGTTTAATTTTACTCAGACGGCTGTAATAAAGTAATGTTATATACTGTTAACATGTGGCCATCATTGCACATGTCACAAAGTGAAAAATAATTAACAAGGACAACGATGAGGAAGAAAAATTCACTTCACAAGATAATGAACATGCCACAAGGTGAAAATTAGTTGACCAGGAAGGAAAATTTTCAGACAAAAGATAACGAGCAAATTATTATTATGCGCCTAAAAGAATTTAATAACATAATTTTTGAAAATAAAAAATAATTATTATGATGAAGAAAAAAAATTCTCTATAAAAAATAAGTCATAATTTTACAAATTAAAGAATTTTATAATTTAATTTTTAAAAATAAAGATAATAAATGACTATCAAAAATATTTATTATTATATTAATTTTTCATTATAATTTTAATCTCAAGTTTAAATTTTAAATTTTTAAATTTAAAATAAAATAACAATAAATAATATTTATGTTAATACCAGCTCCAACCAATGCTAATAGCCTGCTATTAAAGATAACACCACCCATTAAAATAGATATTTCTCATAATATTTTACTACCTATTAAAGTAGATTCTACTTTCAATATTTTTCAATAGATCCATTCTGGTAATTTCGTTTAAAACCGACCTTATTTTTATGTGTGCAGTTGTCAGCTGTCATATTTTTTTTTAATAAAAAATAATTGATATAATTAAACAATTAATTATAAATAATCAAATAATTAATTATAAATGTGTAAAGAAAAAAATATGTATATATATAAAATATAAAAAGAAATACATAATTATAAATATTATGTGAATGAGTTGTCTGATCACATATTATAATTATTAGTATAATAAAATTATTTTTTTATTCCCTGACACATATTTCCCATCTCAAGTCAGTCCACCGGGTCACATACTCGTTCTCAATGCAGTATTGTGATTATCGTGTGAAAGTTTTTATACATGACAGAAATTTAAATGTATTCTTTTTTGAAAAAATAAATCATTTCATACGTGGATACAAGAATCTAATTACTTTACCAACTAAACTATTATTGTGTAGTCCTATTTTGAACATTTACAAACTACCAAAGTTTATAAAAGAGGAACTTACTAGGCCTCCTCATTCTTTTTCTATTATATTTTGATTATTGAAAGAAAATATTTGAATATTATTTCTGAATTTATTTGATTCTTTTTTTATTATATTTTTGTATAAAGAGTTATTAAAAGAATTTTTTTTAATGTTATTTCTAAATTTGTGTGCGAAAGAGTAATTTATTATTTGAATTTATAAATTATTTACAATCTAATTAAGAAAAAAAAATAATAAATAACATAATCGTTAAATTTATCATAATAAATTGATAACATAGTTTATACTAACTAAGGAATAATTATCTCAATATTTCTCAAATGAGTGAATATATATATATATATATATATATATATGTATATATGTATATATATATATATATATATATATATATATATATCATTTTCAATTTGTAAGTAAGATTTTTAGTTGTTTTATGAGAAGTTTTTCGGTAAATATATCTATAATGGAAGTTTTGAAGATAGGTACTCTGTGGCTATGAGACCATTGTCCAATTTAAAAGAGGTCTGTGATATAATATTTTGAATTGTGTTTCATTGGATAATAAAGAAGAAGAGTGTAAATGGTGGTAAGAATGTATTTTTCACAAAATTTAAGGGGTAAATAGGATTGGAAAAGAAATGAATGTGAAAATTGATTTTAAATAAAGTTAATGATTTCTTCAAGAATAGTAGATGTTTAACATTTATTGTGCATGGGGTGACAATAATAGAATTGATAGATTTTGTTGTGATTGTTGTAGTGGAACCTTGTTGTTGTAGCATGTGTGTAGAGTAATGACTTGTTTGCATGTCTGTGTTGCTAAATTCAAGTAAACTTGATTTTAGAGATGCTAACTGCTGAACATTAAAAGAGAAGACTACTGATTTTGTGAAAGGCTAAATATAGTAAAAGTGTTTGCATTATGGAGGTTTACATGACAGATTGCTAAGAAGATGGTGGAATTTGTAGTCGGAAGCGAAGGTGACACAATAGAGTCCTACATGTTCTTCACCTAAGCCAATCTTCTTTCTCATAGCTAAGTCCTGGTTGATCTGAGTGGTGAATGTAGTAAGGACTAGATGTATCCACAATTATGTTTTTCTTGAATGTATTTCTAGATTCATCAATATTGTATGATATGGTGAGGGGAAATTTTCTCAAAGCACTAAGATTGGTGCTTTGATGTCATAGTGAAAGAAAATGTTTCAATATTATATTTAAATTTGTGTGTCATAAAGTGATTTACAATTTGAATTTATAGACTATTTATTGTCTAAATAAAGAAAGAACTAAAGATAATCAAATCAAATCATCAACTTTATTTTAATAATAGAGAATAGAACTTACATGAAATAATTATCTCAACAAATATATTATTTGATAAAGAATTTTTTTTTATCATATATGTACATGCAGATTATTGTTTTTCCCATTATAATACCAGTGAATTGCTAAGGATTTTCATCTTGTCTTCCAATTCTTGAAGGATATCAATGAACTCCGTAACATGTCATATGTATTAATCTACAAGAACAAGTTAGATTTTGTTGACGATACCATCCAAAGCTACAATTACCTCCTTCTTTCCACAATGTTTGGATAAGATGAAACGAAATAATAATTTGATGGATTACTCAATCAATTTTTTCACGTATTGCCGCCTATTTTGACAACGCCATTAATATTTATTAGGACAATCTTCATCTATGTTTTTCGGACGAAGATTACTTCAACTTGAGTGATCTCCTTCAATAGATCCATTCTATACGGCAACAAAGGAGATTGATTTCTCTTCTTACTTCACAAAACATAAAATTAGATTATGCGGCAAAAATTGGATACATAACGTCCAATTATCTCTTTTCGTATAATACACTTTACTTGTACTTTGATTATAAGTTTTAAAAAGTACTATGATTCTAAATACATTATTTGTTACCTTCAGGGAATTAGAATTGATACAATACTGCAGTTACATGACTCTTTTCTAATAAATGAATTGACTTATTTGAGATACTTCCTTATATTAGAATTTCCAAGAATATTCATTTTACAAAGAAAATATATTATAAAATATTATTTTCTATTAGTTTACTTGCCGGTAAACCAATAAAAACACCTATAGTAAAAAGAGCTATTATTCAATGACTGGAATTACATTAAAGAATATTATACTTAAAAGACAAAAATATAGCTATTAATACTTGATAATGTTTCTTTAAAAGTGGAAGAGTCCCTCTCTTTCCGCGAACACTGATTTAAAAAATAATGAGAAGGGTTATACACGCCTTCAATGTTATTGTATAATTTATATTTTTAGCAAAAAAATATTTAAAAGAATAAAATAATACATTTTAAAAATATGCTTAGTTATATTTCTTAATTTAAATTGAAATTATATAATTTTCTAATATATGGGTCGAGACCAAGTAGTTTGGAACTTGTAGCTAAAAGCAATTATGACAAAAGGCTGAAGAAGACGTTGGGCCTGAACTTAACCAGAATTTAGCTGTGAAAGCACTAAAATTATGCCGACAAATTAAGGTCCTGGATTTTGTGTCTTGGGCTGTTGTTATTTCTCGGTAGAGTTAATGTTAAATACTCATCCTTTTTAAGATACAAGAGATTGAATTTATGTTTTATTTTTCAAGTTTGATGACTAAGTTCTTTATTATTATTAGGAGGTATTCGGTGTACAAGACATTTTTTCATTCTGGAGAATCATATTTCTTAGAAATTAAGTTTCCTAATATGGTGTAGCTATTTTCAATATATCTAAATTATTTCTTGAAATTTTAATTAAAGAACGAATTTTTTTTTATCCCTATTCCCTCTGAAAGTCTTACAAGAAAATTTAACTAAAAAACATTCTTAAAAATCATATAAAGATGAGAATATAACTTTCTCAACCGAAAAATCAAAAACTAAAAAATTTCCAACATTGTAACACTAAAAAAGGGGGGGGGGGGGGGGGGGTAAACTTCTTGCTTGGGCTTTGTATACAATGCGTCAATTCATTCCACTGCATGCTTAACTACTCCCCTTGAAGTTATTTATGGAAGGTCTCCAACCACACTGTTCCCTCGAATATTGTCAAAGTATGTAAAAATGTTGTTGTGGATAAGTTGTTGCTTGCTAGAGATAAATTTTATTTCGCTTATTACATAAGCAACTAGCTAAAGTTCAACGTCAAATAAAGAAAGTTTCAAACAAGAAATTTCATATGAATCGTTAGATGAAATTTTGGCTTTACTTAATCCTCCATCTAGACTTATATATGATCAAAAAGTGTTAAAGCTTTTGAATATAAATATAAACAAAATTCATCAAACTCAATTCTATTTAATATTCTTATTTTAAAAGTACCTTTAAATTAATTAAGGCTTTTATCCTTGATGGAACACATATGATTTGTTATCCTCAAATATCCTCCTTTTTTAAGAGTTAGAAAAGGTAATAGGAATAAAGGTTTCCGAAAGTGTTGTATGACTTGCTCATGGAATAAAGAGTACTCTCATCCTGATCATAGTCTAGTACTGCTAATAGTTGAGTTTCCCTTTTATAAGTTACCCAAGCCTACTGAGAAAGTGAGAGGAGAGTTAGTCTTCTATGTGTTGGTTGACCATAGAGTGATACCTAGAGAGATGACACGTGAGGTCTATATAGGGCGTCCTCAGATCAAACTTGACAGAACCTAACAACGATCGCTTGTCATCAAAAGTTAGTGAGTTCCTATTGATGTACTTGTTTTGGAGAACTCCTAACAGTCAACCAAGATAAAATGTATAAGTCCACACAACAAATGGTTACTTGTGTCCGCCTCGCCCTGCCCTGCAATGCTAAACAAACTTAACTTGGTGGTTCGCCCCCGCCCCGCGGGTCAAATGGACCAACCTGCGGGCCTGGTTAAAAAATAAAAATAAAAATGCTAAATTTGGAATTAAAAAAATGCTAAAAAAAATATTATATTTTACCTATTAAATTCTTAATAAAATAAATCAACAACATAATTTTTTTTAATTATTTCCAACAACAAATTTAAATCCTAAATAAGTCAACAACACCAACTTTTAATTATCACCAACAAATGATTCTGAAGCTTAATCCTTTACCATCACCACATTTTCATCTTCTTGTTCTAGTAACCACAACAAATATTAAAATCAAACCAAGTAGTTAAGTAATAAAAACAAAAGTTAAAGACATAATGTATTGATTTACCTTGTACATCAAATCCTACCAACCAATTTTTAGTACATATCAAGGCTTGCACATTACCAAGAAGAAGCCTAGTATGATATTTGTTAAGCACTCGTGAACCAATACTAAATGTCGATTTAGAAGCCACATTTGTAATTTGGATGCTTAAAATATCGGAAACCAACAATGAAAGATCCAAAAATTTGGAGGGTGCGAGAAGATTCAAAGAAGGATGAGTCAACGAGAAGATTGAAGGGATGATGAGTCTGCGAGATGGAAGGGAGGATGAACCAGCGAGGAAACTGGGAGGGTGCGACATACGAGAAGATCGAGAGGCGGGAAGTGAAATCAGGGTTCTAATTTTCAATCCTTTAAATAGTATGGGTTTGCGGGTTGCTCCGCGGGGTCCGCGTGTTCGGCCAACCAAATCCGCGGCTTTTGTCGACTATATCCCTAAATTTTTCTGAAAATGTTAGTACAAACCAGTGCGGGTCGCGGGATCCGCGGGTCGGCCCATGGAAATTGTTAACGAGACGTGATGATGGAGGACCATCTCCAAAAGCCCAACCAAATTTTCCAACCTTACTTTTTAATTTTGGGCTTCTAATAAAATTCGTTGCTAATTTTTAGTATCTGACCAGTTTCAGTATTCGGACCATAACTCAGCTACACAACTCCAATTGAGGCGTTCTTGGTGGCCAATTAAAGAAGACTTCAAGGGCTACCAATGTTATGAAGACAGGAATTTCCAGCGAATGTTAGCGTTGTAATGCTTCCAGGAATTTCCAGCGAATGTTTTAGTGCTTAGGCCTATTAGTTGTTTTCCTTTCAATTATGTAATTTTTTTAAAGCTTTAATTTGGGCCTTATCTTTGTAATAGCTTAAGACTGAATTTACATTGTATTTGGGAGAGAGTGGCGCACACTCTCCTTGGGAGAGAGTAGAGGGAGTTTGGATACAAAGTAGTGGAATTTCCACTCACTCTTGTGCAAGCTTAACCATTTGATTTGATTCCCAAATCAAGTGGCCAAGTTTGAAATGAATCATGATTGATTCTTAACTCTTGATCAAAGTTGTCATCAAAGGGTTGATAATTCATTTTTTGAGTCATATGTTCCATGCCACTCAAAGAGTGAATTCTAGCCCCATGATCCAAGTTTAATCAAGAGGCTAAGATTGGAACTTTGAGTCACATGACTCATGCCACCTCTAGCTTGCACCGTGGCCCCTTGATGGCATTTCTCATCCCATGATCAAAGCTTGGGCAGTGTGATGTGCCTAAGTGTTGGCTTTCCACACGTTGATCAAGCCTTGATCCAATGGATAGGATGCCATCCGAAATCCTCCCATTTGCCTCTAGTATATTTAGGGTGATTTGCATTGTAAGAAGGATCTTTTGATCATTTTATGAATAGACATAGCTTTGAGCTATTTGAGAGCATTCTCTCTTAGGTTTCTTATTTAGAACCTTGAGTCTTATCATGGATACCTATCCTTGTGGCAATTCTTCCCTTAGACTTATTGCTTAGGCATGGCGTCTCCCATCTTTTGTCTTACTCCATTTTCTATTTTTTTCTAAGTCCTTGAGTCTTGAGTGTGTGTATACTTCCGCCACCTTCATCCATTCCATGGAGTTCTAATTGAAGAATGAAGATTGGGCCAACAACAAGCTTCCTCACAAGCAAGCTTGTATCACGTGAACCCAAAGTCATCCGCGAATAATGGCTTAGATCCCTCGATAAGATAGAAAATTAATAATTCAGGCTAAGAGTCCCTATTTTTTAAATATGTTTTTATAAAATACAGTAATGATTGCAAAAAAGTCGTTGCTTACTCTTTCTTCCACTAGTGCAAATAGCATTTTTAACGACTCATTTTTAACAGCGGGTAAACAAAACAAACGTTGTTGTAGAGTTTTTAACAACGGTTAATAGAAAAACCACCGTAAAAAATCATCTTTTACAGCGGGTGTTTAAACACCGCCGTAAAAGATATTTTTGACAGCGGTTCTTCTATTAACCGCTGTTAAAAATCCTACATAATGTGCTGCTGAAGGCCTTTTCGTTTTTCACTCTTTTTTTTTCTCGCGATTTCGCCCCGCTGTCTTCTTTTCTCTCTGCTGTGAAAACACCATATGCTTCACCACTCCCCCTACGAGCTCGCCGTAAACAGCCAAGAAGGTCGCCGTAAACAGCCAAGAAGATTGCCATTGTCGTGAGCCTCTAATCTCAAGTCGTGAACCTTCGTTTTAGGGGTTTTTGCTGGTGGTTTTTTCTCTGGTGGGTTTCGTGGCCGTCGTTGCTGGTGGGTTTCGTTGCTGTGGGTTTCATTGCCGGTGGGTTCAATTTTGGGTTACATTGCTGGTGATTTTTTCTCAGGTGGGTTTCGTGGCCGTCGTTGCTGGTGGGTTTCGTTGTCGGTGGGTTTCGGTTTTGGGTTACATTGCTGGTGGTTTTTTCTCTGGTGGGTTTCGTGGCCGTCGTTGCTTGATGCAAACCCATGAGGAACTTGTAAGGGATCTTCATGAATAAGCAAAGGGATGCCCCAATCTTCATTCACCAATGTTCAATCACTTTTAAACAGCGGAATAACTCAATATATAGCAATGATAGCTCATGGTCAACACAAAAGGGGGAAGAAAGAAATCAAAAGTGGAAGAAGGAAGAAGTGTGGTAAGCGCCATGGATGAAACACCCAATAAGCTTGGTTGAAGAATCGCCACTTGGATCATGGATCCATGATAAGATTCAAGGTTCTTAGAAGAAACCCTAGGAGAGCTCTCTCCTTTTCTCAAGACTTTAGTCTTAGAAATTCCAATTTCATATATTGACCAAAGTCAGTACAATGAGAAAGTTGACCAACTTAAATGAAAGTGCAATGGGCCTAAGGTTAGAAATCCGAAATGTTCTCCACCCTAGGATGAAATGAGTGATCAATGGTGGGATGAGAGACACCCTAGGCTGAGCACACTTTACAATTACAAAGGCCCAAATTCAAGTCTTAAAACAAATACATAATTGAAAGAAACTAATAGGCCTAAACACTTAATCAATTCGCTGGAAATTCCTAGAAGCATTCCAACGCTAACTTCAAGCTCATTTTCATACTGGATCCAGTCCGAACTGGGCTTTGGTGTCTTCATAACATTTGTAGCCCTTGAAGTCTTCTTTAATTGGCAACCAAGAACGCCTCAATTGTAGTTGTGTAGCTCGAGTTATGATCCAAATACTGAAACAGGTCAGATGCAAAAATCAACAACGAATTTTTGTTAAACACAATTAAAAGCCCAATTTAACAAAAAAAGTGTTTGGAGAGTTTTATTGGGCATTTGGAGATGGTCCTCCATCAAACCCTCCTTCTTGTTTTCAACTTGTCCCCAAGTTGACTTGACCTCCACCTACAATAAAAATTCCACCCGGATCAAAGATTACACATTGTTCATTAACTAGGTTGTTAGATGATGCAAAACATAGGCAAACTAGGTGTAAAAGTAAATGAATCTTTTTAATCAAATTTTCCTTTAATTCCTTACACCTACTAAAGTTACTAGTTTGCAAATCATGTAGCAATGAATTAATTTGTTTTCTATCATCAACATCACCATCTAATGAAGTACAAGTAGAAGTTATTTGATCCTTCAAAATATATCCCAAACTCTTTTGTTTAGACCCTTGGAGTTGTGGGGTACCCTCCTTCTTGAACTCTTTGATCATCCTAGAAAGAAATTCAACATAATGAAATTGAAAGTCATTAGGTACAGCCAACAATTCCATATCAAGTTCGTGGGAGTGTAATATAAAGCAAGTGTAACCATGCAATTTGGAAGGAGTAAGAGTTAAGGAATTCTTTCCCAAAGTTAGCTTATAACTCTTAACCACTTCCTCTCTTCTATGATGTTTGTTCCATGGTTTCATGACACTTAACTTTTTGTTTGGACCTATAGCACAATCATCCACAAAATAAGAGTCAAATATATTAAATGAAGGGTTAGTATTAACAAGTAAAGAATCATTTTTCTCCTTCATTTGTTTTTTCAACAATTCTAATTCCTTTTCTTCCAACTCTTTCTCTCTTAACTTCTTTTCTCTCAATTCTTTTTCTTTCAACTATTTTTCTCTTAATTCTTTCTCTTTTAACTTCTTTTCTCTCAACTCTTTTTTCTTTCTCACAAGCTCGGCATAAATCCTTTCATTTTGTTCTATCAACTTTCTTTCTTTTCTCTCTCTATATTCCTTCCTAGATTCATAATAATCTCTATCACTTCTTTGATATGAATCATGATACCTCTCTTGTTTTCCTCTTCTCTCATTATGCTCACGATTTCTACTAGTCTTCTCAAGGATCCTCTTATCATGCTCCTTTCTTAACCTCCATTCCTCCTCTTCTCTCCTTCTTTGGTCGAATTTCTCTTCCAAAGTTGTGTGAATTATGGTACTCATCACTTCCATCATCTTCTTTTCTTTAGGTGAGAGATCATTCCATACACTAGAAGAACTTTCCATGGCTGCACAAAGAAAGGTTAGATAACAAATACAAGCATATAAAAGATCATTGTCACTCTCTAAGTGTTTTACTCGAGTAGCACTCTTGAGATGGCTTTTTCTATGATATTCACACTTGCCTTTTTCCTCTCAATCTCCTCAAAGTTTCTTGAAAAACCTCTATCAATTATCAATGTCCAATTTACTCAAATGAAAGAGGAACAATTCATTTACAAGCTTAAGGAAATTCAAAGGAGACAAATACTCAAGACAAAACTAGTAGAAAGCCAAAGAAGACAAACAACAAATTAAGACTCAATGAACAAATTAGCTACTCAAAAATGGAGATTAAATGACAAGACAAAGGCTAGTATCTCTACTGGACTAATAATGAAGGAAAACTAATATTTAAAACTGCAAAAAGTTTGGAACAAAAATCCCAAAGATGGTAGAAATCAAATGCAAGTTTGCTGGAAATTTTTAGAACCGTCACCAAATCTGCCCAAGTTTGTGAAAATTTATAAGCACACCAAATGAGCTTGGAAAATTATGAAACTTTCCAGTTGAGCTTATATATGTGTATAATGAATGGCAAAATTCCCAGAACTCAATAAAACAACGTTTAACCCCTTGAACCAACCACAAACCCGAGACTGTTACAAATTCAGCAAAACCGTCATTAAGCTGGAATTTAAGGCTTGTAACTTGGCTCAAATTGACTTGAAATTTTGGGAAATTGTTTGGGTGATCTTTAGGCACGAAATAAGCTCAATTCAAGGTGCAGGGCAGCCACAAATAGGGGTCCAAAACCAGGGCAAAACAGGGCAATATGTTCAGGCACATGCAAAGCACACTACAAGTTCAAAAAAATCATGCTAGTAGCAAATTTGACACACTTTGTAATATGATGCTTGAGCCTATTGAGTAATTGTTGCCTAATTGAACTTGGACACAAAATTTGTGGGAGTTTAGTGATCCAAATTACCAAGGTACTGCACTCAATTTTTCCCAAAAATTTTCTAATACAAGAGCTACTCAAAATTTCACTCTAATTTTCTTCAAGCTTCTTTTCTTGTCTTTTTCTTTTCTTGAATTTTTTCTTTGACTCTTTTTCTTGTATATTTTCTCTTGCTCTTTTCTTTTCTTTTGTTTTTCTATATTTTCTTTTGGCTACTCTTTGCTGGAAAATCCAAGTGTAGGCTCAAATACTCAAGCAAGTCAAGTCAACTTTGCTAGCAAGCAAGATAATGCATGGTAGTGGTAACTTGAACTTATAATGAGCAATGCACATAAGATCTAAACATATAAGCACTAATTAAGCCACATATAATGCAGGGGATTCAAATTCCAGCAAGTATGACACAAAATACAAAGTGAGAAAATTCATCAAACACATGGGGGCTATCAACTAGAATGTGTCTAGCATGTGAAATAGGCCATGTAAAATTTACCATGAGTGTCAGAACATCTCTTCTATGTATTGGACAGCCAAGACACACAACAAAATTCAAATCAAAATTCAATTGAATCAAAAATTGAACTAAAAAGATAGGAGCTAGACTCAATACCACAAGTGAAGAACAACTAGGTGAAGAACAAGCTCTTGATACCAAATTTGATGCAAACCCATGAGGAACTTGTAAGGGATCTTCATGAATAAGCAAAGGGATGCCCCAATCTTCATTCACCAATGTTCAATCACTCTTAAACAGCGGAATAACTCAATATATAGCAATGATAGCTCATGGTCAACACAAAAGGGGGAAGAAAGAAATCAAAAGTGGAAGAAGGAAGAAGTGTGGTAAGCGCCATGGATGAAACACCCAATAAGCTTGGTTGAAGAATCGCCACTTGGATCATGGATCCATGATAAGATTCAAGGTTCTTAGAAGA